>CM024531.1:20825594-21345726 GCA_014182385.1 Eucalyptus viminalis | reverse complement strand
TCATTTTGACACGTTGAAGTTTACACCCTTATGTGTTGCTCCAATGCAACGTATCGTCTGAATGGTGCATTAAACTCCCCCATCCAACAGCTGATCAGTATAATTTTCTCTAAGTCATGAAGAATGAATAGTCGATCAGCTTAAGCTTTTCTCTTCCTCACGTCAAGTATAAGCTAATCCAAATAAACCCTTGACGTTCTAATTATGATTCAATTGGCCGAACCAATTATGCGTCACCGTTGTTGAAGATTCCCGAGCAACTAATAGGAAAATCAGAACCGAAAATTCACATGGGAATTTCATCAAAGCATGTGGGCGACAACGTGCAAATTTCCAACAGGAAAAAAAAAAAAAAAAAAAGCCCATGACTCATGAATGATAGAAGACCAAGCAGGAAAAATCAACTTTTTCGCATTGAGTCAATTACTAGAGCTCGATACCCCAAGAATCAGGAGATGTCTTTACGACATGCGCAATATATGTTTGAGCAAATTGGCCTCAGCAACATGCATCCCCGACTCGCCCCAATTTCCCAAATATACGGAATCAAAGCCTACGGTGAAGATGGCCTCGTCAGCTTTCTCAGCAGTTTCCATGGATTGCGATCCTAGAGTCAACGGCCGAGCTCGAGAGATGAGAAATCGGATCGTTTTTACAACAAAGAAATTAAGCAACTTGGTAACTTGGTTTTAAAGAGAGAATTTCTTCTAGTGAATGATTTATGGTTCAAACAAAATTCGTGCTCTATAGGAGATTCAATGGAATAAGATAATGAATGACAGCGAAGGGAGGGATGCACGGCCAAGGAATCGAGAATGAGAAGAAGCAGTGAACTCTCGCTCGCCGCCATAGAGTTTCCGGGTCTTGAGTAATTAGTGGGTTACAAATGGGTCCTGACTGAATCATTAGAACCCATTTATTAGTTGGGCTCTATTTTGATAAATCCATTCAAAACCTTAATTAAAACTTTCAGCAACTCAAGTTCTACCCACTTCATCAAATACGAGTCACAAAGGGGTAGGGGCAATGTCAATAATTGCTGGGGACAGTAAAAGTGCGAGTGACCCGTTAGAGATTTGTCACTGCCACGGATGACAAGTTAATAATTAAAATAAGGGTCCCGTTCGTTTCGGAAAATATCACATTTTCCGAAAATATTTTCCAAGAAGTTATTTTTGGAAAATGACTATATTTTTTGGTGTTCGGCTGAAACCTGAACTTTGAGTGGACAATATTTTCCACCGTTCGTTAGCTAATTTAATTGTTTGGAAAAATATCAAAAATTAAATTTTAAAATTTTAATTGACCAAAAAATTAGTTTTATTTTTATTTTATTTTTATAAAAATGGATTTATTAATTATTTGTATTTTTAAAAAGTCAAATTTTTTATTATTTATTCTTTTTATTTCTTTCTTTTTTTTTTTTTTTCCTTCTTCTTTTCCTTCCTCCTCCTTCTTCCTCCTCCTTCCTCCGCTGCCACAAACCTGAAGATGGCTGGCTGCCGGCAGCCGACCAAGACATGGTCGCCAAATTCGGCAAGCTCAAGGCTTGGCCAATCTCACCCAAGCTCACTATAGGTTCGCCGGGCTTTAGCTAGCTGCGAACTCGCCGGATCTAGCAACAGAGCTCGAGCTCACCTAGATTGGGAGCTCGAGCTCCGCCGCTAGATCCGGCGAGCTCGCGGCTCGCTAGAGCTCGACAAACCTCTAGGGAGCTCGAGCGAGGCTCGAGCCCTACCCAGCCCCGCCGGTGAGGCATGAGCTCCGCCCCAAGCCAGCGATGTTCGGGCGAGCTCTACTTCCCTAGATCGGGCTAGGCAGAGCCTCACCAGCCTGGGGTAAAGCTTGAGTTAGCTTGTGGTCAGTCACTGGCCGCCGCCGTGGCCGGTGACCAACCAAGGCCAAGGAAGTAGATGAAAAGGAAAGAAAGAAAGAAAAAAAGAAAAAGAAAGCATAAAAATAAAACGAAAATGTGTTGGTGAAAAGCAGTAAAGTGGAAGAAGTTATGGAAAATGTTTTCCACTTTTGAAAAGTGGAAAACATTTTCTTCACTTTTAAAGGTTGTTTTTTTTTCAATGGTGGAAAACATTTTTCTTGACTAAATTCATTTTCCGTGAAACAAACACTGGAAAATCCGAAAAACGTTTTCCTGAAAGTCATTTTCCGTGAAACAAACAGAGTCTAAGTGTACTGTAAATACAAAAATTTGTCATGAAAGTGTGATTGAGTATTAAAGTTTTCAAAAAGTACAATCAAATTTTAAAACTTATCATATTAGTGTAGTAGAATTCTTCCGTTAACTCTATCCAATCAAATAAACGGAAAACGTTGACGTGACTTTTTTTATTATTTTCTCTCTTCTACATGGATTTTTTTTATTTTTTTTCTCTCCCGTGACATTGGCATTACTTACATAAGACTAAAACATAATTATCTTTGTCCAAATCCTAATCTTTTAACCAAAATCTTGATTAATTATATTTTTTAAAAAAAGCTAATTCTTCTTTTGGAAAAATGAACACATAAGAGGGGGGGGAAGGCCAAGCAGGTTGGTCGTTGCCGCTGCCGCCACCCTATGTCGCCAAAAAGGGCTGGTGGGGTTTGATGGTAGCTGACAAGGGCCTGCAGCCTTGGCCTTTTCTTTTTGCTTTTTGTGTTTTTTTTAAAGAAATATTAGCTTTTTTTCAAACATAATTTAAATTAAGATTTTGGTTAAAAATTAGGATTTGGACCAAAAAGACGTCATTTTAGTCTTATGTTTCATGCTTTAGAACTTAATTGCATTTTTTAAAAAAAATTTGAGACTCAATCACACTTTCATAATAAATTTTAAGATTTTTTGTATACTCATCCCTCAATTTTACTATTTTACTAGCTACAAAGTTCATGCTACGCATGAGAACCAACTTGATGGTAATGAGAAACTTTTACCTTATGTTTGGCTATGATGATTCGCTGGGAAATGAAATATTATGGAAAGAGAAAGGGAGTGGCATTTCTATCTCATGGCTCTTTTCCTTTTTAAAAATTGAAAGTGTTGCGCAAAATTCCTAAATCTGTCTCTTCCCAAGAATGCTTCAACAATCTTTGTCTTGCACGCACTTTTTTTTTTTTTTTTGTTAATACATGCATCGTATGTGATGGTTTTATTTATGCGATGATGGGCCTAAGTGGGCCCATCCGCCCATGTTGGGCCTAAAAGCCTGGCTTGCAAGATAAGGGCCCATGGAGGAATGGTTGCGATGTGAAATGTTGTGTTGTTTAGATACGAGGGGTTGTGTCTTTTGGAGGAACGTTTTACGTTGAAAAGATGTGTCCTTTTATGTACATAAAGATGCTTTCTCCCCTTCTAGACAACGTAAGACAAAACAACGCTCCCAAAACAACGTTTTTCTCCCCCCTTACAGCAACAATATGCTCCTCGGTAGAACGGGATTAGGATTCTTCCTCGAACTTTAACATTGGTGTTTAACCTGTGGACAATAAAGTACGCTCGATTCCGTGGTGTATCTTTGATTGGTTATACATGTGTTTCCTAGGCTTATCTTCCACATTCGTTTTAGAGGTTCGATTTAGTGTTGGATCGCTTTTAGGGAATTCGTTATTCCCAACATTGGTATCAGAGCCCTAGTTCATGTTGTGATTGGTGAAACACCGTTGTCGGTCGATCGGGGACGAAAAAATCCCGACACTTGCATCTTGTTCACCTCGTTTTTTGATTTTCTGTAAATCAAAGTTTGCTTCTGATAGCGTAGGGTTGAAGGTCTCGTCGATACGAGAAAAATGAGTGGCGAATCGTCGCCAGAGGCCGCCGGACACGCTACCATGTGTGGTCGGAAGGAACTGGTGCACTCGTCGATTCGATCTCCACCAAGCACGTGTGACGCAAGCACCGTTTCGGCTCTAGCGCCTGCGACGCATGCCCAGCTGACATCATCGTGACGTTAGCCACGCACGCGCATGGCACTTGTCGGTTGAAACGTCCGACTCGGCTAGTCCAACCCGACCCAACCACCCGTTGACCCGATTGACCTATTGACTCGACCATCATCTATTGACCGTTGACTGGAGTTGACCACTGTTGACCAATGTTGATCGGCAAAAAAAAAAAAAAAAATTGTATTTTCCAATTTGTTCATTGTGGATTATAAGTAATCCATTTTTTCTGCATTTGTTGTAGAAATTATGATGTGTTATGCACGCATAACTGTATTTCCAAGAATGGACGAAGAAAATGTAAGACTTAAAGGGCTAATGACAGAATTAGCTAATTATCGGTGGAATGACGGTGATGTAGTATCACACGTGGTCAATGTCAATCAGATGATACAATAAATCATATGGAATTGTTATCTTATGCTGGAGTTTGAAAATGTGCTGGCCTTAATGAACACTCTTCCACCTGAATAGCAAGCAGTGTTAGATCGCCTAAGGGAGGTCAACGTGGTCCCGGATTGTATGAGGCTTACAGTAGGTTTTGTAAGAGAGTACTATAGGATTGAGTTAACCAAAATCCAACTCTTGGGTTGAGTGCCACTTGGTGTAGAGTGAATGTGCCTTGGAGGTGGCATGAGAGTTCTCCAAAGGTTTTTTTTCGTGGTTGGCCAATGTGCCTTCAAAATTCTTAGAGAATTTTACCAAGAAATTAGAAGAGACTTTCCCTATTTGTTTTTTAGATTAGTTTGAGATGTTTTTAGGTGTAAATGTCTCTTTCTATGTTGATATTTTTTCTCTGAATATATTACTTAGTATAATGGACATGTTTAATTATTGAAAGTTCAATATTATTTATTGTTGTAAATTAGTATGTTATTTTACAACTCGTTGTGGAAGTTCAAGAAAGTTTTAGTGACTTTGCTGAACTTATTTTGCATAAGATTATATTAATGATAGTTTTGAGTTAGAATTTTTTGGATGATGATTGGAAATATAGTGACCTTTTGATTCTGAAACCTTACCTGAAATTATTCATTAGTATGATGGGTCTATGCAAAATGGATACATAAATGATAGGCATTAATAATTCGTGCATATGTGTCTGATATGTTCAGATCAATGGCTTAAGCAATTAAGAACATAATTGCTTATTTGAACAAAGAAGACAAATTGAATGGAGAGATTAGTGAAATATTGAATAAAAAATTCAATATGTGCTTGAAAAGTAAGAAGCACTAAAAGCTCTTGACCATGTTATGAAAGAACTTGAGAATGTTGTGCGCCACCTTGAGCTAGTAGAGGACCGTTTCAAGGCATTTGAGCGGGAAACAAATATTTGCTATGTTGCTTCTAGCTCAAAAGGGGCTTCAAGCTCTAAGCACAAGCACATTGATTTGTTCAATATGTGGAAATGCAAGGGATCAAGTCCTTTTTGCAAGAAACCAAAAGCTGACCAACATAGAAGAGAAAATATCCTCATGTAAATAGTATTTCAATGGTGAAATGTTACAACTATGATCAGAAGGGTCATTATGCTCACGACTGTCATGAGTCAAACAAGGTAATCACCCATTGTACTCTTAAGAACTTTGCTTATGTGTCAAGTTCTATATTATTCACTGAATCTAATCCTTCGTGGACTGTAGATTCGGGAGCGATAGACCATGTAGCGAAGGATAAAGAATCCTTCGTGGAATTCCGACGAGTACCAACTGGAACTAAGTGGATCTATGTGGGAAACAACTCCAAAGCCGAAGTAATATGAATTGGCATATGTCAATTGAACATGCGTGGTAGACGTACTTTGTTCCTACATGATGTGTTGTATGCTCCGGAGATTCGTCGGAATTTAGTGTTTGTTTTAGTGTTGGTTAAGCTTGGTTTAATATGAACTTCCATAATAGTGGTGTGGATTTGTATTTGGATACAAATTACTATGGTTGTTGTTATTTTCTAGATTGTTTCATTATATTAAATATTGGCTGTGGTAATGCCAATGTTTGTTATTCCCTTTTCACGTATCCTAATTTATATGATAATGATGTGAATGTGTGTCATGCTAGATTTGGTCATATTGGCCAACAACGTACAAATAGATTAGCCAAAGAGGGCCTGTAAGGTAACATTGAAAAGTCGATTTGCCAATATGTGAGTATTGCCTAGTAGGAAAAACGACAAGGAATTTATTTGGAAAAGGTAAAAGAGTTGAATTTCCTTTGCATTTAATCCATTATGACGTCTGTGGTCCTATGAATGTGAGAGAAAGGTATGGGGCCGTTTATTTCATCACATTTATAGATGATTATACCGGATTCGGATATGTCTGTTTGATTTCTCATAAATCTGAAGCATTTAGTTGTTTCAAAATGTTTATGAACTTAGTAGAAAATCAATTAAACAAGAAAATAAAAGTATTGAGATCCGATCGAGGTTGATAATATTTATCTAATGAGTTCATAAAATTATGTGATGAAAAAGGAATAGAAAGACAGTTATCTATTCTATATACTCCTCAACAAAATGGTGTTGTGGGGAGATTGAATAGAACCCTACTAGAAATAGTTAGGTTCATGATGGCGCATGCTAACTTACCTATCACTTTTTGGAGTGATGCGTTATTAACTACTGCTTATGTACTTAACCGAGTACCTTCCAAATCAGTTACTTCCACTTCATATGAATTATGGACAGGTAAGAAACTGGACTTAAGTTTTCTTAAGCCATGGGGTTGTGCTACCTATACTCATGAGGCCTCTCACAAGTTTGGGAAATTGGGCCATAGAGAAAATAATAGTATTTTCATAAGATACTCTAAACACTCGAAAGGGTATATGTTCATAGGTGAGCAGGAAAGTGGAAGTATAACTAAATTCGAATCACGGGACGTCATATTTTTATTGAATGAATTTCCAAAGAAAGGAAAATAGGTGATGATTACTCCCTATTTGAAACCTTGGATAAAGATAATTAACTTAGTGGAGTTCGCCCAAGTGAGAGTAACATGAGAAGTGATGAATTTAATTCAACTCACTCTCAATTACAACCACATGATGAAATGATATCGTCATTATCTAATCTGAGTAGGAGTATGATGGGAAATGATGTGCAAAGTACATAATCTCTCGTACGGCGAACAAGTTGCAAAAGTATTCCTTATCGATGTTTTGACATTGAAGGGAAAACTTCTATGGTTGCTCCACAAGATGAAGATGAGCCAAGAAATGTTAATGAGGCTCAAAAATTGATCTAATAAGGAAAAATTGATTCATGCAATGGAAGATGAGATGCAGTCAATGAAGTCAAACCATGTTTGAGAACTAGTTGATCTTCCAAAAGGACGCAAAACTATTGGGAATAAGTGGGTTCTCAAAATAAAGCGTAAAGCTGATGGCCCAATAAAAAAGGCATAAAGCTCACCTTATGGTGCATTATGGAAGGCCAATAGGAATGGATTGATTATGAAGAAACATTTTCTCCTGTAGTGAGATTTACCTCGATTCACATTATTCTTAAAATAGTAACAAGTATGGATCTTGAGTTACATCAAATGGATGTAAAGATTGCCTTTCTCAATGAAGAATTAGATTAAAAATATATATGGAACAACATGCTGGTTTCATTATGAAAGGCCAAGAAGAAAATGTATGTTGACTTTTGAGATTGATATATGGCCTTAAGCAGTTGTCAAGACAATGATATATACGTCTTCATAATGCCATAATGCCATAATGGCATATGATTTTACAATGATTAATGAGGATCATTGTGTATATATCAAAAGATCCAAAGATCAATTTGTGATCATATCATTATATGTTGATGATATACTAATTGCCGAAAGTAATATGGAATTTGTTAATACTGTCAAGAGTTGGTTATCTTCCAACTTTAAGATGAAATATATGGGTAAGGCTGCGTACATTCTTAGAGTTAAGATTTCAAGAGATCGTTCGAAGAGATCATTATCTCTTTCGCAAGAAACATACATAAATAAGGTTCTTGAACGATTTTGTATGTAAGATTGTAAACCCATGGATACTCCATTGCAAAAGGTAAATGATTGAGCCATAAACTGTGTCCGAAGACTTTACAAGAAAAGGAACAAATGAAACATGTTATTTATGCTAGTGTCGCTATAATGTGTATAAGACCTAATATATGTTTTGCGGTTGGAATGGTGAGTAAATACCAATCCAATCCGGGTTAAGCACATTGGAAAGCCATTAAAAGAATACTGAGGTATCTGAAGGGAACTGCTGATTACAAGTTGAATTACCAAGGAAATGATCTATGATTTGAAGGCTATTCAGATGCTGATTGGAGAGGAGATTTAAATGAAAGGAAATCTACTTTTGGTTTTGCTTTCTTACTGAATAATGGGGCCATATCTTGGAGCAGTAAGAAACAAACGTGTATAACCTTGTCCACGATGGAAGATGAGTTCGTGGCATTATTAGCAGCAATACAAGAAAGTGTTTGGCTTAAGAGATTTTTTTTATCATTTAGGTGTTATTGGGTATGCTGCAAATCCATTATTGGTTAACTGTGATAGCCGAGCAGTTATAGCGTACACCAAAGATCCAAAATATCATGGTAAGACCAAACATATAGATACCAAATATAATTTTGTCAATGATATGGTTGCACGAAAAGATGTGAATTTACAGTACATATCTACGCATAGAATGGTAGTAGATCCTATGACAAAGCTGATACTTAGAGATGTGTTTTATGGTAATGTAAAATCTCTAAGACTACGTAGAGGTTGATGTACTGAATATTGTAATTTCCCTGAAATGTTCATATTTAATGAATTTGTGTTTTTTCATTATTAATGCTTATGAATCTTTGTTTGACATTTATGCATCTTAATGCTTAGTGCATTATATAAAATTGAGAAAGTATGTCGGACATATGAAAGATTAGCCTATTCACACGAGTAATCGCCTTTATTTACTATGTGATAAATAGAGATGATGTAGTTTTTAAGCTTATTATTTAGGTGATAATCGAGAGCTCAAGCTTAAAATATATATGTCGCCTTAACTAAGTGTTAAAATGATTATATAATATTTTATATGTTCGAAAATAAAATAACCCACATATTTTACTTATCTGTCTATGATGCCATATGTGAGTTCTGATGAATTCTGTGAATGAGTAGATTCGTGAACTCAAGTTAGACATTAAGTATGTCTAAACTATCATCCGTACGATATTGAAAGTGTAGACATATGCTCCATGGGAAATGAGTTAAATACCATAATACGTATATAATACTACGTATGCATGAGACGACTAACAAGAGTAGCAAAAGTTTTAATCTCAACTTTTATGCCATGTGAGACTCTTGAGGAAAAGAGTTCCTCAATTTAGTGCTCTCATGACTCTTGCTTATTTTCAAGATTTTTATTCGGTGTTTGTTGTCTTAGTATGTTGCCAATGATCATGAATAGATTCGATCTAATAGGACATTTCTAGAAAAGCAAGTTAAACTGAAATTGAGAGTTTGAAGGAAAGAAGAATATTGAATTTGGATAATCAAATTCTAGTTTTGGAGGTGAGGACACCTGGAGTGCCATAACTTGGCACGCCGGGACACTTAAGTGCCATAACTTTAAAATGGTACACTTAAGTGCCATCATTGGAGCAAAATGGGACACTTAAGTGCCACTCCGGCGAAAATCCAGCCAAATGGCTGACGTGGCAATTTTCCGGCGAGTTTAGTCCAAAACGGTGTCGTTTTGCATGCCGACGTGGCGGAGAAACGCAAAACGACGCCGTTTCGTGTCTACGTGTAATTAATAATATAAAAATTAGTTAAATTATAAAGTATTCAAAAATTAAAAAAAAAAAAATTTAAAAATTTTAAAAAATTAAGAAAAATTTAAAAATTAAGAAAATTTTAAAATTTTTAAAAATTAAGAAAAAAAAAGGGGGGTCGGGGGCGGCTGAGGGCCGAGCCCTCGTCGCCGCCGCCGCCCGTCGTCGCCGGGAAGGGCCGGCGACGGAGGGGGAGGGTTGGCCGGGTCGCGGCCCCGGCCGACCGACGGCGAGGGCTGCGAGCCCTCGCCGGATCGCGGCGAGGGCCGCGACCCTCGCCCCAGATGACTGGCGAGGGCTCGTGGGCCCTCGCTGCCGGTCGGCCGGCCGCCGCCCCGGCCAAGGCCCGGCGACCCCGGCCGACCCTCCCCACTCCGTCGCCGGCCCTTCCCGGCGGCGGCGGGGAGGAGGCCGGCCGGCGGCGAGGGGCCCGCGAGCCCTCGCCGAGATCCGGGCGAGGGTCGCGCCCTCGCCGCGATCCGGTGAGGGCTGCGAGCCCCTCGCCGTCGGTCGGCCGGGGGCCGGCGACCCCGGCCGACCCCTCCATCGCCGGCCCTTCCCGGCGACGGCGGGGCGGCGGCGGCGAGGGCTCAGCCCTTAGCCGCCCCTTCGACCCCCTTTTTTAAATTTTTTTAAATTTTCTTATTTTTTTAAATTTTTTAAATTTCTTAAAATTAAAATTTTTAAATTTTTTTTAAATTTTTTAAAATTTTTAAATTTTTTTAAATTTTTTAAAATTTTTAAATTTTTTTAAATTTTTTAAAATTTTTAAAATTTTTTAAAATTAAAATTTTTATTATTTTTTTATTATTTTTTATGCTGATTTGGAGCTCCGGAGAGCCACGTAGGCAAAAAATAATAATAAAAAATTGCCACGTAGGATTTCCGGCAAGGGTCGCCGGAGGTGGCACTTAAGTGTCCCACTCGAAAAAAAAAAAAAGGCACTTAAGTGTACCGTTTGAAAGTTATGGCACTTAAGTCAGTCCCTTGCCGCTATGGTGAAGACTTGCGCCGTACTTCCGCCCTAGTTTTGTATTCACCTGGCCGACCAATTATGATTGTTTTTGGATAATCATAATTGTGAATACAATATATATATATATATATATATATATATATATATATATATATTTGTTTAAAAGAGATCAAGAGAAATATAAATTTGATTAATCAATCTAGGGTACTGCATATTAAATATACTTAAGAGTATAATGCCCATTATGAGCTGCTATATATTTTTAATAGATGTATGGCAACAAGCTCTCAAAGATGATAATGTCGCACCTGATTATTCATTGGCATTTAATGCTCTGCAGAGAGTAAAGATGATCATGTTTGGCCCACCATGTGCTAATGGGAGATGATGGTTTTATTTATGTGATGATGGGTCTAAATGGGCCCGTCCGCCCATGTTAGGCCTAAAAGCCCGGCCCGCAAGATAAGGGCCCATGGAGGAACGGTTTAGATATGAGGGGTTGTGTCTTTTAGAGGAACGTTTTACGTTGAAGAGATGTGTCCTTTGGAAGAAACGCTTCGAGAGAAAGTAAAAAGGAAAATGAACGTACCTTTTGGAGTACGTATGTGAAGACACTTTCTCCCCCTCCAAACAACATAAGACAAAACAACGCTCTCAAAACAACGTTTTTCTCCCCCTTACAACAACAATACGCTCCTTAGTAGAATAGGATCAGGATTCTTCCTTGAAATTCAATATTGGTGTTTAATCTGTGGACAATAAAATACGCTCGATTCCGTGGTGTATCTTTGATTAGTGATACATGTGATTCCTAGGCTTGTCTTCTGCATTTGATTTATGGGTTCGATTTAGTGTTGGATCGCTTTTAAGGAATCCGTTATTCCGAACAGTACGATTCTTAAAAGCTATAAGAATCGGTAAAATTCTTGAAAACGGATATTTTATATTCAGTAGGAGTTTGTCGTTCTGGCACTCTGGCAGCCCTTGCTTCTCTATGAGCAGCATTTTTTCGCTATAGCCACAAAAAAGTTGAAAAAAAAAACCGATGCAATGCCAAAGAGTAGGAAATTGCCTTTGCGCTTTATTTGGGAACTGCAATTCAAAAAAGTAATTTTTCATTGAATTGTTCGAATAGATATCCAAGCAATCTCCCATAGTTATTTATTCATTAGATAGAATAGGTATTCGTCGGAGCTTTGCAAACATAGCTAGAACATAAATGAGTACAATCATGCATAACTCACCGTACTTGACTTAAAAATAGAATAATCTCTTGTGAAACTTCGAAATCGCTACTTAATCAAGACCTTAATTAAAAGATGGAGGATGAACATACGGCCACTGGACTTGTTTGTTGTGTATCGTCCCGCACTAGAAACCACGAATCAGATGCTGGAACTAGATGTGGCTACTTCAATGTCAAATACCAAAAGATCAGTTGACTCCGGTTGGTTTGTTTCACTAATTGGAGTTCGGAGAGAATCGCCTCTCGTCTCGTCGAGTAAGTTTTGAGTCTCTTCGTCGTTCCGTTGATCGGCCCACATGTTCTTGTTGATACTAGCCAGTCGTTCAGCCACTTCCTTCATTGTTGGCCTTTTGACGCCCTTATAGTTTAAGCACCTTCTAGCGAGCAAACCGACCACCTCGATCTCCTGTAGTTCACCTTCAATAGATACCTCCAAATTTATCATGTGGAGAAGTGTTTGGTTCTCCACAACGGAGATGAAAGACTGGATGATGTTGATTTTTTCCCCAAATTTTACCTGACGAGTCGGCGTGTCTTTGGTGAGGAGCTCTACGAGGACGACCCCGAAACTATAAACGTCGCTCTTCGTGGTTAATGCACCAGTGATGAGATACTCAGGGTCAAGGTAACCTATTGTGCCTTGTATTCTTTCAACTATATGAGTCTTTTCAGGTGAAATCAAAACTGATGCTCCGAAATCTGATACTTTTGCTGAGTACTTCTCATCCAAAAGTATATTCAGAGACTTGACATCACTGTGAATGACTGGTGGATCAGCCAAGGAGTGCAAGTACTCAAGGGCCAAGGCAGCTTCTGAGGCAATCCTGAGGCAATTCTTCCATGAGCGTAATATGGTCGATCTCTTGTCATGAATGTGGTGATAGAGAGTCCCATTCGAGATGAATTCATAGACCAACAATGGCACTTTTGTCTCCAAACAGATGCCCAAGAGCTTGACCAAGTTCTTGTGATTCACTTGTGAAATGATGCTAATTTCATGTAGGAATTCATCATGAGTGCTCTGAGACAAGTCCTTCTTCATGTCATTCAGTTTCTTGACAGGGACATCTTTAGGCTTCTTAACTGCAACATAGTCGTTGTCGATTCTTCCTTTGTAGACTAAAGCAAAACCACCTTCACCAAGCTTGTTGCCAGCATCATAGTTGTTGGTGGCTTTAGCCAACTCTGCCTCGGTGAAGATCTTCACTCTCTGGTGCTTCAAGATCTCTCCTCCATTTTGCCTGAAGTATCTCTCTTTAGCTCTCCTCTTGCATATGAACAAGACTAGGCCACTAACAATTATGCACAACGTGGCTGCTACGATGGCTGCCACACAAAATTGGGAATGGGATGGATTAGCTTCTCTCCCAAACCATTGATTTACTTTGATATTATATATACGTCTTTAAATACTTGACACATCACTCACCAATAGAGGATCCGGATTAAACTATACCACAAAAATGTCCCAACTTTACTGAATTACCCTCACATTTTCCAAAAAATCATAAATAAACACGCTCGAGGGCATCAATCAAATTCCCAATTACAACTTTTGCTCTCCCTCTCTACGCACCAATTGGACCGCCGTAGCCACCCCCACCACCGTGGCCGTTGGCCGTCAAATGCCCTTCGAAGCCACCATGCAGCCAAGATGAGGGCCACACAAATCTCTCTCTCTCTCTCTCTCTACAGTAGTCATGTCAGGGTCGATATCCTTGGATCTCATAATTGATCAAACTTTGACCCTTAGATCAGAGGTTTAAGGTCCCCATCCGAGGCGGCAGCCTCGAATTGAACCTGGAATGGTTTCAGCAGAGGTTTAAGGTCCCCATCCGGGGCGGCAGCCTCGAATTGAACCTGGAATGGTTTCAGCACAGAGAGAGAGAGAGAGGGAGGGAGGGAGGCGGCAACACTGACAACCGCTGAAGGCGGCTAGCTGGCGGTGGCTGGCGGAAGCATGCGTGGTGGGTGATCCCTCAGTTTTGTGACCAGTGATCCCTCAGTTGCAATGTAGAGTCGGATACAATTTCAGAACAACTTAACATAGGCCAGATCAATAGCACTTGTAGCCTAAAGCAAGAATAGCTTAGGTTATCGACGACCATCACAAGGGAACTTAGAATTACCTGCAGCAATTATGGCAAGACGAGAAGTTTGGCAACCCACTTTGGCATCACCACTCATGCCAAATGGGCAGTCACATGTGTAGCTCCCGGGGATATTCTTGCATTTCCCGTGACATGGATATTGTGGTGGATCCTCACATTCGTCAATGTCTATATCAAACAGAATCAAAGGTGAACTGTAAATGTACGTTTATGCGGTTTTCTTTTTCTTTTTTTTCCTTTTTTCCTTTTTTAAAATAACGTATTGGTTGTATTGAGCATCTAACTCAACTCAATAAAAAACTGACTCGAGGAGGTCGGATCACGAGATTATGGCCCAATTCAAACATATAACTTTTGGCTCGCAAAGAGAACAGGATACCTTTACATCCTTGGAGTGTAAACCGTTGGGAGGCATAGGGATTCCCCATGTATCCAGGCTTACAGAAGCAACGATAGCACTGCCCGTTTTCGAAGTCAGAGCAGTTACTGTTGGCGCCGCAAGGATAGCTCGATGGGTTCGCTTGCGCTTCCTTGCAGGTCGAATTCCTTTGAACGACCCAATCCAGGACAGCATTTGAGTAAACTTCTTTCTGCCTATCAGCCGGGACTGGAAGCTTATAACGGGAGACATTAAACGACTCCTGGTCCACTACGAACGCTAATCCGCAAGAGGTGAAGTTCTGAGAGGTGTAATTCGCCATGCTGGCCATGGATATATTGAGGCTCCTAAGGCTCTTGGGGATTGACGTCTGACAGCACCCGAGGCCGGAGCAAGCGCTCTCGGCTGTGAAGTTGACTTCCTCGAAGCAATAGGAGAAGCATCCACTCCCAAAAGTAAAGGCAGCATCTGAGATGAGAGCCAAGGTGTCGCAACCAAAGACGGTGAACTTGTTCCGGGTATCCGACAATGTGTATTGCGGGCCAAGTTTGACCCAGGGATTGGGGTTAGAGTCGTAAAGCCGAACGCCATCCTTGTCATAGCAGTCAAAAGCTTTGTACAGGCCAATGTTCATTGTCCCATTCTCCATGGATATGTTGAACAACGGAACGCTCTCGTCCTCGCTGACGAACAACTTCCCCAATGTGGAGTTGCAGTGAAGGACGAGGCCGGAGTTCCACGCACAACTTTCATGGAGCCCGAATGGGAAAGGCACATCCATGTTGCCGCACGTTCGGTCGCAGTTGTCCTCCGCAAAAGTGGCCAAGGCCAAGGCCATTGGAAGGCAACACAACACAGCCGCCTTCATCTTTATCTTTTTTCCAGTATGTGCTTTCCTCTGGCTCTCCTCTTACCTGTTTTTGTAAACCTACTAGCGTTGATGCCGATGCCTCAGCGGCAGCCAAGTCAGTCAACACACTGGAAGACCGAGTCATCGATTACGACCGTTGGAGAGTGATCTGGCTTTTCCGGGAAACTTACCCGAATGTAAACTTGGCTGATGTTCATATTGCTTTCATTTTCACTTAAAATTCCAACGTTCTAGAGCCGCGACTGTTCCACAAGATAGAGAAACTTTCAACCCTTAAAACATTAATTGCATTCAACACAAGAAAAATCACTTCTTTGAATCTACAAGTTTCGCAATTAGTTATTCAATGGGGCTTTACTAGCATAATAATTTTTGAGCTACTGTGAAAATAACAACCTATCATGTCAACCATAAATTCTTGAAGGAGGAGACCCCACAATCTCATTACAATTTATAATGATTTGTTCTTTAATTTTGTATGATTCAGAACAGACTATTATTTTCATAGTATATTAAAGACTGTTATCCAATGATTTATTTATTCAATACGTACTCTTGAGGAACTTCTCTACAAAATCCTTTTTTGAATATTCTCTTGCTTTAACTTCTAACTAAAAATGAAATTTGACAGGTTAATATAATTCTCAACAGAAATCTAAAAGTCCTTTGCCTCCATAACAAGGGATCTCCTACCATACTACTTGAAAAACTCATTGGTCACTTCAAATCCAAATGAGAGATCTAAACGTAGATTTTTTCACTTCTCGATTTTTTACATGAAAAATTGTAATAGGTGCGGCCAATTTTCTATTTTGCCTACAAGCAAAGAGATTCAAGGAGCAACTTGTGGCACCCCTCGACACGGCCCCCGATCCGCTAGGGTCACCACAGATTACTTACCTTTCACTTGTTCTAATAACATGCCACTCCGATACCATTTCAATTGTAGTGGGTCCATAAATCCCGGGGATTCATATCATCTCAAACGGTCCCAGCGTAGTTCATATAACGGAAGCATACTTGACATCTCCATAATCCGTACATAAACTAAATAATATAATGCAATACACACCAACTACAACCTTTCATATATATATATATATATATATATATATTTGTAGGGCCAAATCACTTTTATTTACATAACTAAGATGGATTTCACAAGTCGGTACAACAAAAGGCCAAGACTTTAAGTAAGCTCGGCTAAACCCAAAAAGAACCCGACTATACATCAGACATGTACATCTATCCATCAGCTAGTGTCGGCCATCCCAAAAAGTGTTAACCTCCACTAGTCACACGGTCCTATCACACCCATCCTGGTGCATTGACCATCGGCGGCGGCAGCATCCCCATCATCCTCCCATCTCGACGAACATGGACAGAGATAAACTCTTGTACTATGGGGCCATCGGGTAGGCCCACATCATACATAACCAAAACATGGATGCAGATAAACACCAAACCATGAACACTAACGCAGGAGTGCTCCGAGCACTCAACCTCTACATTAGACGGTAAGCCATAAAATGTACCACGTGTGACAAGTGCTAAAGGCATCGCTCAATCTGAAATGTTAGTCCCCAAAGGGGTGAGTACAACCACTCAGCAGTAAAGATCCATCAAACTACACAATACGACAAGCAAGACAATCAAGATATCACGAGTAAAGCACATATCATCCATGCTATCGAGCATACATCACCATACGGTCGTGCATATATCGTCATGCAGTCGTGCATATCTCACCGTGCCATCATGCATATACCACCATGCAATCATGCTTGTATTTTCATGAGGTTCATTCCATGCCATATGCACATACATACGCATGATTCATATCATCCATACAGTCATGTATACATCCCCATGAGATCCATTCAAGCCTTCATGATCGCATTCTCAATGTCAAATAGCATCAATTCACTTTCATAAGCAGATCATGCATCATGCCACATGTACACACCCATGTGCATGATTCCATTTCAATTTTTATCTTTCAAAAGGATCTCATCATTTTTTTTTCCAGGGACCAATGTTTACATCCCTCAATTTATCGCTCTCACCCAACCTAGCATTGCAAGGAACCTCTGGCACACACCTTCGGGCATCCGGCACACACCTCCAAGCATCTCGCACCCCAACTAGCATCACAAGGAATCCCCCCGGCACACACCTCTAGGGCTTCCGGAATTACGTACCGACATACCACTAGGCATCCCCCTAGAATTACGTACCGATATACCACTGGGTATCTCGAAACTCCCGAGGACCCTCTGGCACACACACTCTAGGCATCTCGACACTCCTGGGGCATCGTCGGCTCACACCTCCGACGGTATCATTATTATCATAGTATATAATCACATATATGTCTCATTTTCACCATGGCATTTGATGCAATAATGTCAAAGGTCTAAACTAGCTTTTTGATGTCATATGATATGCCAAATGTCACCATATATGCAAAACACATAACACCCACGATATCACATTTCATAAAGAAATTCATTGGTTTTTGAAAATAGAACCAATTTTCGGGTAAAATAGAATGCAAACAAGACCTAGGGAAATATATTTCATGAAGAACACCCTATCGAAAGAGCTTCATATGAGTCGCTACAGTCCATACATCACAGCCTTTAAAATTTCATAACATTGTCTTTGCACAGTTTCATTCACAAATTTGGTATAAACCCTAAATCAACTCCGAAAAATATGAAATTTTGATATGTCATATCCAAGACCTACAGGTAAAATTTTTGTGAAGAACGCAAAGTCAAATTCTTGATAGATTAAAAGCTATAATCACCGTAACCGTCCCTAACCCTCGGAAAAATTTCCAGATCTAACCATTTTGGATAAAAATCGTTTCACCGACCTAAACATGTCCGTTTCTTCTCAATTTTAGTATGTTACTCCTCAAATTGTTCTCTACAACTTTCATCAAGAAGTCCAATTGAGATTCTAACTAGAACTTTGCATACAGCTCACGAAATCACCAAAGGTCGAACTGTTCCTACATGCAACAACTCACTTGGAAAACTACCACCATTCATTCGAGTTTCCAGCATTCAACATCACAGCTCAAGCATTTCCAGCATTCAACATCACAACCACAGCAAACAAAGTGTAGGCTAACGGACTCTACTTGCCTCAAATCCAAAGAGAATCACAGCAAACACATGGCGGGGCAAGGTGGGCTTGAAGGCAAGACTAGGCGGAACGCACAGCAGCCGGTCTTCTTCTCCTCTTTCTCTCTCGTACGCCCGCTTTCTCTCTTTCTCTCTTCCTCTCTTCCTCGCGCGACGTCTCTCTCTCTCTCTCTCTCCGCCTCTCCTCTTTTCTTTCACTTCAATGATTTGCAATCATTTGATTTGCATGGCAAATGCCACTTGGCTCTAAGGGAATGACACTTGGCAAGCTCCTCTTGCCACTTGTTAATTTTTCCATGCAAGCTGATGGGCCTTCCTTGGGCCGGCCTCTCCCTCCTTCGGTCGACAGCAGCCCTTTAGGCTTCACGAGCCAAGCCTTAGTGGCCGAACGGTGGGGGTCTTAGGCTTAAGAAAATCAACCCACTCCTTCTCTAATTTTTCCCATTTAATCTTCACCTGAGTATACACCTAATTACCAATTCATATGGCCATAATATTATGTAACATAACTCAATAAATCCAACCTATAAAACACATGGCCAAGAATAAAATTTTCCCATCAATTTATTATCCATTAAAAAGCTCGGCCTTAATCTTATTGCAAATCATGGATCAATGGCTACAATAGAATTTAATGGTGCTTCCATCACCTATTCACGGTTCATAGCATATCTAGGGGTTGTCATGAAGTTTTAGGATGCCACACAACTTCTCATAGAATTGCGACTTTATCCTCCACTGTAACTTCTCTAACTACCATGTTCTTCTTAACTTATCCCTTTTGATTTGTACGCTAATTTGTCTACATTTTACAAATATTTCATTTTCTAATGTAATTTTGAGATAACCAGCACAAATGCGTGCACATTGGCATTCTTGCATAAAGTTTAAATACCTCTTCCCCTCGACCATCTTGATTGTAATCTCCTACTACGGACTTTTTTTTTTTTTCCTTTCCCCTTCTTTTGACCTTTAAGAAATTTTGAATCTTAGAGGATATTTGCATCTTACCTTCTGCACTTTGTAAAAAGACATAATTTATCCATTGCGGATAGCACTAGCAGATCTCATTTGTTATTTATTTATTTATTTGTTAGTGGTTCTTGGAATTTTTAAAAATAATCGAGAGACTCAACGATAACTAGCCGGTTATCAAGAGGGAAACTAATACAACAACCCACCACCATGATCATCCACTTAAAGTTGAGTTCCCCAAGGTAGGAGTCCAACCCACAACAATCGATTTTTTGAGGTGAAAGCATGAGAACGCCTCGTCATTGGGTCAATTTCATGGTAGGTTCTCGGAGTTGCACTATCCATAGTATTCAATAAGTGAGAACACAGACTCCATATCAACATGGGGGACGACTTGATGAGTCGTCGTACAAGACAGACTACAAAAGTCATCATGGTTTCGTGTTTCAACAAAATAAGGTGGAATTCATAAGCAAGTCTTCTTCATGCTATGTACCGTAGAATATTCACTAAGAAATGACATTTTAGAGAAGAAGTGACGAAGTCGTCCTTGCCAGCTTTTGTTTGATGTGTAGACATGAGATTTGTACCTTTCCTTTGCACCACTCATGGGAAGATGCAGTCCGCTAGAACTTATCTTTAATTGAGAGGATTAGGAAGGAAGGTTGACCCAAAAAAGATTCTTAGTCCTCTCAAAGGGAAAATTACCAAAAAAATCATAAACCTATTACATTGGTACAATTTCAGTCATAAACTTTTCAAGTAGACTAATTTAGTCATAAATATTTTTCATATTTGTGCCAATTTAGTCTATCTGACTAATTTTGGCCCGTCGACACCGACGTGATAATTTTTAATTTTTTGTGAATTTTTTATTAATTTTCTTTTATTTTTATTCTTTCCTTTTTATTTTTTTTCCTTTTCTTTTCTCACTTCTTCCTCCTTGGACTATCCTTACAGTGGCTAGCGATTTGAAAATATTAAAAATTAAAAATTTGCCACATCAACGTCTAACCATGGGCCAACGTCCACCTCAACATCAGTCGGCCAAAATTGGCAGGATGAACTAAATTTGTACCAATATAATAAGATTTATAATTGAATTTATACAAATACAAAATGTTTAGGACTTTTTGGATACTTTCCTCTCCTCTCAAATATTAGCTGCAATTCTATCAAATTTTTGTGGAAGACTAATTTGAGGACCCGTGCCATGCACAAACACCTTTTACTAATATAATTAGTTAGAACCTTGATAAAAATAGAACACCAATTTTATGGCACTTTCTAAGAATATTTGAACCGACCTTTCTGTTGATCTTTTTATTTTTAATACAATAATACAATATCGATGTTTATTGTGACTAAGTGGTAAAATAAACTAATAATTCTATAACATTAGATTCTTTTGATAAGTTAGTGCGGCAAAACATAAAGTACTAATATAAACATGAAGGAAATTGGTAATATGGTGATTATAGAGTACTAGATGCGATGTTTAATGGACTTGAGAGTTATGTGCATTTAGGATAGGGTTAATACCATAAAACATCTCCACTCATACTAAATTCATCTCAAACTAATTTTTGTTGCAAAAACTCTCGAACCGGTACAATAATTCCACATTTTCCCAAACTGATGTATCCATGTTCATTTTACCCTCAACTAATTTTGATATTACAAAAATTTCAAACTTGTATACCCATGTCACATTTACCTCTAGTTAGTTCACCCACGCCATATTTATCCCAAAAAATCTTAAATTTACCACAATTTAGGATAAATTTGATACGAATATATCGATTTGTTGTAAATGTGACACATATGTATCAATTTGAGGTTTTTCGTGACATAAAAATTAGTTTAGGATAAATGTGACATGAACTACTAATTTGGGGAGTTTCTGTGACATAAAAAATTAATTTGGAGTAAATGTGGCATAAGTGTACCAACTTAAGGTTGATGGTATTAGCCCTTCAGAATATGATATAATGTTATATTACATTTAACCAAAGGTAATTAAGATATATATCCACTTTTTTTTTTACTAATTTTGCAGTACTGCTTTTTATTCTTTAAAAAAGATTTAAAAAAAACCATCAAGATAGTATACATTAACATTTTAAATCAAGGTAATTTTCAATATATTTCAGGCATATACCGCTCAATCCAACATTCGAGATCTCAGGATTGCAATCTCGATTATTCAATTATCACTATTCCCATGTAATCATTACCTCCTAATTCAAAAGCCTAACTGCAACTATCATGCCATCCGGTTGTAGGCAAAAGCCCTCTAATTGTGGGGACTAAAGAGCCAAATCCATATTATATATCCTATCTACATTAATTGGCATAACTTTTAGGCTGTCATATGTTGATTTTAAGGTCGTTTCACATTCAATAAAATCAGTACAATTCCATAATCATAATCCTCATTGAAATATTTGTGAACTCCGATTTAATGTCAACATAAGAAACATTTTACTTAGAGAATCATGAATCTAAGGACAACGATGCTATGTAAGTTTATGTTACATAAATCTAATTGATATCCCCTAAATTAAAATGTATTTTTCAATTATGTTTTAAGAGATTTTGTAAGTATTTTGTTGTCAAGTTACAGAGAAAGAAACGTAGAGTTACAAAGATGACCCCATAAAAGGTAGATAAATAGAGCCCACACGTGTGAGACCCACGAGCACATCTATCTCATATCATCAAGCGAACTCACCAGTCCTTAAAAGTGGGGTTATAAACAAAAGACGCTCTCCTTTTCGCTATCCTACAAGGCAGATTGTGGGAATTGAATACCCTAAAAATCTGCAGTTGCCCAAAGCCAGCAACCTTAATCCGATAGTGATGGCCATGGTGTTGGGTGGGCCGGAAGAGGGAGAGTTTCATCATCAGCCCTACCCCGACGATAGTTGAGCGTTTGAGATCTTCCCCAAATACACGAAATTGATCTAAGGAATTCTAACGTAGGACTTTCCAATTTTTGACATGAAAATTGTAATGGGTGCAATCTATTATCTATCCTGCCTACGAGCGAAGAGATTCAAAGAGCGACTTCTCATGTAATTGCCACTTTATCATCCACTGTAACATCAACAAACTTCTACTTTCTTCTTAACTTGTCCCTCTAGCTTTGTACACTAATTTGTCTACATTTTTGCTAATATTTCTTTTACCAATGTGGTTTGAGAGAACCACCACAAATGCGTGCCCATTGGTGTTCTTGCACAAAGTTTAAATACCTCTTCCCCTCCACCATCTTGATTGTAGTCTCTTTCCATGTACTTCTATTTTTCTTTTCCCTTTTTATTGACCTTGGGGGAATTTTTAATCTTTTAGTCTTATCTTACCTTCTACACTTTATGAAAAACTTAATTTATCATTGAGGATAGTGCTAGCTCACCTCATACAATTTTGTAATGCGTGTAGTCTATTATCTATCCCGCCTATGAGCGAAGAGATTCAAGGAGCGATTCCTCACGCAATTGCCACTTTATCCTCCATGGTAACTTCTGTAACGTCCACTTTTTTCTTAACTTATCCCTTTTGTTTTGAACACTAATTTGTCCACATTTTTACGAATATTTTGTTCACCAATTTAATTTTAGAGAACCACCACAAATGCGTGCACATTGGCGTTCTTTCATAGCGTTTAAATATCTCTTCCACTAAACTATCTTGATTGTAACCACCTCTCGTGTTACTTTTATTTTTCCCCTTTTTTTTTTTTTTTAATTATTAAGAATTTTGAATCTTAGAGGATAGTCGTATCTTACTTTTTGCATTTTGCGAAAGACATAATAATCCTTGAGGATAGTGCAGCAACACACCTCATGCATTGTTGGTTTTTATATCTTTTGTCAGTGGTTCTTGGAATTTTTTAAAATGACAGGACTCAACCATAATTAACCGGTTATCAAGAGAGAAATTAATACAACAACCCACCACTTTGACCATCCACTTAAAGCTGAGTTCCCGGAGGTAGGAATCGGACCCACATCAATCGATTTTTATACCCAAACACCTAAGAATGCGCTTAGCATTGGGTCAATTTCAAGGTAGGTTCTCAGAGTTTTACAATCTGTACAAACTACATAAACAAAATAAGACCCACTAGTAGTTCAACAAGACGTGAGAACACGGGCACCATATCAACTTGGGGGATGACTTGACAAGTCCTTGCAAAAGACGGACTTCACAAGTTGTTGGTTCATGTTTCGACAAAAGAAGGCGGAATTCACAAGCAAGTCTTTGTCCGCTAAGCGCTATATACTGTAGAATATTCACTAAGAAAAATGACATTTTGATAAGAAGTGGCAAAGACTTCCTTGCCAATTTTTGTTCGATGTGCAGACATGATTTGCACCTTTTCCTTGCACCAATCATGGGAAGAGGGAGTTCGCTAGAAATTACAATCTATTTGTTGTGACCTAAATTTCGGGTGTGAACCACCTAGGGTTTGGCTAATGGATTGTTAAGCCAGACTTAACTCGGGCTCTCCCAAGCCCATACCAATTCGTGAATTAAGTTCAAAATTCTTAACATTCAAATGGATTTTATCCAAAAGTCACCACTAATCAGTTTACAATAGGTCGATTAGACACCTAAGTTTACTCCTAGGAACCAGAGATTTAAAAGTTCAGGGACTGATTATGCTAGATTTCTCTAACACCTTTCAGTACCTTTCTTTTTATTTTGAAAAATGTTTGGCAAGCAGCTTGAATTGAGGTGATGTTTTCAATGAAATCAGGTAACCCTTTTACTATGTGTTTTTGCGAAATCTAGAATAAAATATCTCACTTGTGATTTGCTTAAACCCCATTAAAAGGGAGTCCTTAAATATTGAAAAGAAAATGAAGAAAGGGAAAATTTTAATCTTAATAAAATTAAATGCTATGATACAATAATCACGACTATGAAAACAATATCACTAAAAAGAGTTATTAATGCTATTAATAATATGTATTAAATTTGCAAAATAGGAAAAAACTCTAGGTAATGAAAAAGTATTGTTTTGCGGATTGATGATATTTTCTACATTTCCGTAGCTTCTCATTCTTTGTGCTCAATATAAGTTGGTTTAAGAGGCTTTTTTATTTAGGACTTCTGAGACTTACTTAGAGGCATTTTCACCATAATAAGATAATAGAATTGACTTTATTGACCTCTTTTTCATCTCGTGCCTTCGACGAATGTAACCAAAATCTACTCCTCGCTTTTCCTCTCTACTTTTCTTTTTCTAAGATTTTGAGACTCTCATACATAATCCTACTTCTTTTTTCACATATCTGTTATGAAATTCTTAAACCTCCTCATCAAAGTTAAAACCCCATACCCATGCCCGTGTTAGGTGTTTTGCTTCTCCTCTTTGCTCAGTGAAAAAAGAAGAAGAGATCTTTCATACTTTTTAATGTAACACTAGTTTAATTTCTTTTGATATTATGATTCCTTCTTCACAATCATATTATTGATCTCTTTTTCGTCGCATTGAAGTTATTTTCCATTAATCACTTCACTTTTCATACGAACTTCATCTACCTGATAAGGATTTAAAAAGAAGAAGAAGAAGGAATAACTAAACATAAATTGATGTCAAATACCTTATTTTCTCACAATCAAAATCACCAAGACTAATCGGTGATGAATTCTTGTTTGAAAAATAGAGACTGACTTGTATTTTCATTCGTAAGCCAAAAATTTTGCTCGTCTTTGTATTTTTAATGTATTTCGATAAAATAATCCAAACTAGATGTTGTCGTTATTTGACTGAGCAATGTCCATCATTTGAAAGTTGCACTTCAATTTCTTATGAGTTTTTGATTGCCGGATTGTTATAATTTTGGATATGTTTCTTTGAATAAACCAGAAACGAAAGTTTGTGGTCACAATAGCACCGCTAGAAATTCTAGCTAACGGTGCTCTTATGCTAGCGCCATCCTTTCTCCACACAAAATTATTGGTCTCTTTTTCGTCACATTGAAGTTATTTTCCATCAATCACTTCACTTTTAATGCGAACTTCATCTATCTAATAAGGTTTTTAAAAAAAGGATTAACTAAACAGAAATTGATGTCAAATACCTTATTTTCTCACAATCAAAATCACCAAGACTAATCGGTGATGAATTTTTGTTTGAAAAATAGAGACTGACTTGTATTTTCATTCGTAAGCCAAAAATTTTGCTCGTCTTTGTATTTTTAATGGATTTCGATAAAATAATCCAAACTAGATGTTGTCATTATCTGATTGAGCAATGTACATCATTTGAAAGTTGCACTTCAATTTCTTATGAGTTTTTGATTGCCGGATTATTATAACTTTGGATATGTTTCTTCGAACAAACCAGAAACGAAAGTTTGTGGTCACAACAGCACCGCTAGAAATTCTAGCTAACGGTGCTCTTATGCTAGCGCCATCCTTTCTCCACACAAATGCGTGTGCATTGGTGTTCTTGTGCAAAGTTAATTTAACACCTCTCCCCTCGACCATCTTAACTGTAACCTCTCTCTATACATGTATTTCTCTTTTTTCCTTTTTTGACCTTCAGGAATCTTTAATGTATGAATACCTTAGACTTTTACACAAGGGAGGAGGCGTTCCACTTTTTTAGTTACAGCTTTTCTTTTTTCTTTCTTAAATGCCCTTAACTCTTTCCAGAAGACATCTAAATATTATAACTGAAAAAGGAGAAGTCAATGTAAACTTTATAATTGAAAAAGAATAAGTCTACCCGATGTATCCAGACAGCATGATACTGACTTGCGTGAGAGTGGGGCTAATAGTTTGATTCATATTGACTAATTTAAGTAGTTTTAACTCATTTTATATGGTATACATTTAATGACCATATTCAGCTCATTTCACCAAAATCTAGGAAAAATTGATACTTTTCTAGAGTCTTCATGTCATGTTGGATACTCCGACACGTATTCGACATTATTTGACAATCTTGGATATTCTTTGATACTCGGTCAACACGTGTCGGAAAATCCGAAACTTGATCAATTTTCCTGACACTCTTTGATACTCGAGCTGGAATTCTAACATGCAAATTTCCGACACGTGATTTTGATACATGAGGTCAATTTTTAAAAATTTAAATAAATGATAGGTGAAAATGCATATATGTGAAACAATAGAAATAATAAATGGGGAAAGAAGAAAAATATAATCTTCCATTTTCTCTTGATTCTCACTTGCCATGATATACAATTCACCACCAAAGTTTTTTCTCTTCTTTTCTGACACATCTGACACGTGAGGCTAGAATGTGCATTGTTTGTTTTTTTCACTAAGTTTTATGGATTATAATTTGTCAAATTAAAATAATGAGTAATATTAATAAATGGTCAATTAATATTTTCATTCTAAGCTTTTTTAATTATTTATTTCTGTGTGAATTTGAATCAAATAATAACAAAAATGATAATTTATTATGTAGATATAAAATATAAAACGTGTCCCAAGATATTGGAATTCTCTGTTTTTTGATAGACAACAGGTCGTGTCGTGACCACAGGCTGCAGTAGCTCCGCTAGATAAGGCTCTGCTGATCCTCTTCCAAGAAGTGAAGGGTTCAAAACCCAAGGGAGGCGCTAGGTGTATCAAGTGTGACACCAGGGGTGGTGGGTCATCCTGCTTACGTGTCACTTGGAGGTTTACAGCGCGGCTGTCGGCTGCAAGCCGGTTCCTCCAGCACCAAAAAAAAAAAAAAAGGTCGTGTCGTGCCGGGTGTCGCATGTCGGTGCTGGTGCTACTTAAACCAAAAGACATCAATATTCATACCCATATTCATTTAATTCTTTTTAATTCTTCACATGTATATTATATTTGGATAAAAACTTCACATCAAATCAATAAAACAAATTAAACAATAAACACATTAATAAACAAAATGAAAAGTGTAAAAAACCTAAAAATTGAAATACTTATAAAGAACATAGGGTTGGCAAAATGGGTGTGAGTCAAATTTAATGAACCTAATTTCGTATGGGTAACTCTTTTTTTTCCTAAGGGAGTTATAAATGAGTTGAAAAAAAAAATACCAAAAGAGTAGATCATAAAGTGACCCATAAAACCTATTTAACAAAAACCACACCCACTCAAGCAAGTTAAGTGGGTTTGATTCTATTAATAGTTCAGAGGTCTTCGATGATCGAACCGAGAATCATAAGATCCTACGAATTTATCAAATTAATGGCTAAAGTTTGAAATTCCAACATTGCTTTGCTCAATTATATGCATCTCAATAATTTAGGAAGAGGTCATCCGCTATGTACTTGCAGTACCAGTAGAAAACTCAAGTCCGAAACGGGACAGGAGCATCTAGGGCCAGTTTGACCCTCTTGTACAAGAAAATATCAAAATATAAAATCTGAGCTTTCCCATTAGAAGTCCAATAAATAAGCTAACAACCAATCAATACAACGAAAGAATATATCGTCTGTATTGCAAGGACTATATCGCATCATAAAATGATCACCAACGGACGGAAGACAGTTTGAAACGGAAAAACTACAGACCATTCACCGGATTAAATTCCTAAACAGAATATGTGATGTACAGATCGCATCCTTCATTTTCTACACACTAGAAGACTAGTCTAGTCCAGACACAAGAGTTTGCAAAGAAAGATTTTGACGGCACTGAGATCCTGACGAAGTAGTATCAACTCGAATTTGTTCGGCAAGTTTTGCACCAGGGGCAAATCATCGAGACAGTTGCCGTAAATCTGGTTGATCTTCGTGTCCTTTTCATATCTCAGTAGGCACTTCTTGTTCTGTGCTTCTTTCGTTGAAGTAGGACCCTTTGCTGTCATAAGAGAAGGCCCGTCTTTGATATGAGCTATTAAATATAAAAATTCGGAGAATCATTAGTTATAGAAACTAGTATATACACTTACATCTTCTGTGCATCATTCAAAATGTGGGAGAATTACCAAAAAAGTCTTAAACTTATTGTAATTGTGCCAATTCAGTCCAAAACTTTTTTTTTTATCAGTTTAGTCCTAAACATTTTATAATTGTACCAATTCAGTTCATCCGGCCAAAATTGGTTGGTCGGCATTGACGTGGACGTCGGCCGGGGACAGCTAGGCAATGAATGTTGATGTGGCAAAATTTTAATATTTTTTATTTTTTATTTTTTGAATTTTTAAATATTTTTTGAATTTGTTAATTCTTTTTTTTTTCTTTTTTTTCCCACCTTCTCCTTCCTCTGGCCGGCCGGCCAGAGGCAAGGGCCGGCGAGGTCAACCTCGCCGACAATTGGCGAGGGCGAGGCCCCACCATATCCGGCGAGCTTGGCCCTCGACAGATTCGATAGGGCCTCACCCAGCCAAGGCGAGGGTCAACCTTGCTAGTGGCCAGTGAGGCTCCTCGCCAGATCTAGCGACGGCAGCCTCGTCGAACACTGGAGAGGTCGACCCTTGCCTTGGCTGGGCGAGGCCCCACCGGGCTTGTCTCGTCTCGTCTCCTCCATCCAACGACTCATCTTGTCATCCGGCCTACTTTGCTCTCCGACCACGGACGCGAAGGAGGACTCGTCAAGCTCTTCAATCCACCTTGCTTCCCGCGTGTTGATCTCCCCTCCATTACTTTGCCGTTGTCGGCACCAAATCTCGCCAATGCCCAGTGAGGCTTACCTCACCAAATCTGGCGGGGCCTTGCCCTCGCTAGTGGCCGGCGAGGTTGGCCTCGCTGGCCCTCTCCTTCGGCTAGTGGGGGCGAGCCTCGCCAGCCCTTGCCTCCGGCCAGCATCGGCTGGCCAGAGGAAGGAGAAGGTGGGGAAAAAAAGAAAAAAAATTCAAAAAACTAAAAAAATATTTAAAAATTCGAAAAAAAAAAGTATTTAAAAAATATTTTAAAAATTGCCACATCAATGTTCGCCGGCCGGCTATCCCTGGCCGGCCAATTGTGGCCGGATGGACTATATTAGCACAATTATAAAAGGTTTATGACTAAATTGGCCAAAAAGAAAAGTTTATGACTGATTTGACATAATTGCAATAGGTTTTAGATTTTTTTGGTAATTCTCCCTACAAAATGTCAATTTACTCACCCTCAATGATGTTTGCAGCGCATGCAGCTATTAATCATCATATACCAGCAGAATTCGTCAAATTCCACGCAATTCAAACGGGCCTACACCCACGTCAGCGTTGGACACATTCTCTATTAGACATTAGATAATCGCCCCCCAATCATCTACATGGTCAGCTCATGATGCAAAAGGCTACAGAGCTTAAAAAATCCCAACAAACATATCTTCTGTGCATCATACAAAATGTCAATTTACTCACCCTCAATGACGTTTGCAACGAACGCAGCTATTAATTATCATATATTCGCAGAATTCGTCAAATTCCACACAATCCAAATGGGCCGACACCCAATGACCAAAAAAAAAAAAAGAGGCCAGCACCCAGGTCGCCGTTGGACACATTCCCTTGAGACATTAAATAACCACCGCGCCGCCCCCGCGCCGCCCCCGCGCCACACCCCCCCTCTTATGATGCAAAAACTGTAGAGCTTAAAAAATCCCTACTAGTTTTTTGCCTCACAGCTCCCTCCCTCCCTGATAACATAACCCCATGAAGCGTGCTCTAAGAAGCATTTTCTCAAACACATTGGGGCTATTGAAATTCCGGGCATAGTTTTACACGAACCCAACGCCCATGGGCATCATGAAAACGGAAACTTGCAGAAGCGATCACAGACATTCGTGCAGATCAGTAGAAACTATTGCTATGACATGCAAGGTTCAAATGGTGCATGTTAAAGTCTCATGCAACAAGCAAGCAATTGATCACATTGCTGACTAGTTCAATTATTAAAAAAGAATGCATGATTTATTAATTTAAATATTTTAACACTCCCTTTCATGTGTAGGTTGGACTTTGATCTTAATCTAAAGTGTCAAACTATTCGATTGGAGAGGTAAATAAAGGTATGAAAAGATTCGAATTAAAAACCTCCAACTCTAATACAGTGTGAGATTTTGATAGGACTACTACCAATTGTTCTAAAAGTTGAAGTTGTTAAATGAATGTGTGATTTATTATTTAAATATTCTTATATTGAAAATTGCCTTACCTATACTCTCATTTCATCGCCTACGACATAACTAATGCTCCAGACCTCAGAAGAACCTAAAAGATGCCTTCTCAACACGATCAATTCAACTATAGAGAGAAATTGAACAAAAAAGCGTAACTGATTTGATTACAAAGGGATAAATTCACAAAAATGGAGAGAGCTTGGTGATGAACTTGAGGATGCCGAAGCTGCGAGGAGCGGAACCAGAGATGTCGAAGGTGAGAGTGGAAGGAGAGGACGGCCTTGATTGGGAGCTCGAAGACGTTGATCAGCTGCCGAGTGAAGGTCCTGCACTGAGTGCCCACGAATTGCCTTGCTCTTGATCGGGTACGTAGTAGGTGCAGGGTGTGCAATGGGCTTGGGAAAATTGGGTTAAAATATGGGTCACTAAAGCCCATTTATGACCTGTTTTTTGAGCTATGGAAAAATGGGTTAAAATAGGTCACTCGTGAGAAAAGAAAAAGGATTACCCATATCGAACTGGACTCATCCAATTTGAGTCAAAAACTCATTTTGCTGGCCCTACATTGGAGGGCGAGACCGCTGTATTTTAAAAAACAATAAAAAAAAAAAACCAAACAGTTTGATATATTCTTGGAAAGAAAGGGGAGTCATTATTTGCCTTAGTCTAGATATACTCTGAAGATCAACTATATCAACCAATATTTTTCCTAAGTTTATGTCCTATAAAAGAAGTAAAATTAGTAAACTCTCATGTTAGTATAATTGATTAGGGGTCAAGAGATCTCCAGTTAAGGATTTGAGATCATCGTGCAAATTGCTTTGAGTCAATAACCTATATTCAATTTCAAAGTTTGAATTTAATCGTTTCACAGGGCTTATAAATATAATTTTTAGAAGGATCAGTCATGCACGTGATGAGTCCATGGCCTTTGTAGGAGAGAGAGACTAGCTATTACATTGGGGAAAACATGGTAATATAAGATTTTGGAAAGGGAAGAACTCCTAGAAATATGTTTGCTCTAATAAACAAACTTTTGACTTCCAAAAAGCTACTTTAGTATATAAAAGAGCAGCTCAAAAAAAAAAAAAATTTGCGGCAAGCGACAACATTATAGGGACGGTAACTGACGCGTCCTATGATACAGCAACCCATTTGTCAAAGAAATAATTCTTATCACCGTTAAATGGGGTATTCATATAGTGAAAGATTGACGAACCATACGAATCGATGATGACGGTTGCGGATTATATAGAAAAAGATTAAATGGGTTGTGTGTTTAAAATTAATTTTCCAATGAACTATGTGGGCCGTAGAATGTTACATGCTTGAATCAGTAATTTAGGAAGATGTTTTCTTTGGTAGCTGTTATTGTGCCCGTATTGTGCATTACTATTGGTGTTTCAGTTTCGGTCACGTGGAAGTGGAGAATAATAAAGATAAACTTCAAACAAAATGGAGGAAAGCTCTTGAAACAATATGAAGTTTGAATCTTTACAGAGGCAGAGTTGGCAAAAGCAACTAACAATTACAATGACAACAATAAGCTCGGTGAGGGCAGTTTCGGTTCTGTCTATCAAGGGAGAATAGAAGTAGACACCATGGTCAAAGTCAAGAAGCCTAAAGATGTGCACAAATCTCTAGTGAAGGAGGATTTCCAGCACAAAATTAAAATGGTGATGCAAATAAACCACAGAAATGTGGTGAAGCTCAAAGGCATATGCTTGGAGACTAGAATACCATTGCTAGTTTACGAATACGATTCAAATGGTACCCGCTTCCAGCACATCCATCAGAATGCATCAACCATCTTAAAATCGTGGAAAAATCGGCTTAGAATAGCTGCAGAAGCTGCTCTTGCACTTGAGTGTATGCATTCCTGCACAGAACTGCCAATCATTCACGGCAACGTCAAGTCGGCGAACATACTTTTGGATCAAAATTACCTGGTGAAATTATCTAATTTTGAAATTTTAGTACTTATATATCACTAGAGCATAGTCATATCGTGGCCACTGAAATAGAGGGCACATTAGGCTACTTTGATCCAGAATATTTAACCACTGGTAAGTTGACATCTAAGAGTGATGTATACAATTTTGGAGTTGTCCTCATGGAGTTGCTCACTGAAAAGAAGCCTACGAGTTCTATCACAAATGGTGGAGAGAATGTTAAAAAGAAATTTCAAAATGATTTTGAGAATCATGGTCTTCTTCATGAAACCTCATGTACTCAAACACCACAACAAAATGGAGTTGTTGAATGAAAAAAGAAAAAAAGAAGAAGAAGAGAAAGACATATCTTAGAAACTACTTGTGCATTATTGTTTAGTTCACATGCACCGAATAGATACTGGTATAATGTTGTGGTCACAATAGTATATCTATTGAACCGTATGCCTTCAAAGGTGTTGAATTTCAAGACTCCATTTTAAGTCTTTTCCAAACATATTACTCTACCATCTATTTTGTTGATTCCTCCTCGAGTTTTCGGATGTGTTGCTTTTGTTAATTTGCAGGAAAATCAATGTACTAAGCTTGACCTTTGTGCAATTCGTTGTGTTCTTTTGGGGTATGACACACAAAAAAAGGAATATTGATGTTACAATCTTGCTATCAAACGTACCTATGTCACCATGGACATAATAACCTTTGTGGAATGTAAAAGATTTTTTTTTACCGTAACTAGCATCCAATTCTTCCTTTCGAAGGGAGATACTAGTTGAAAGGCAAAATTGGTGGAATTATGTTGTATTCAAATACGCTTTAGTACAAACTAAAACTGGACAACCTGGCAGCCTAATGAGCGAAAAAAGCGAAGTAGTGATTAGTGAGGAGAATAAAGTTGATATTGAGTAAGGGAACAATGATGATACTACATAGATTGTTAAACTTCGTCACTCTTCAGTACCTAATGACCTGTCTCCTGAGAATATTCTTGAGGTAAGCTCTCCTACTACACCTTCTTCTCTTAATGACTTGGATACTTCTGTCAATTATCATTTACCTTTTAGGCATAATCGTGGAAAGCCCCCAAATTAGTACTCATGGATTTTAAGGGAAGGAGATCAAAATGCCCTATTGTAAATCATGTATCAGCTTGGAGATTATCATAACCTCTCAACGTATTTGCATAAAACATGCCTTCAGTCCATGTTCCCAATGGAATATAAGAAGCCTTAGTAAATCCAAAGTGGATTCAATTGATAAACGAAGAAATGGAGGCGCTAAAGAAAAATAAAACATGGAATCTTGTTCCACTGCCAAATGGAAAAAGATGATTGGGTGTAAATGGGTGTTGGCGGATAGGATCTATTGAAAGATATAAGGTGAGACTTGTGGCAATGGAATATACACAAACATATGGCATAGACTATTAAGAGACTTTTTCACTGGTGGCGAAATTGAACACTATTAGGGTCTTGTTGTCTCTTGCTGCAAATTTAGATTGGCCATTGCACTAGTTTGATGTTTTTTTTTTTTTTTTTTTTTTTTTTTGAGCAAAGCACTAGTTTGAGGAGGAGATTTATATGGATATTCCATTAGGGTACACTATTTTCTAAAAAAAATAGAGGTTGTGTTTAAGTTGCAATGTTTGTTGTATGGTCTAAAACAATCATCCCGTGCATGGTTTGGACAATTCGGCTTGGCTATGAAGAAGTATGGTTTTTACTAGAGATGGGCAACTGATTATCACATATGATAATGTGGAAGAGATCTCTAGACTTCAAAAGAGATAGGCAACTGAGTTTGAAATGAAGAACCTAAGGGCTCTCAAATATTTCTTAGGGATAGAAATAGCCAGACCAAAAAATGGCGTATTTCTTTCTCAAATAAAATATGTGCTAGATCTATTGTCTGAAGTGGGATTGCTAGACTATAAGCCATTCGATACTCTAATTGTTCAAAATCACAAGCTTGGAGAGTATCCTGATCAAGTGCCAACTAATAAGAAGAGGTATGAAAGATTAGTGGGTAAGTTAATCTATTTATCCCATACTCATCCAAATATCACTTTTGTTGTAAGCATATGAATGTGGTAGTTCGAATTCTTTGTTACTTGAAATCTGCTCCAAGGAAAGGACTTTTGTTCTCAAAGAATAACCATGTTAATATTAAGGTTTATACAAATGCAAACTAGGTAGGGAGTGTTTCTTACTAGAAGTCCACAATGGACTACTTCACATTCGTAGGAGGCAATCTTATCACTTAGAGGAGCAAGAAGCAGAAGGTAGTGGCATTTTCTAGTGATGAGGCTGAGTTAAGAAGATTGGTCAAAGGACTTTGTGAACTTGTTTGGCTTAAGATTTTACAGATTGAGATTGGTTTTGCTCTCAATTTTAAGATAAGCTTATTTTGCGACAATAAGGTGGCCATCGATATTTCTCATAATCCAATCCAGCATGACCGTACTAAGCACATTGAGGTGGATACACATTTCATCAAACAAAACTTTGATGCCAATATAGTTTGATTCCCATTTGTTAAATCCAAAGACCACTTGGCAAATATACTAAAAAAGGCCTATCTCTAGTAAGATTATCTACAACTTACTTGACAAGTTGGGTATCGGTGACATCAATGCACCAACTTGAGGGGGAGTGTTGGCGAGACTTGTCAACTTAGAGATTTGTAAAGATTGTTCTCGTCATATATTGAGTTTGTCTCGGAGAACATATGTTGATTATATTTTGAAAAGATTTAGTATACAGCAATGCAAGTTAGGAATTACTCCTTTCATTAAAAGTGATGAATCAAATCTGTTACGGTGTCCTTATGCTAGTGTACTTTTGTGACAGGACTTCTAGGTAGATTTTAGTTAAATCTAGAATATGATTACTAGGTTATTTCCAAGAATGTTTTAAGGCATCTAAAGAGAACAAAAAATTATATACTAATTTATAGACATGTTCATGTCATATATCTAGTAGGGTACTCGTATGCAAACTTTGTTGGCTGTTAGGATAAAGTTAGTAAGACGGTACATCTTTATGTTTGCAAAAGGTGCAGTATCATGGAAAAGCAAGAAATAGAAATCTCTGTCATCATTTACCACATAAATATAGCATGCTTTTTAGCTACTACTCAAGACTCCGGAACCTCATTGGGGAGTTTAACCATATTTGACTTTGTGGATAGACATATATAGTTGTATTGAGACAATGACTATAGTATTATTCATCAACAATAACAAGCGTCTCAAGGGGTCTAAGCATATGGTAGTAGAATAATTTTACCATAAAAGAAATGATTTTGAATGGTGAAATTACAATATGACGTATTTCCACGGATGATATGCTTGTTGATCCACTAATTAAAAGGTCTTCGCCTTTGTGTGTTTAAACATGTCATTAACATGGCCTTAGGAGTATCATGGGATGCTATTGTTTAGTGGGAAATGTTTCGATTTTACTTTAATAAAGTTTATATCTGTATTTGTTACATTTAGTAATATTATAATATGTATCGATTCTTTTGCATTCAGTAAAGTGATTCTAAATGCATTGCCATCGACTTGAATATATATTGATGAAAATCTTAAGGCATTGTGTAAACATTGAATAAAGGCTCGAGGCGTAACCTTAATGATATGTCTTGTTATGAAAAAAGAAAGACTAATTATAAGGATAAGACATATGTAGGTTCATTGGAACCTTAAAAATATTCTCTAATAACACATCTGGTTTTTTTTTTTTTTTTTTTTTTTTTGTGCACTTAAGGTAAGAAAACATTGAACAATGAAGTGGATGAGACATATATCACGACCTATGTCACGCCCCAATCCTTGAGTACGCACCCATCCCTTACCTTGACCGATTATTAGCGACGTCACAGGACGCATCGCTGACCCATTCATTTAATATACGCATGCAGAAGCAAATAACATCCTAGACAATAAAACAATGGGATAGGAAAGTAGGATTCCAAATTGCCATTTAAAAATCATCCACACTTATATACATTGCCAATCATAGTGCAAATATGTATAAGGCAAATTGATAAGTCAGATTTAAACCACGAGTTTCTAAAACAGAGCCTGCAAAATGGAATTGACTTTTATCAAAAGAGAATTGCCCTATGACTAGCTAGTCTAATAGGATCGTCAATTCTTCAGGCTTCCCTTTCCACACTTCAGTCTTCAATCCTTCACCAATGCCATCTAAGGACCTGAAATGATATCCCACAACCGGGATGAGACTATGTCTCAGCAAGTTCTACCCCCTAAGACCCGATTAATAAACAAATACACCATCCGGGCTACCTATGCACACACCGGTCAGAGGACTTACCTTGACCTCATATTCCACCTGCATATTAGCACAGTTCAATAAACACCCAAGCAATCACAACAAATCAAAACATCGATTAATCGATCTAGTCGATTACATGTCAATCGGACCATTCCTCGATCATTTCCATCCATACTATACAATTTCCAGTATAATATACCTAGTCACCAAGCCACGTGCATTCTCTAAGGCGATCTATACGCTAAGATGAGGTACTTAATCACCGAGTCACGTGCATTCTCTAAGGCATCTTATATGCTAAGGCGACGTATTAATCACCGAGCCCCGTGCATTATCTAAGGCAACTTATACACCAAGGCGATGTACTAATTACTGAGTCACATGCATTCTCTAAGGCGATATATCAAATCACCGAGCCACGTGCCTTCTCTAAGGCGCTGCTTTTGCCAAGGTAACGTACTAAACACCGAGCCACATGCTTTTTTAGGTCATGTATGTACTCAACAATTTACATTCATTCTCTAAGGTGACTTTTACGCCAATGCGACCTATTTGGTCACCGAGCCACATCACACAACATTTCTCCTTATCTTTTATCATACCTGATAAAATATCGTGCGTGAGCACACGGTTGGCCTTAGCCAAAATATAATATTTTCCTTTCCATAACTCCCACATTTTTTGTAATCCACTAGAATATTTTTGGCATTATTAACTGATGACCGGTTATTTTTCAAATAATAACCAACATTATTTAATTTAGGAAATAAATCCCAAATTCACAAATAATTCATTTAAGCACAAAATAAAGCTCAATTAAATAAACATATTGTACCACCACAATCAGCATAAAATTCTGATCGTCGACTATCCCTGCCTAATTTCCCAAAAATAAATTAATAATTAATTAATTTCGAAAATTATTAAATAATACAATAAATTCAATTTAGGCCCGAAATGCCTAATTGGACGCCAAAACGGATCGGGAAAAATCCCGAGATGCATTCAATAAATAGAAGTACGTCTATACTTGCTAATTACACTAATCAATTACCTAACATGCATCATTAAATCACTAATTAAATTATTCTAAACTAATCTAACCACATAATTGCACTTAATTAAATCTAATCAACCCTTAAGCATCATTAGAAAACTAAGTAAGCATTAGTGAGCAAAACTCACTTGATTAAAAGTAGAGACCGGATCACCGCGACGGCGGCCGAACTTGGGTTCACGACGACACCGGCGGGCTTGGACCGGGCCTAAAGATCTTGCAAGCCCATAGAAACTTATTGGGCTTGGACTTGGCTGCGGACTAGGCCTGCTTCGCGGGCCCAAGATGGGATGAAATGCTGAGATTCACGGGCTTTGAATGGGCTGGACTCGGATGAGATGGGCCAATTGAAGAAGCAGCAAAGGCTGCCATTAGGCCTCTGGAATTGAAGACCAACGCTGTTGGAGTCTTCGGTTGAGGCAAAAATTCGAGCAAGGAAACAAGAGAACAATTGAAGCTCACGGGCGTGAGGGAGCGGCTGATTTCATGCGACTATTGGGCCTGCTTTGCTGATCTCGTGGAAGATGGACGAACAATAGTCAAGCTTAGTGGCGGACGTGCTGTTGTTGACCGAATCTCACTGGACTGCTCAGTGGAAGAATCGTGGCTTTGAGTCTTTAGTGGAATGTAGCTGCAGGGGAATTCGACTTCGGTGGACTAGGCTTTTCGGTGGTTGAATGTGGGGCTTTGGCTCGGTGCTTCGTGGATTGAAAAGGAGGTGGAGCTGGTCGCGTGGCCGCACGAAGACGCATTAGGCAGCTTCGGTCAACAAACCAAAGTTTGTTGCTGGGAAATTGACTCGCGGAGGGGTGTAAAACACGGTGGATGAGTAGGTCGTGGAAGGAAGAAAGAAAATGAATGTGGAGGGAGCTGCAGTGTTCGAAGAATACAAATAAAAGCAAAGTAAAAGTGGAAGACCGAAGCTTGAAGATGGATGGCAGCTAGTGGTGTGCTCAGCAAGATGGGGAAGCTTAAAGTCAATGATATTATCCAATTACTTCAATGCTTGGTCCCCCAAGTACTTGCCCAACAAGTTAGCTTTCCATGGCTGCAAATAAGCAACCAACACATCCCATACAACCCAAGAAATGGTCCATTTGGCTAGGGGAAAAGGAAAGCTACGAATTTGGCATAATCTCCTCTCAATTTGGCACTTGATTCACTTCAAATCAACCTCAATTGGCTTCAATAAAATCAATTGGTACCCCCAATGCCTCAATTGACAATTTTTCTTATCCATGATTTCTTCTCGCATCTCACTTTCATATTAAAATATAAAAAAAAATAGACCTCGGCATTTCTGAATAAAAAGGCCTTGCAATGACTTTTTCCCAAAAAGTCCTAGTCGTTAGAAAAATCTTCTGAGACTGAGTCAACGTTCCTAGAATTTATTGTGACATGACAGACTCTTCAATTTCTGAAATCGGACTTGAATTGACGGTTAATTTCCATTCGGCGCGCTTTTAGCGTGACCTAGGCTACCGAGTAGTTTTCAGAGATTTTTAGTGCAAAAGACCCGTGTTCGATTTTCTTCGAGCCACAATAAACCCACTCGACACATTGGCGACTCTCGGTTGTCATGAAAGTCTTGAGAATTCAAATACCGACACAAGATACCAAAACAATAGAGAAATCAGTTTAGTGCCGATCAACGAGAATTTTCCAATTTAGTGGTGTCACCGACGATTAGCCACACATCTCTGTCGAACCGACCTATCTCCGATCTCTAATCAATTTATGTATGTGCCGTAATGATCTTAATAGATGAACACGGTCGAACGGTCGATTCATGGTCGAATTCTCAAGTTTATCTGCCTTAAAATTCTTAATGGATTCCCTAGATAGTCTAGTTATGTCGAGAGTGATCAACTCTAAGAACAGCCCTATAGACACATCAATGAAAATTTCGATTTATTCAGTAGAAAATAAGGTTGAAAATATAGGATGTCACAATTCTTCCCCTCTTATAAAAATTTCGTCCTTGAAATTTAAACATTTACTAATCCTTAAACAAGAAGGTGGGGGTGTCGTCGTCTCATCGAGTCTCACTTTTCTCGGTTGCTTCTTCAGTCTTGTGGCGTTATTCGACCACTTTGACCAAAGGGACTATCTTGGTTCATCGAATCTGATCTTTATGATTCATAATCTAAACCGAGGTTTCCATGTATGACACACAGTCATCCATGTCCAATTCCTCAAAATTGAGCATGTGGGTCGGGTCAGGCTCATACTTCCTTAACATCGACACATGAAAGACGTCATGCACTTGCGTCATCTCGGCGGCAATGCAAGACGATACGCTAGGCTCTCGATTCTCTCAAGAATCTCAAACGGACCTACGTACCTCAGACTCAGTTTTCCTTTCTCTCCAAAGCACGAAGTTCCCCTCATTGGTGACCCCTTTAGAAAAACGTGATCACCAATTTGGAATTCTAAAGACCTTCAACGCTTATCTGCGTAGTTTTTCCATCTATTATGAGCAGTCTTTAATTTGTCTCTGATCACTGCCACGGCTTCAACTGATTGCTGGACCAACTCTGGGCCTGTAATCTTTCTTTCCCCAACTTCATCCCAACACACTAGCGTTCTGCACACTTTGCCATACAATGCTTCAAATGGAGCCATCTTGATGCTCTGTTTATAACTGTTGTTGTAGGCGAACTCTACCAGGTATAGTTGATCTTCCCAACTTCCTTGGAAGTCTATTGCACAAGCTCTCAGCATGTCCTCCAGGGTCTAAATTGTCCTTTCAGACTAACCATCCGTCTGAGGATGATATGTCGTACTGTACTGAAGCTTTGTACTTAGAGCACTCTGTAAGCTTTTCCAAAAAGCAGCGGTAAATCTTAGGTCTCAATCTGAGGTTATCGTAATTGGCACTCCATGCATACAAACCACTTGGCACACATATAAGTCTACGTGTCTATTCAGACTCAGGTCATTTCGTACTGCAATGAAGTGAGCCGACTTTGTCAGCTTGTTGACTACTACCCAAATAAAATCATTACCCCTCTGACTTCTCAGTGAGTCCGTCACAAAGTCCATCGTGATGTGCACTCATATCCACTCTGGGGTCTCAAGAGTTTGTAACAGTCCTCCTGGCTTACAAAGCTGTGCCTTAATTCTAATCTGAGTATCTAGCTCAATTCTGAGAACGGCTATAAGATTTGGAAGGTAGCCCATCTCAAAATTGAAAACCAAACCTCGAACTCTCTCAAGTAAAGTTGTTGACACCTAAATTTTGGCGACCCGCTTAGTCATTTATTGCATTAAAAAATTAAGGGTTAATTTTATTCCGGAAAAAATAGTTAATTGCATAGCATATAGTTTTAGGTGCATTTGTTTCTTAATTTGCATTTACATTGGGCCGGTGACAAATGAGTTTGATTTAGTAGTTCTAAGCTTTAATTTGGCAGGTCGGACTAAGCCCACGAAGCAAGTAAATTGGCCCGAGCCCGTTTTCTTTTAATGACAAGAATTACCTAAATTGAGATTTGAAATAATATTACGGTGGATTTTTGGAATTTAAGAAAATCGGGTTGCAATCTTATCTTTAGGTGATAAAATCAGGAGATGTGGAAAATAAAAAGAAAAGTGATATTGCGTGCGAAAAAGAAATCTTCGCGGATGCTGATTTGAAAAGGAAAATAAACCCTAATCTTCAGCCTATAAAAAGGTTTTCGCGTAGGGTTTCAGTGGAGGCCACACACATTGAATATACGGCCACAATATAGAGAGAAAACACATGTGAGAGAGAGGAATGTTCGGCCAAGCATCACGTGGCTGCAACCTTGCTAACCCCACGGCTAAGCTTCATATCGCGTGCACCATGAGACGGTGACCATTGCCGCGCCTCCTCGTCAACAACAAAGCCGTGAAGCCTTGCTCGAGCTGCTATCCCGACGTGCCCCGAGCTCTACCCTCATCGTTGAGTTCCAGCAGTCCCAGGAGAGGTTCTTTTGCCGAAAGTATTCAAGTTGAATATTATCCAGTCAACGAAGACAATTCCGCAGAAGATCCATTCTCTGACTTGCAAAAGATGTCGAGCCAACGTGGTGAAGTCCGAACTCCAAATTCAGTCGTGTGGGCAAAAAGGATCAATCCACAATTCGACGCGTTCACTCATCATCAAAGGCCACCTGTTCTGCCTCGCCTACAAGTCATCCCATACAACGTTCCTGATTCAAGCAGCCACGATCCTGTTGTTGCCAATTGCCCACAACCGCCGATCCAGAGAGGACAAGAGAGTGACCAAAAGCATAAAAAAAAAAAGAGAAGCCTTTGAAGCGGTGCTCTTTATTTGAGTATTAACAAATCCCAAGAGGCTTCACGGAGATCCTCAATGCGAGTCCCAGTCTCGGTAAATTACGTCCACCGTGGGTCAACAATCGCAAGCCGAGCAAACCTGCTTTGCCGTCCTTGTCCTTTGCTGTCGACGTGCCTCAACGAATTGAAGACATTGATGAGCCACTTGTGATCCACCACGAGACAACTTGTTCTCCTAACGCCGTGCCGAGCCTATCGCGAGTTCATCCATGAGCCGGGCCATCCCGTAAAAGTTCTGCCTTTGTAGGTTCATTGGCCATAAACTGCCCATCGCTGTCCCACCCGGCGCCGGTTGCAGTCCCGGTCCAATTGCGCAAAGTCCAAATTGGAATTAATATTCGGAATAGGTAAAAATTTTGATTATTTTAATTTCCGAAAATTCCGTTTCCTTATTTGATATGTTTCTTGATGCACATGACCGATATTCGCAACTCGAGTAGTCTTCTAAATTAGGAAATCTTCCTAATTCCGCAATGTGCATATGATTGATGGTCCGATTTCATGCTCGAAATACGACCCGCAATCGCACGGAAAAATCACCAATCCGATCTCACGCTCGAGATACGATTCGTGATTTTTATTTAAAAATTGACCGATCCGATCTCATGCGCGAGATACGATTCGTCAATTTATTTCCAAAATTAAATGGACATGGATGATATCTTGCTTGATTTGTTGCAGTGCTATTCTCGATGCCTTTATTTGATTGCTCCCGTAAGGGAAAAACCCAAAAAAAAATAAAATAATTGAGTTAGGTTAAATGCATGTTAGGATGTTACTGGTTTTAATGTTATGTTGCATGTTTAGGATAGGAAATTTATTTCGAATTTCTTAAATAAAAAGACCAAAAACATTAATTTAGGATATCATATTTTCTTCTCATTAATTTAAATTGCACGTTTAATTATTTGGCAATTTTAAATTTCGAATTTCATAAAAAAATTTAGAATTAGGGCATTTTTGCACGTCATTGCATATTATGATAGATTGCATACTTATTAGGAAAATAAAAATCATGTGCACGTTTTATAGAATTAGGTTCATACTATGCACGTCATTTAGTGATTTTTGCTAGGCCCATTTAATTAGAAATTACATGTCATTAGAATTAGGTCATTTAGTTAATTTTGCATTGCATATTGCATGATTTTCATTAATTAAGTGAAAACAAAACAAAAATTGCGTGTTAATTAGAAACCATATCTAGGGTTGTTGATGTGGATTTTAATTAAACATTGCAGATGCTTTCGTTGCTTTGAGGTAAGTCCTGCAATTTATTTATTGCTTTACTTGGGTGTTAAATTGGTGGTTTGCGCACCTGCATGAACACCTCACATGTTAGGGAATTAGTTTAAAATCAATTCAAGCTGCCTGCAAAACCTTTTTTTTTAAATAAGAGAAATGGTACCGAAAGGGCATTAGAGAAATCTAGCGTAATCAAGTCCCCGTACCCATAGTCTCTGGTTCGTAGAAGTAAAGTAATTCTCCCGTTATTTTACTTGGGTTTCTAATCGACCCACCAAAAATAGATTAGTGGCGACTCCTAGTTAAAATTCAATTGCATGTTAACAATTCAAACCTAAGTCGCGAATTGGTATGGGCTTGGGAGAGTCCGAGTTAAGTCTAGGCTTAACAATCCATTAGCCAAACCCTAGGTGGTTCACCGCCGAAAAATTGGTCGCGACAAAAGTCCATTCTTTAACCAGTATATGTGCAACTAAAGACTCCTAACTTAGCACATATGTGACTTAATTCGCCTTCCCAGGGTGATACAAAATATCACACCCTAAAACCTTCAAAAGTTCCGATTCACAATGCTATCTCACATTCAATTCCTTCTAAAAGAATAAATACTGGAGACTTTGTTGATCAGTGAAGGTCTAGAATATTTCTCCACACGACTAGCGCCTCCAAGTCTTCAATACAAAAATTTTTTGTTACGAGTTCCAAGTTACACGTCGGGTAATTCTATTCATGAGTCTTCAACTGATGAGAGGCATAGGTAATAACCCTACCATGTTGCATCAACTCGCAACCCAACCCTTTGAATGATGCATCACTTTAAATTTCAAATCCTTTAGGACCAGATGGAATCGTCAGTACAGGTGTGGTAGTCAGCTTTTCCTTCAGCTCTTGGAAACTATCCTCGCACTTGTATGTCCACACGAACTTTTCTTCCTCCTTCAGGAGTCTTGTCAACGGCGATGCTAATGACGAGAACCCTTCCACAAATCGTCTAAAATACCCTATTAAACCCAAAACACTTCTAATCTCTGTCACGGTAGTCGGTTTTGGTTTACTGTAACTGATTCGATCTTGGCTGGGTCCATGGAGATTCCTTCACCATTTTCAGATGTCTCTTGTGCCCTTTAGTATTCCTCGAATACACTAGAATATCATTACACGACACGATTACGACTGATTTAGATATTCTTCAAACTCTCGATTTGTCAAATCCATAATAGCAGTTGGAACATTTGTTAGACCCAAAGGCATTACATTGCAATAACAATTTATTACAACAAAAGCTCCTCAAGCCAAACCTTTTTATATATGGTATTCAAGTTATACATAGGCAAAGTATTCAAGTACAACTATAACCAGTGATCCTCATTTCTATGACTTCATTACAACAACTAAAGTTCTATAAACTTAACCAAAATTCTGTTGTGCTACTCTGATAAAAACACCTCAAAAGCATTCTTCCTTTGCTCGATGCCTAGTCGGTCCATTCCTGTTCCTTGCGTCAATCTAGTGGTGTTCTATCTGCAGTGCTTTCCCTTTGTCCTGTCCTCCGGGGATGGCGAACACTCTTCCCTGCTTTGGCCAGTGTAACCATACCTATGATCACGTCAGGCGTAGCTTTTTCCTTGATGGATTATATCTCGATTCGAAACAAACCTCGATTTAGACGAGGCAGCTTGCTCATTCAGACCCCTCTCCATCATCTGAGCTCGACGATAGACTTCTCGATATTCTTTCACATCCAATGGTAGTAGAGATTGTTCCAATTCAGAACAAAGACCACTTCTAAATTTTCAGGCTTTCTCTTCAAGGTCTTCTATCAATCTCAAAGCATATTGTGATAGTTCTACAAACTTGACCCCGAGGTCAACTGTCATGCTCCCCTGTCGGAGACGCTTGAACTCCTTAATCTTTCGTTCCTGAGCAGTACCTGAGAAGTACTGCTCATTAAAAGCTCTGAGGAAGGTGTCCCACACTTGCACCACACCTTCCGGGAACACAGTGTCCTTGGCGGCTCTCCACCAAATATTGGCGCTACCTTGAAGTTAGTACACAGCCAATATCACCTTTTCTTCCTCGTTGCACATTAGTAGTGCAAAGGCCTTCTCCTGATCTTGTATCCATAGAGGCGCAGCCTCGAGGTCTCCGATACTAATGAACCTTGGCGGGCTCAGCTTTAGAAACTGTTCCACTAACTTGTGGATCGGTCTCCCAGCGGCCACAACTCCTGGCAAAACTTCAGCAGGGGTGACGATAGGTGCGGCAGTAGGTGCTGCAACGGGGGCGACCTTAGTGGTGGCGGCAATGGTAGCAGTAGCGATGGCTTGATTCTGGGCCTACTACCCAATCAAGTCCCTCATTGCTTCCAACAACTGCAAAATCCCGTCCACTCTGAGATCTCCGGGGTTTGCTACCCCAGCACCAACATAAGGTGGTGCTTCGCCATTAGCGCTAGCCACAATTGGCACTTTACCGCGGCCTCCTCGGGTACCGACCCTAGTCGGCGACCTAACCCAGCTCGTAGGCCTAACGAATCTCTTACTCGGAGTTCTCTGCTCTGGCTCGCTCATGACTCAATCTTATCTACTGAAACCTATCTTCCAAATCCACATTAGATTAGAAGAAGAGTGACACACAATAAGCAATATTATCCCTCATCTAGCATTGACATGGACTAGACATTAATTTAAATGTCTTTCCTACTACTATCCCATAGGTTATCGCACCTTATCACTCCATTACTTACAACCATGCTTTGATACCACTTAAACGAGATGTCACGCCCCGATCCTCAAGTACGCACCCATCCCTTACCTTAGTCAATTATTAGCGACGTCCCAGGACACATCGCCGACCCATTCATTTAATATACGCATGCGGAATTAAATAAAATCCTCAGACAATAAAACAATGGGATAGGAAAGTAGGATTCCAAATTTCCATTTTAAAATCAACCACATTTATATACATTGCCAATCATAGTGCAAATATGTATAAGGCGAATTGATAAGTCAGATTTAAACCACGAGTTTCTAAAACAGAGCTTGCAAAATGGAATCGACTTTTATCAAAAAAGAATTGCCCTATGACTAGCTAGTCCAATAGGATCATTAATTCTTCAGGCTTCCCTTTCCACACTTCGGTCTCCGGTCCTTCACCAATGCCATCTAAGGACCTAAAATGATATCCCACAACCGGTATGACACTACATCTCAGCAAATTCTACACCTAAAACTCGATTAGTAAATCAATACACCATCCGGGCTGCCTATGCACACATGGGTCAGAGGACTTACCTTCGCCTCAGATTCCACCTGCATATTAACACAGTTAAATAGTCACCCAAGCAATCACAACATATCGAAACATTGATTAATCGACTTAGTCGATTACATGCCAATCACACCATCTCTCGGTCATTTCCATCCATACTATACAATTTACAGTATAATATACCTAGTCACCGAGTCACGTGCATTCTCTAAGATAACCTATACGCCAAGGTGAGGTACTTAATCACCGAGCCACATGCATTCTCTAAGGCATCTTATATGCCCAGGCGACGTATTAATCACCGAGCCCCATGCATTCTCTAAGGCGACTTATACGCCAAGGCGATGTACTAATTACCGAGCCATGTGCATTCTCTAAGGCAATATATTAAATCACCGAGTCACGTGCCTTTTCTAAGGCGTCGCTTTTGCCAAGTTAATGTACTAAACACCGAGCCACGCACTTTTCTAGGTGATGTATATACTCAACAATTTACGTGCATTCTCTAAAGCGACTTATACGCCAAGACGACCTATTTGGTCACCGAGCCACATCACGCAACATTTCTCCTAATCTTTTATCATACTCGATAAAATATCGTACGTGGGCACACGGTTGGCCTTAGCCAAAATATAATATTTTCCTTTCCATAACTCCTACATTTTTTGTAATCCACTAGAATATTTTTTGCATTATTAACTGATGCCAAGTTATTTTTCAATTAATAACCAACATTATTTAATTTAGGAAATAAATCCAAAATTCACAAATAATTCATTTTAGCACAAAATAAAACTCAATTAAATAAACGGACTGCATTACAACAATCAGCATAAAATTCTGGTCATTGACTATCCCTGCCTAATTTTCGGAAAATAAATAAATAATTAATTAATTTAAAAAATTATTAAATAAATACAATAAATTCAATTTAGGCCCGTAATGCCTAATTGGGCACCAAAATGGATCGGAAAAAGTCCCGAAATGCATTCAATAAATAGAAGTACGTCTCTACTTGCTAATTACACTAATCAATCACCTAACATGCATCATTAAGTCACTAATTAAATTATTATAAACTAATCTAACCTCCTAATTGCACTTAATTATCTAATCAACCATTAAGTATCATTAGCAAACTAAGCAAGTATTAGTGAGCAAAACTCACTTGATTAAAAGCGGACACCGAATCACTGTGATGGCAGCTGAACTTTAGGTTTAGAGGTATTGTCAACTTTAGGCCGACGCCCTTCCATTGACTTAGGCTTTCTCAAACTCATATTTCGCGCGACATTGGACGTTTAAATTTTAAGTAATTAACCCTCTATGAATTTCAATTAAAGAGCCACCGCTAACCTTTTTTGGTTGGCTAGAAAGCAAGTAAGATATAAGAGAATATCTTACTATTTTCGCAACCATAAAGTCTAGATTTGCGAACTTGATTACATTAATCATAAGACTAATGCCCTTTTGATACCTAACTCAATTAAATGCTAGCTAACATCATGGCAACCTATCAAAGAATTGTAGGCTTCGTCCTAACCATTCTAAAATAAGGAAAATGACATCCGAGAAATTGAGGCGCACATCCAAGTATAATTACAAAGAAAAAGCACGCAAAAAACTCAATATTATTCTTAAAAGGAAAAAGAAATCCAATACAAAGAATATTATAGTAAAGCCATGAAGGCTTATCCAATTTTAGGTTTTAATTTTTAGAGATTTTGTAATTTTTTTGAAATTCTTTTTGATGTTCTAGAATTTTCTAAATTTTTTTATTGATTTTTCTAATTTTTATCATTTCCTTAATTTTCTATATTTTTATGAATTTTATATTTTTTTCGAATTTAAAATCATTCTTAGTTTTTCAACAGTTTTCTAACTTTTTAGATTTTTTACAATTTTTAATGATTTTTTATTTTATATCATATTATATTGTATATTATATATTATATGTGTTATTATTATATTCAAGGAACGGGTTCGGACCATTGACCCGACCCATCTAGCTGGATCCGACCCACGTTGGACAAAAAAAGCGTTTCTTTAAAATTTTTATTGATTTTCTTTGATTTTTCTATTTTTTAAATTCTCAGTTTTTGTCTTTTTCCCTACTTCGTCTTTTCTCCTCGCCCTTTCTTCTTCTATCTCACACCTCGTCAACCTTCGGTCATCTCCTTCACACTGCAACTTACCGGACCATTATCATCAGGTCTCAACGCCACAAATATCCACCCTTGTCATGTCGTCACCGGCGCCTACGTCCCCGCCGGGCCACCACCAACCACCTGCCGCGTACTCCGGCCGGTGTCCGTCGTCTCCGGCAGATTACTCGGCGACCACAAAATTTAACGAAATAAAATCCTACCGATCCTAAATTTCTAAAACCAGCTACCCAGGAAACAAGCAGGCGTGAATATTTTAATATGAGGAAAGAATAGCCTAAGTAGGGCGGCCTCGAACCACTGGCTTCGCCAGCAAGGGGGAGGTCTCCGACGAACAGCTTTCCAGCCTAGTGATATGCATGCACGTTGCACTCGAAGAAGGATCTTTTATCAAATCACATAGAAACACAGAGAAAATACGAGGATCAGACTTGATTCAACAAATATCGCAACCAGTACGGATCGATCTTGAGTTTAAACGCAAGTTAACATTGGGCCCTCTGTTAGGCATTTTATCGAACAGCTGAAGCGCAACTTCAATTCGAATTCTCTGCTAGGTTTTGGAGGGATTTCTCAGCTTAGCAACGATATATTTTACTCCAAGTCATCATTACACGCTAGAAATCGACTTCAGTATTGCACGATTCGTCCGAAATCTCATCGGTTTAGTTCAGTGTTCTCAAACTCATTAGAACAGGGAAGAACAATGCATACGAATGAGAGATTTACCTGGTTCGGAGCTACGGAGTCTCGATAGTTGCAACCACAACGATGAGGCTCGAGAAGACCGCCGATAGTCCTTCTTTCCAGCGATGAATGGTCCCGATCGACAGGCTTCTCTGTTCGGCCTCGAGCGGATGTGATGGCGGGTGCTCGGAAAAAAATCAGTTTATGGCCGTCTAGGAGCGACCAAATCAGAAAAGGGATCTTCAGACCTTGAGAGAATTATCCAGACCTTCTCCCCGACCTCCTCCTCTCGGTCCAATCTCTTTTTGCTCCTCTAGCCAACCGCTCTCTGGTTTCAGATGAAGAAAACCAGAGCAAAGGGAGCCCCAGGAAGCCTATTTGCAACCTCCCCGGAAACCTGCTCTCTCTCCCTTTCAGATTCTCTCTGGTTTATCTCTCTAGCTACCTCCCTCGCCTGGTTTTCCTTGACCTCTTTTCTCTCTGATTCCAGCTAGCTCTCCTTTGCTCTAATGGCCGAACACTGTCTTTTCATGAGTGAGCCTCGAGCATTCTCCCCTCGCATCCGTGAAGAATATTTTCCATTAGCTTTTCCAGCTCAGGATTCTAGAAGGCTCTTCTTGGTCATGCTTCGGTCACCGTCACCGGGCCTCATCCTTCGTCACGGACGCTCGCTCGTGGCTATTCCTCTGTTGCGTCACGGTCCTCGCACGGGTTTTCTCCGCTCACAAACTTGAGCATGCGAAGAGAAGGAGCCTTCTTTTAAGTTCAGGTGGGCTATTGAGGACAACAAAAGGAAAAAAAGACATGGGCTCAAAGAAAGTGAGTTGGACTTATGGGTCGATAGAAGCAAACGGAATAAGAGAAATAGGCTGGCTACGGGGGCTTGGCAGGCCCGAAATTTGCTAAAGAAGATTGGGCTCCGAATCTATTGCCTTTTTTTTCCCCTCCTTTTTCAAGTTTTTTTTATTTTTTTTTATTTTTAAATGTTTGCTAAAAAGGGACACTCAAACAGTTAACAAAATTCGGGTGTCAACAGTATATAAGGTATTACTCTTATGAGAGGTGTTACCCACTTGTCACACAACTATATTGAATCTATATCTGTAGAGCTAAAAGTATTCATGATTATGGAAGGCTTTATACTGTCATAATTCGGCGTTTGAGACTTTATGGAATTAGATTGATTATTAAGAATTATCTCTAGACCAATATAAAAGGTGTATACATAATTGCAATTAATATAGCCCAAGTGGCAGAATTTATGAGTTTTTAATACATTAATTGATATTAAAATTTATTGTTTTATGAGATTGATCTAATAAAGTGAGATATAAAGTTTTTTAATTAGCCTAATATTGAACTGGTTAGTGTAGGCCGAGTTGAGCGTAGTCCGTAATGAGAAGGACTAGCTGAAAACTTTAAAAATTGTTATCAAATCTCTCCTCTAATTCTAATACATACGAATCTTCACATAAAGAGCCTTTACAAAATGCTAAGGCTAAGGAGTAGTTTCATTGAACCAATGATACAAAGGATAATAGAAGAGAAGAGAAGCGCTTGAGTTTTGGATTGTTGCTGTTCCGTATCAATAATGATGGATTTTAAATGATGTGTGCAAATCTCTTTACTCATTTATATGTGTTCTTAATTCTAGTTATGAAAATCTTGGGTGCCCTTTCGCAAATTACAACCCAATCCAAGATAACCTTTGAGTCAACGTGTTCTCGTATATCAGCGGGACAAGAAGCTTGTAATCGGAGATATGAAACGACTCCTGGTCCACTTCGAACGCTGAATTCCTGGAACTAACATGTAATTTGTCATTTTGTTCATGGATATATTGAGGGTCCTGAGGCTCTTGGGGATTGATGTCTGATAGCACCTGAGGCTAGAGCAAGCGCTGTCGGCTGTGAAGTTGATGTCCTCACGGCAATAGGACGAGCATCCCCTCCCAAAAGTCCCTGCAGTGTCCGAGATAAGGGCTGAGGCATCACAGCCGAAGACTGTGAGCTTGTTCTGGGTGTCCAAAAATGTATAGAGCCCATCTTTACTCATCGTGAACGAAGTGTCTGTTATAATTATAGTTATAATTATGGTTAATGGATCAACGAAAGCCAATAAATTAAGATCCGTCTTTTCTGTTCACGTATCTCTTTGGATTCATGAATTTCCTAAACTTTTATGTTCACGTATCTATTGAATTCATGAATTTCTTAGATTCATATATCTTTTAGTTCATGTATTTATAGAGTTCATGAATCTCTTGAATTCATGTATCTCTGGATTCATGAATCTCTTGAATTCATGTATCTCTCGATTCATGAATTTCGTAGATATATGCGTCTATTTAATTCATGTATCTCTTCTATACATGAACTAAAAATCTCTATAAAATAGATGGGAGCATAGAGCTTCATGAAGGTCTTTCGGTTTTGGTTTTTTTGAGTCCATTCCAAAAAGACTTTGATATACTTTTCTACTCCTCTGATTTTTCTGAGTGTGTTGATTCAATTGAAAAGTTTGATTGAGTCCTGTTTGCATAGTGCTAATCCAAACAGGTTCGAGGTGTTGTATCTTGGGAGGTATAGTTCGTAAATCTGCGGAGCACCTTTGGCAGGAACTAATTGCCTTAAGGAGATTCGGATATCCGTACCTCACCTCCAATTTTATGTTATATCTTATTTTTTTCTTCTCCAAGAGTTGTAAGTTTACATAAAAAGAATAATATTATATAACTGTTATCGTCTTCTCTACATTGATGTTCTGATTACAACAAATAGTTTGTGTTTTCTTTGGATTAATTTCCAACAATCTTAAGGTGATTATATCACTCACTGTTTGTTGTTTTTGTTAGATTATTAAGATGGCTGAAAACAATCGAGTGCCTTTCAATGTCCATAATGTTTCAGAGACGTTCCTATGGTCGATTCGACCATTGCTATGGAAGATGTTCAGCCCTCTAGGTCTGAATTTGTAGTAGCTAATGCTACGGACCCTTGGGCTAACACCAATTTTGGTGGTGCTCGTACAAGTCATGTGACTAGTATGCCTGAGACTGTTTTTCAGAACAGTATAGGCCAAATGGCTTTTTGGCTCTGTTTCTGGAGGGATGGTTCAACGAAACTTGCCTACTGTGATAGCAACACCTCCAGTTACTGCTAATGAGAAACCAGAGAAATTCACTAGAGTGGGCTTTAAACAAAGGCAGCAGAGGATGTTCTTCTATCCGACCATGCTCAATCTGACGAAATATTTATCGGAAGTGTGCCTGATAATTAGTCCAAATGAGCAAGATGTCACGACGCTCGGTGCATTGGAGGCTTGGAAGCATGGAGAATTCTTATGCCGAAATTATATTCTTAACTGTTTAGTGAATTCTCTATATAACATTTATTATAATATTAAATCTGCTAAACAGTTATGGGAGTCCTTAGAGAAGAAATACAAGACTGAGGATGCTGGCACCAAGAAATTTGTGGTTGCCGAATTCTTGGACGACAAGATGGTGGATTCTAAATCTGTCATGAGTCAGGTCCAAGAATTACAATTAATTCTGAGTGACATCTCTGCTGAGAGAATGATACTTAGCGAATCATTCCAAGTGGCGGCTATGATTGAGAAACTGCCTCCGGGCTGGTTAGACTTCAAAAAATATTTGAAGCACAAACGGAAGGAGATGAGCCTTGAAGATCTCATTCTGCGCCTCAAAATCGAGGAGGACAATAGAAGGAGTGCGAACCCTTCTTCTGAGCCAAAGGCCAACGTTGTGGAATCTTCCAAATCCAAGCAAGGTAGAAAAAAAAAGATGTCTTTTCAAGAAAAAGGCAAGCAGAAGGAATAGTTCCAGAAATTCCAAGGGACGTGTTTTATATGCAACAAGCTTGGCCATCGTGCTAAGGATTGCAAGAAGCGCCCGAAAAAGGGCAAGAACAATGGTGCAGCCCAGCAACTGAATTTGATAGAACATGAAAATATTAAGAGACTGTCTGCTGTGGTAATGTCTGAAGCATCTCTGGTGTCGAACACTAATGGTTGGTGGCTAGACGCAGGTGCCACAAATCACATATGTGCAGATAAATATATGTTCTTATCTTATGATAAGGCTGAAGAAGACGAGAAGCTTTATATGGCTAACTCTACATCAGCAAACATTGCCGAAAGAGGAAAGGTGATCCTGAAGTTTACATCTGGCAAGGAGGTTACCTTGCTGAATGTGCTGCATGTACCAGAGATTCAGAAAAATCTAATTTCTGGCCCCATACTTGTCAAGAAAGGTTTCAAAGTTGTATTTGAATCTGACAAATTTGTACTTTCAAAAGGAGGGATGTATGTGGGGAAATGGTACTTGTGTAATGACCTGTTTAAGGCCAATGTGGCTGTCATTGATGTAAACTCAAAGTATGTGTACCCAAAGACTATTAATAAAGAAAAGTCTTCAGTTTACACTGTTGTGTCTCCTTATCTATGGCATGGTAGATTAGGACATATAAACTATGGTACAATGAAGAGAATAGCAAACTTGGGGTTAATTCCAAGATTTGAGTTGGATGCCCGTTACAAGTGTGAGATTTGTGTTGAGGCCAAGTTTGCCAAGAAACCTTTCAAATCCATTGAAAGAACAAGTGAACCTCTACAATTAATCCATAGTAATCTATGTGATTTAAAGTTTGTAGAAAGTAGAGGTGGAAAGAAGTACTTCATCACATTTGTGGATGATTGTACTAGATTTTGCTATATTTATTTACTAACTAGCAAATATGAGACTATGAGCATGTTTGTCAAGTATAAAAATGAAGTTGAAAACCAACTTGATAAACGAATTAAAGTGCTTAGGTCTGATAGAGGAGGAGAATATAGTTCAATCAATTTCAAAAGTTTGGTACTCGTTTTGGAATAATTCTCCAAATGACTGCACTTTATACTCCACAACAAAATGGAGTTGCTGAACGATTGAACAGGACACTAAAAGAGATCGCTAACGCCATGCTTTTGAGTTCAGGTTTACCTCAGAACTTGTGGGGGGAGGCAGTTTTAACTGCAAATTTTATTCTTAATAAAATACCCCACAAAAAGATAGGTAAAACTCCATACGAGTTATGGAATGAAGAGTTGCCATCCTACAATTTTCTAAAAGTGTAGGGGTGTTTAGCCAAAACCTATGCCTGCAATTTGCATACAATGTGAGAATCAAGCGGCAATTGCAAGAGTGCATAATTTGATTTATAACGGTAAGTCTACACACATTCGTCGTAGACACAATACCGTAAGCAGTTGCTCTCAAATTGAATCATTTCTTTAGACATTGTAAAGTTAAAGAAAAATATTGCGGATCCACTGACAAAATGTTTGTCAAGAGTGTAGATAAACTGTGCATCGAAGGGAATGGGTTTAAGAGCCTTAAGCCAATAAAGAGATTTCAGGGTGGAAACCTAACCTATGCGATTGGAGATCCCATAGTCTAGGTTCAATAGGACAATGCAAATTTTGGAAACTCTAGTGTAAGCACTGTCTCCCATTCCTATGATGCAATAGTGCTTTCCTACAGCGTTATTAAGGATACGCTATGCATTTAATGATTCCTATAACTTGGAATATAACATCCAAGTAAGATATGGTAGGATATCTTTAATAGGAATGCACCTATATGCGTTGAGCTGGCCGACTCTATGAAAATCTTTAAAGACTAGATTTTCTAAAGCACGCATGAATCTTGAGAGGTTCAAGGCCGAAAGAACGAACACAACCGAGGACCAATCTTGAATTGGAAATACTCTATGTGAGGTTTATTGTCTAGGCTTACACAAACAATTGGCGATTCAAGGCTTAGTCCATCAACTAGTTAAGTAAGTCCGATAGGCTTTCACTAAAGAAGGTTCAAGGCAAAAGCTACCTATCTTGATGCAATGTATTTCAATAGGTATGCTCAGATTCCTTCGATTCAAAAATTATTTTGTTGATCCATTAATGTGAGGGATTGTTATAATTATAGTTATAATTATGGTTAATGGATCAATGAAAGCCAATAAATTAAGATATGTCTTTTTTGTTCACGTGTCTCTTTTTGGATTCATGAATTTTCTAAAATTTTATGTTCATGTATCTATTGAATTCATGAATTTCCTAGATTCATGTATCTTTTAGTTCATATATTTATAAAGTTCACGAATATCTTGAATTCATGTATCTTTGGATTCATGAATCTCTTGAATTCATGTATCTCTTGATTCATGAATTTCATAGATACATGCGTCTCTTTAATTCATGTATCTCTTCTATACATGAACTAAAAATCGCTATAAAATAGATGGGAGCATAGAGCTTCATGACGGTCTTTCGGTTTTGGTTTTTTTGAGTCCATTCCAAAAAGACTTTGATATACTTTTCTACTCCTCTGATTTTTCTGAGTGTGCTGATTCAATTGAACGGTTCGACTGAGTCCTGTTTGTATAGTGCTAATCCAAACAAGTTCGAGGTGTTGTATTTTGGGAGGCATAGTTCGTGAATCTGTGGAGCACCTTTGGCAGGAACTAATCGCCTTAAGGAGATTCGGATATCCGTACCTCACCTCCAATTTTATGTTATATCTTATTTTCTTCTTCTCCAAGAGTTGTAAGTTTACATAAAAAGAAGAATATTGTATAGCTGTTATCGTCTTCTCTACATTGATGTTCTGATTACAACAAACATTTTATGTTTTCTTTGGATTAATTTCCAACAATATGGTTATAATTATGGTTAATGGATCAACGAAAGCCAATAAATTAATATACGTCTTTTCTATTCACGTATCTCTTTTGGATTCATGAATTTCTTAAACTTTTCCGTTCATGTATCTATTGAATTAATGAATTTCCTAGATTCATATATCTTTTAGTTCATGTATTTATTGAGTTCACGAATCTCTTGAATTCACGTATCTCTGGATTCGTGAATCTCTTGAATTCATGTATCTCTTGATTCATGAATTTTGTAGATACATGCGTCTATTTAATTCATGTATCTCTTCTATACATGAACTAAAAATCTCTATAAAATAGATGGGAGCATAGAGCTTCATAACCGTCTTTCGGTTTTGGTTTTTCCGACTCGACTCCAAAAGAGCTTTGACATACTTTTCTAGTCTTCTGATTTTTCTAAGTGTGCTGATTCAATTGAACGGTTCGACTGAGTCCTGTTTGCATAGTGTTAATCCAAACAGGTTCGAGGTGTTGTATCTTGGGAGGCATAGTTCGTGAATCTGCGGAGCACCTTTGGCAGGAACTAATCGCCTTAAGAAGATTCAGATATCCGTACCTCACCTCCAATTTAATGTTATATCTTATTTTCTTCTTCTCCAAGAGTTGTAAGTTTACATAAAAAGAAGAATATTATATAGTTGTCATCGTCTTCTTTACATTGATGTTTTGATTATAACAAACAGAGTGTCTTCTCTGGATTATAATTTCCAAAAGTGTCAAGGTAAGATTCGTCAAGCAGATTGCCACTCTGGTCATAATAGTCGTACAGCATGTATATACCAATGGATATCGTCCCGTTCACCACGGATATGTCGAACACCAGAATTTCTTCGTGAAAGAACAGCTTCGGGGGAGAAAAAGTGTGGTTGCAGATGAGGACGAAGTTGGAGTTCCGGGCTCGAATGGGGGTAGGCACACTCATGTTCCCGCACAGTGGGTCGCAGTTGTCCTTTCGGTAAAGGTGGCCAAGGCCAAGGTCATTGGAAGAAAACACGCCACAGCCGCCTTCATGGCAGCCACCTTCATCTTAACTTTTACCAGTCTGTACTTCCTATGGCTCTCCTCTTCCCGGTATTTGTAGATCTAGTCTCAATGCCGATGCTTCAGCGGCATTGAAAAGCCGAGTCAATGATATTGACCCCTGGGAGAGAGACTGCTGCGTTTTCCGGAAAACAATAGTTTTCAATTCGCATACAAGTCAGTAGATATTATCTATATGTGACCAAATATAAATGTGAATTCATAGTCACTTTCATTTTCACTCGAAATGCAAAATTTTGAATCCGTGATTATTCCAAAATGTAGGGAATTTTCCAATTGTCAAATATCAAGAGCATTTATAATACGAGAAAAAATAAGTTCTCTGAACTTACAAGTTTCATGATTGGTTATTCAGTAAGTACTTTTGGGAACCTCTTAGAGTCACTTGAAAAGAAACAAAAAGATGTGTACGATAACATAATTATAAAAAAAATTGAATAATTTCAACGTTCCGTAAGGGAAATGAAAAGTCCTTTTTCTATCTTCTCTCTCTTTTCCCATCGTCTTTTTCAACCTTTAGCCATGGGGAAGGTTTGAGCTAGTGTCACCCTCCCCTCCTCTCTCTTTTGTTGATTTTGTTTGTGTCTTATTATTCTTTTCTTACTTTTTCTTCTCTCCTGATTTAGATTTGGGAGCTTTCTTCTCCTGGTCTAGTTCTCAATTGAGAGTTTGAATTCCCTCCATCTAGTTTTAGATTTGGGTGATATCTTCTCCTGATCTAAATTTAGGAATTTAATAAATATGCTTTTGGACATTCGATACCCCTTACTCTATTTGTGTACAGGTTCTCTACCTTCAATTTCAATGATGATCACAAAAGTTTTGGTATTTTATTGAATTACCAAGATTTGCTCCTCCACATGTTAGATCTGTGTTTGTTCAACCTATTATAGTTGTTTCCATACAGCGATGGTGTAGAGGAAGCCAATTTTAGGTACTGGCAATGTCGTAAATTGAAGAAGGAATTTCTAGTGTGTTCATCACTGACAAAGACGGAAGATCCAGTGATTGGCCACTGATTTTGTTTGATAGATCTATTTATGTGGAATGAGTTTGTGCTTAACTTTGCAAAGGCTCCATCGATCCTCCTTGTGTTTTGGATTTGACTTTGTTTTTCAGTATTCATGTTCTATTTTGATTTACTTTGTCATGAAAATTATGTACTTCTACATTCTTTTGAGTAATTAATACAATTTTCTTTCGACCAAAAAAATTCCGTCCTCTTTTATCTTTTCTCATTCTCCTTCTAAACATATTTGAAGATGTCATATATAGGATTATTTCAAGAGGCTAGTACCATTTGACGTTCGACTAACCATCAGCTAACCGCTATGACGTTTGTTCCCACTCGAACTAGCCATTGCCTATATATTTTTCTAGCCATTGTGACATGTACTCTGGTAGCTTGCGTGTTTGCCCATAAATACCTGCCATCTTGTTCATTATTGATACACTAGAATACATACACCAACTTCTATCTTCTATTTCCGATCTCTCGTTGGTTTGTTACCGCCACCTTCGAAGATTATTACCAGATCGTCATAGAAGAGACCAACCTAAGGAGCTGCATGCACTATAGTCGAAGGAGATGATTTCCAAAGCTAATTTGGTGAAAAACAACCAGCACCAATAGAGGCACATTTCTTAATCATGATTATTGACGACTTATATAGGTAATGCTAGATTAGGACATGTTGATAAGTCATCTGTACTGAAAATGCATTCTATGGGTTTAATTTCTGGTATGAATTCTGATAGCGCGAGTGAATGTGAAATATGTGCTGCAACTAAACAGATTAAAGAATAAAGTGCATCTGCTTGTAGAATCTACATAATTAGACTAATCCATCTAAATTTTGGTGACTTCAAAATTGTCCATAATTAGAGGTGGCAAGAAATATCATGGAATATCCATTGATTGCCATTATAATTATTCAAAAATATGTTTGCTTAAGAATAGAAATGAAGGTTTGAATTATGATATTTTACATAGAGTAGAAGTAGAAATTAAAAGAGTTAGATACTGACAGAGGAAGAGAGTATGTTTTGTTTAGTGATTATCGTGAAAAGGAATGTATTATTCATGAGATTACTCGTCCGTATTCACCAGAGTCAAATGGTGTAAATTAATGGAAAAATTCATTCTTTTTTTTTTCTCACTCTATGTCTATTCTACACTCACTCTCAGATTTTTGCCCTACCTCTTGCAGGGCGTGGGAGTCGAAACCCACTCCTGAAACTTACTCGTCCCCATCCCATCCCTCCTTAAGAAGGTGGAGATTTGAACCTCTCACCTCCCCTTCCATGTTGGAAGAGTGGCCACTGGAGCAAATCCCAGTGGTTGGAAAAATTCATTCTTCAATGAGGTAATCAGTGGTTTGATTGTTAATACGTGTGCACCTGATAATCTGTGAGGTGAAGCCATTTAATATTGATATCCTTACGATAGAAATCAAAACTTGATGCCATTAGTATTTTAAGCCGAAAGCGGGACACCGTCCTTGTCGTTTGCGTAAACACCCATTTAAAGTTGAGTTCCTTAGGAAAGATTTCGAACCCACAACCACCGGTTTTTCTAGCCGAAAGCATGGGACGCCCTTGCGGTTGAGTCGATCCCCAGATAGGTTTTCAGAATTTTCCACATAAACCGAAGAAGACCCCTTAGTATTCTAGCAATCTAGGTTGCGAATACGGGTAATGTCGCGCGTGTAGGAAGTTCAAATTCAACAATGAAAAAGTCTGGCTCCATAGCATCACGAGGCGATGACTTGACAAGTCGTCGGAGGAGATGGACTTTTCTGCTCTCTATCCTTTTTTTCCCCCTTTTTTGGTCAAGAGGGGAAAACGGACTTCGCAAGTCGTCGTTCAGGCGTCTCAACAAAGAAGGCGGAGTTCACGATGACGAGCGAGTTTTCGTCCTGCGCCACCAGTCCGTAGAAGATTCATCAAGGAAGTAGACATTTTGGAGAAGTGACAAAGTAGTCCTTGCCAGTTTTTGTTGGTCTATAGACCTGATATTTGTACCTTTCCTTGCGCTACCCTGGAAATATGCAGTCTGGGATTAGAAGGAAGGTTGACCCAAGAAAGTTTCCTAATCCTCCCAGATATCAGCTGATATTTCATCAAATTTTTACCCGAGGTTAGTTTGAGGACCCCTGCCTTGCACATGATGGGAAAAAGCCTCAAATTGGCAAGTTTAAACTTTGATCGATAGAGTTAAAAGGTAAATAGCTTTGATTGATAACGCTCAAAAGAAGGAGATGAAGAAGCCTTTGCTTTATAACAGCATATTTCACCTTATCAAAAATAATTACAAAAGTGGCATTTCATAAACTTGATACATAACTTTTAAACTTAATGACTCATAGATATAGTTAGTGTTCCGAGGAGATAAATTTATAATGATTAGATATAGAAATACGAACAGTCTTGACGTAGAAATACGAATAGACTTCTTAAAAGCAACATTACAACGATAGCTCTTTGTGCACCAGTTTTGTGAGTCGAACGAATATCTTAATGAATTGATAACTTATTTTAATTGATCAACAACTTCCAATAAATTTGGTTTAATTACTATCATCATGAATATCCTTTTTATTGATATAATCAATTAAAATTATGGTAATATAAAAAAAAATTGATTAAATATCAGCCGATATTTAGGAGCACTAAGAAACTTTGTTGGGTCAACCTTTCTTCTAATGCTCAATGGAATCCAAGTTCTGCGGCTTGCATCTTCCCATGAGAAGTGGCAAGGGGAATGGACATTTCGTGCATACGTAGCAAACAAAAGCTGGGAAGGACTACTTCCTCACTTCTCCAAATGTCTTTTCATTAATGAATTTTCTTACGGTACGGCAGCGCTTGACCAAGACTTCCTCGTGAACTCAACTCTCCGCCTTCTTTTAATGAAACGTCCAAACGAGGACTACTTGCGAAGTCCGTCTTCTCCGACGACTTGTTGAGTCATCCCCACATGATGCTGTCCACAACATTCACCTAGATTTGTCCATTCCCCTTACCGCCACTCATGGAAATATGCAGATCGCGGAACTACGATTCCATTGAGGATTACGAGGAGGAAGGTTGACTTGAGAAAGTTTCTTAGTCCTCCTAAATATCAATATACATTTTATTAATTTTTAACCCGGGGCTAACTTGAGGACCCCTCCATTGCACGAAGATTCTTTTTACTGATATGATTAGTTAAAACTAGGATAACATAGTATATTAAGACTCAATTCATTTCATAGAAAATAACTTTCAGAAAAACATTTTTTAGATTTTCCGGTGTTCATTTCACAAAAACTAAATTGCTTAAGGAAAACATTTTTTATGAAAGTAAAAAAGTTCTCTAAATTAGGGGAAAATGTTTTCCACTTTTGAAAAGTGAAAAACATTTTCCATAATTGGTATCTCTTATCTTATACACCTACAAGCCCTCACTTCCTCCTCCTCCTTCTTCCTTCTTCTTCTTGTTTTTTTTTTTTTTTTTCAAAAAAAATATTATTAGTTTATTTATTTAAATTCGAATTATTTTTTACTTTTCTTTTTTTCTTTTTCCTTCCTTTGTTTCACTGCTTCTTCTTTATTTGCCAGTCGCTAGCCACGGTGACAGGCGAGCCTCGAGCTTGCTGGCGAGTACGAGGCTCACTCATCTCTAGCAAGCTCAAGCTCACCGCTCCCCATATTGGCGAGCGCGAGAGTCAAGCTTGTGGCTCGAGGCCAGCAAGCTCGGAGCTTGTCGATCTAGCGAGGCCCGAGGGTGGCGAGCTTGAGGCTTGCCAAATCGGCAAGTGTAAGCCTCCCCACAAGCTTGAGCTCGCCGGCCTTGTTGCTCGGCGGCGAGCGTCGAGCCTAAGCTCGCCGGTGGGCGAGCACCTGTGGGCCGATGACTCGGCCAAGAAGAAGAAGAGGAAAACAAAGAAAAAAAAAAAAAGAAAAGAAGAAAAGAACAAGAAAAAGAAAAGGAAAAGATCAAAGTAATTTAATAATCAATTTTTTTAAATAAAAATAATTAAAAATTTATTTAAAAAAATAAAAAATAATGAAAATCAATTTTAAAAATAAAATAAATGAAAAAGAGTGTACGGAGGAAAAATATTTTCCTTACCGAATAACGGAAAATATTTTCCACTTCATTTTTAGGTTTCGATCGAACACTAGAAAATAATTATATTTTTTTGAAAAATAGCTTTCTAGAAAATATTTTCCGAAAATGCCATATTTTCCATGAAATGAATGGAACACTTCATTTGTTTCCCCGAAAATAACTTTTAACACGACGTTTTCCAAATTTTCCTGTGTACGTTTCACAAAAAATAAACTAGTGAGGGCAAACATTTTCTATCAACATAAAAATGTTTTTTAAAATAGAGAAAAATATTTTCTGCTTTTGAGAAAGAGGAAAACATTTTCTAATATCTTCTTTTACCTCCCTTTTTTTTACCAAATGCATTTTCTTTGTATTTTTCTTTTTTATTTTTCAAAAAACGATTTTTAAAAAACGATTTTTAATTTTTCTTTTTCTTTTATTTTTTTCTTAACTTTCTTTTTGGCTTCCTATGCTAGCTTGCTTGAGGCTGTTAGGCAAATGTAGGTCTCGTCAGATTCGGCGACTTGGGTGGGGCTCAAGTCATCGATCTTGAGTGAGCTCAGCCTCACCAGATCAGGTAAAGCTCTGCCTTCCCATAGGCTAGTGAGCCTTGCCAACTCGTGGCGAGGCTTGAGCTTGCTTGGTGTTGGTCATCACCGTAGCTGGTGACAAGCCGAAGAAGAAGCAAAAAAGAAAGAAAATAAAAATAATTAAAAATCGATATTTTAAATATAAAAATAAAAATTCAATAATAATAATATTATTATTATTGAAAAAGAGTGCATGTAGAAGAAGATTTTCCTTACTGAGATGTGGAAAATATTTTCTTAAAAAAAAAAAAAAAAAAATCTGCGAAACAAACAGAGCCTAATTTATAGCACTTTCTAAAATATTAGAGTTTTCCTTTCTATTAATCTTTCCATTTTCAATACAATATAAGATCTATGTTTTTTTTGGTAAAAGAATATAAGATCTATGTTTATTGTCACTAAGCTGGGAAACAGACTGTCCCGCTTCAATCCTCGGGCATGCACCCATCCCTTACCTTGGTTGATTAATAGTGACGTCCCATGACGCATCGCCGACCTTTTCTTTTTAATACCAAATAAAAATCTCCAAGCAATAAAACAATGTGATAGAAAAGTAGGGCTATATTTTTCACAACTGAAAAACCACAATCACACTTTTATACAAAGTAAATCTCATAGTATATATTATAACACTATTAACAAGTCAGATCTATCACATGAGATCACAACTCAGAGTTTGTTAAACAGGGTGGGGTCTCAGTTTTCATCTGGGTCATACTCCGGATCATCCTCGAGATCCTCGGACTCTTCATTCGCTTCCTCATCAGGGTCCTCCTCTTCGGGTTCTTCCTCCTCAGGTTCCTCCTGAAATGTTGTCCCACAACTAGGATAAGACTGTTTTAGCAAGTTTTACCCCCTAAGACCCAAGTTCTTCCTCCTCTGCTTAGGGACTGCCTAAGCACAATCACACAATTTGAACAGACAATTGTCAATTCGCATACAACCTTACCTAGTATGCCATACCTTGCACGTTATAATTCAGCATGATACACGTAATGCACATGACCATTAGATGATGCAATCATCAATCACACATGAGTTGTGTCACAAGTGACCTTACCTGGCCATTGCCACACCCTGCACATCATCGATTCATGCGTCCGTGCCATAAATGATATGCTTAACTCATGCCTTCGAATTAGTTTTGGCCACACAGGCACTATACCCGACACACACAGAAATCTAGCCAAACAGGCTCGGTAATACACCACACAAGCACGTTCTACGCCACACAAGCATGATTAATTATCGCCACATAAGCACGTTCGATGCCACACAAGCATGATATTACGCCACACAGGCACGTTCTACGCCACACAGGCACGTTCTAGGTGATGTATATATATATTCAACAATTTACGTGCATTCTCTAAGACATCCTATATGCCAAAGCGATGTAATAATCGCTGAGCCACGTCACACAACATTTCTTCTCATCTTTTATCATACCCGATAAAATATAGTGCGTGGGCACACGGTTGGCCTTAGTCAAAATATAATATTTTCATTTTCATAACTCCAACATTTTCTGTAGTCCATTAAAATATTTTTGGCATTATTAACCGATGCCCAGTTATTTTTCAATTAATAACCAACCTTATTCAATTTAGGAATAAATCCCAATTTCACAGATAATTCAATTCAGAATAAAATAATGCTCAATTAAATAAATGGACTGCGCCACGACAATCAGAATAAAATTCCGGTCGTCGGCTATCCCTGCCTAATTTCCGAAAAATAATTAATTAATTAATTAATTTCAAAAATTAATTAATACATGCTAAAAATCCAATTTAGGCCCGTAATGCCTAATTGGACGCCAGAACGGATCGGGAAAAATCCCGAGATACATTTAATAAATATGAGTATGTCTCTACTTGCTAATTACACAAACCAATCACCTAATATGCATCATTAAGTCACTAATTAAATTATTCTAAACTAATCTAACCATCTAATCATACTTACTTAACACTAATCCATCCTTAAGTATCATTAACCGACTAATAAGGGATTAGTGAGCAAAACTCACTCGTTTAATAATCCGTTCGGATTGAAACGTCAAGAACATCACGGGGGACATTTAACTCCGAAGCACGCCTAGGGTTTGGGGTCCGTAAACACCTCAAAACGGCTCCACAAGCTGTTGTGATACCCACTTTTCTTCTTGCTGTTTTGAGCTGCAAATAGGGGAAATGGAGTTGGTTTGGTGAGGTGAGGCTCGGGAAGGGTTGGCGGTTGTTCGGCGAGTTGAATGGCGGTCTCAGCGAGCTTCCTCAGCCCTTCTCGGTGGTTGCACAGCCCCTCAAACCCACGAACAGGAGCTGGAACAGAGGTAGTTGGGCGGCAGAACACGTGGCAAAGGGCGGACGGCGGCTCGTGCGGCGGTGGTACGCGAAACGGCGACGGCGCGCCGTGGCAATGCCGTGGGCGACGTGTGGCTTCTCCTTGCTGTCTTCCTTGGCTATGGTGTGCAAAAATGAGGAGGAGGGAGAGGGTTTCGCCAGCTGCAAAGGAGGGGGAAGGATAAGGGCAAGAGAGGGGCCACATGCCTTCATTTTCCACCAAATTGTCTCCCAAAGGCCTTGCCCTCCAAGCCAAGATCCATGGCCACCATTGAGCCACCAAGACTCACCTTTGGACATGTGAAATGGTCCATTTTGCTAGGCCACGGGGGGAGCTACGAATTTGGGAGAGGATGGTTTCAAATGGACACCGATTCTCCCTTAAATCAATCTCATTTGGCTTTAATAAGATCAATTGGCACATCAATGCTCCCATTGTTATTTTTTCTCACCCATATATCCATCATGCTTCCCTAAATTGCAATGAAAAACAATCCCGCCCTTCTTCTGAATAAAAACGATCTTGCGACGGCTCTTTTTCTCAAAAAGTCTCAGTTGTTAGAAAAATCTTCTGAGACTGAATCGATACTCCTAGAATTTATTGTGACATGACAGAATCTTCAATTTCTGAAATCGGACTTGAATTGACGGTTAATGTGGCATCCGGGTTTTCATCAGACCTCGAATAAATAACGGCTCGTCACGGGTCGACAGCAGTGTCAACAGACTGCGTCATTGGCACCATTTGCGGACACTATTTTCGTCATCGTTGGTATAGCATTAGGCCATCGTTTCATCACCACCCGTTGTTCCGACACATGAACTTTCAGAAAGAAATTTCCCATGCACAGCCACGCACATGTCCGATATTAGTCCCGAGCAGCCTCGCCAATTGACCAAGCTGAAGGCCCGTAGCCTGCAAGGGCCATGCGAACGGCCTCACCATCGGCCACATTTTTCGGCCATGTATCTACGTAAAAGTCACCCTCCATGTGGCAACTGAAGACCACGTTTATAGGAGTCAACCAAGGGACATTTGCTGACCTATGCAGCTACTGTCCACGAAGAAGTTACGTCCCACAATGGTCAACAAACGAATAGATGTTGACCGAGAGAGAGAGCCCATGACAGCCACGTCCTGCATGCACGCATTGTGACCAAGTGCTGCCACGTCCCTTTTTCTCTTCGGTGGCCAAAGGAGGAAGACTTCTACATGCAATGGGACACGCCCATGCATGCAGCAAGATGAGTGGCAGCTGAAGTCTTCAAGGACGGCCACGATTCTTCGAGCTGTCCTTGCTCGTCGCTGCCACCAAAGAGAGCGGTTGTTGACTTGATTAGTCAACCCGCGGGAGGAACAAAACCAGCGAGCGTGAGAGAGAGAAACCGAGAGAGAGAGCAGTGGGCAGCAGCGAGCGAGAGAGAGATTCGTGAGAGAGTGAGCAGAGAGAGGAAGGAAGGGACTGCTTCCCCTTCGTCCGTGCACGCGCACTGCAGACGCCGACACCGCTTGTGCTTACTGTTGCCGAGCCATGTCCGTGACCGTGAGCTTCTTGGTTTCTCGCCGTCGACACCGTTGGATTTAAGGCAAGTGAGTCTACTAATCTATGTAATGCAAGCTGTTATTGTCTGAGGTAGTGCAAATAGACTTGAGGATGTCTGAATTTGGATGCTGAATGCTGGATTATTGAGTGATTGCAGTAGATTGGGACTAAAGAATTGAGGAAATGCTTTGGATATCTTTATACATTCTGATTTTGTTGAACTATGATTGAAAGAACAATCTGTGGTGAAATTTTGAAAGTAAAAATAGCCGTGATATAGGCACGGGATCCTACTAAATCCGTGGTGTTCGAATTAGATCAAGTGTGACTCGGCATTTTTGTAGATTTTCTAGAGACAGTTCTAGGGCGATTTTGGTTCCAATTTCTTCATGAAAGTTGTGACGAATTGTTTAAACTAAGACATATGTTTTTGGTCAGATTTTTTGAAACCAATATAGAGGCACAAATTTCTTTTAATGGGAAGTAATTTTCTGCCAAAGTATAGATTCTGTCGATAGAAGAAGTTTAGGGCTGAGTTGTGCGATTTGCTGCGATTTATACATGAAGAATTTGGCTTAGTGCTCTTTCATGAAATTCTTTCCTTTAGATCTTGTTTATAACATACTAAAATTTTAGAATTTTCTGAGTTCGTTTAGGGGCTATTCCAAATTTTTTACTGAAACTGTGCATTCTGATTTTTTGGCTGTTTTATTTCAAGTTTGCTCAATTTATCTCAAGGGTGGATGCATTTTGATTTATCATTTGATACGATGGTGTGGGTATTCAGCATATTATTCAACTCTGAGATTTGATGAAAGCTCATGGGACATCCAATGTTATTGCATTGAAAATGTTTTATTGAAATAATATGAGATGATACTGCTGCCGTTAGACCCTCGGGTCAACGATGCCCCGGGAGTCAGGATGCCCATAAGGATCGTAGGGGTCGATGCCTTTGGATGCCTGAGGTCCACAGAGCCTCAGAGGTACCCCGGGAGTGTCGGGATGCCTGATGGTATATTGGTATGTAATTCCGGGGGATGCCTAGTGGTATGTCGATACGTAATTCCGAAGGATAAGGGTAACCATTTTCATGGCGCGCCCCGGCGATTCCTCGTGATGCCAGGTGGGATGCGAGATGCCCGGAGGTATAACGTAACACGCTCTAGATGCCCGGTGGCCCAGTGGCTAAATGACGTAGGCTTTCGTGATGCCAAGTTGGGTGCGAATGCTCAGAGGGATGCAAAATTGGTCCTCTGGGAGGTGAAACCTTTTGAATATTAAAACTAATGGTTCCACTAAGTGTGTGTGTGGTCTGGTTATAGGACTAAATTATATGACATGGAATGGGACATGTTATAACATTTTGGTTCTATAATAGAGACCCGTGTGACTGAAAATTGTGCATCTTGGTTTCGAAACTGCACTTGCCATTGCATTAAAGAGCTTTATGGATTTGATGCATACTCATTCCTTTGGTTATATGTTTTGTCTATCTTGCATGAAATTAGATTATGATGGTTATGCACGATATATTTTAGTGGATCTTTTGCTACTGGGTGGTTGTACTCACCCCTTTTGGGGACTAACATTTCAGACTAGACAAGATGCCTATGCTACTCGTACCTCCCGGCACATTTTATGGAGTCTCGGTCGACTTGCAAGTGGAAAGGTCAGAGCATCACCATCCCGAAGTGCAAGGGCTGTCCTTTATACAAGTGTGGGTGTTGATAGTGTTTGACGTTGGTCCTCCCGCCGGCCCTGTACTCTAGGAGTACATCGCCGTATATGTCTGTCGGCATGGACAAACGCTGGGGCCATTGTTGCCGCCACCAACAAATGGACCGAGTGGTTGGGCGTGACCGTGAGATGGGATCAACAGAGGAAGAAATTTTTAGACGCTGACACTAAACGACGGACTTTATGTTCATAACTGTTGGAAAATGTCGTGTATCTTTTGAAGTATGGCCGAGTAGAGAAAACTACGGCATTTTAATGTACCGACTAACAATTGTCCATCTAACCTTATATAAATAAAAGTGTCCGGCCATTATCTATAAAAGTGTTTAGTTGGTGTGCATCGTTTTTTGATTATAGGGAAGGGAGATTTTGGATACGCTTCCGTCATATTTTGCGCAAGGACCAATGGAAAGAATATAAACCCCCAGAACTCATGGATTTATCAAAATCCTTTGGTATTAGAGTATCAAACTTTTAGGTTGAGAGAAAGTTGGTGATATGTGGCGACCCTAACAGATCAGGGGCCGTCAGGGGGTGCCACAGTTAATTTCCCTTCGGCACGTTTTTGGCGTGACCTAGACTAGCGGCTAGTTTTCAGAACTTTTTAGGGAAAATGACCCGTGATCAATTTTCTTTAAGCCACAATGAATCTACTCGACACATTGGTGACTCTCGGTTTTCGTGAAAATCTTGAGAATTCAAATACGAACACAGGTACCAAAACGACAGGAAAATCAAACTGGTGCCGGTCGACGAGAATTTTCCAATTTAGTGGAGTCACCCACGATCGGCCACACATTTCAGTCGAACCAACCTATCTCTTATCTCTAATCAATTTACGTCTATGCCGTAACGATCTTGACAGATGAACACGGTCAAGTAGCAGATTCTTGGTCAAGTAGCCCTAAAATCCTTAATGGCTTCCCTAGATAATCTAGTTATCTCAAGAGTGATTAGCTCTGAGAACAACCCTATAAACGCGTCAATGAAATGCCCGATTTATTTAGTAGAAAACATAACATAAAATCTGGGATGTCACATAAACTCATGATCCTATTACATAGCATTCTTTTGACAAATTAGTGAGAAAAAGCATAAAGTGCTAATGTAAATAATTAAGGAAAACTGGTAATATGGTAACCTACAGACTTCTAGATTCGATAATAAGTGAACTTGCTTTTAAAGAAAGGCTTACGTGCATTATTTAGCCTATGATTGAATGCCACACTACGTCTAACCATAGATTATTAAACATGTATGTGCTTTTTTAATGGTGCAATACAATTTGCTTTTTGTTCTTTACAAAATATCAGATACCGTCAAAATGGTAATACATTAGCATTTTAGATCACGGTTAATATTTGATAGATTTTATGGAAAATACTGATCCTTCCAACATTTTGAGATCTATGGCTTGCAATTTCAATTATTCAAGTGTACACTCTACTCATTGACTTACTACCTCCTAATCCAAAAGCGAAACTTCACCCATCATGATGGATAAAGTTGGAAGAAAAAAATTGTATTTACATTCTTGGAAATGTTCAAAAGTCAAAACGCCTTTGAATCTGCCTTGAGCTAAAGGTCTTTGAAATTGCAATTCCATCTTCGCCAAACTTTCAAAAAATTTGTCGAAACGGTTTTTATATTTGCCCAAAGGGCCCAAAGCTCCCTTGACAAAGCAATTCCCAAACGAAGCCGATCCAGTTGCAAATAAAAGCCATAAAAAAGGTGGAAACTAAAGAACAAAATACAAATTTACATATCTAGTCCACCCATATGCAATTACTTTCAGGTTGTTGCGCAATGATTTGTATTGTCATTTTACATAAGAAATTGTCAGTATGATTCCATAGTCATTATCATAATGGCGATATTTGTAAACTCGAACTTAATGTCGGCAAGTGAATGATTTTACTAAGAGAGTCGTGAATCAAAGGACAACATTGTCCTGTAAGTTTATGTCACATAAGTCTAGTATGTATCTCCTAAGTTAAAATCAAATTTTCAGTCATGTGTTTTTTGGACAATTTGTAGTATTTTGTTGTTGAGGTTTTAAGAACCTGTTTCAATTTCTTGGACTAGGTTAGTGTTTTTGAATGAAAATTGTTTTCGGAAAATTGTTTTTTGATTTTCCGGTGTTTGGATGACACAAAACTACTCAATTTAGGGAATTTGTTGTCCGTGAATGAGAACAACAAGTTTAGATAGTGGGAAGATAACTTTCCTTTTTGATAAGAAGGGAAGCACTTTCCTAAATCAGCAATTGCATTTCATTTAGTCGCATACATTGTTCTCTTACACGTGGTGTTCTTCCTGTACTTCCAAAAGTTTTAACAATATTGTGCAATTGGTCAGGATGGAAATACTCGCAAGCGAATATTTTGTTTTGTGAGTAGGGTTGTATAATAGGTTAATACCATGAAAAATCTTAAACTGATGCATATATAATAAATTTACTCCAAAATAATTTTTTGATCATCAAAAACCCAAAACTGATACACGTGTAATATAATTACTCCAAACTAATTTTTAACTACAAAAAATCTTAAACTGATATATTTATGACAAATTTATCATTTATTAATTTACATTAAATTGGATTAATATCCAAAAAATCACAAACGGATACACATTTGATAAATGCAAAGTAAAACACCAAACCGGTATACCCGTCAATTATCATGTATCATTCAACTTAATAATTTGATAATAAAATTTAACGGAAACTAACAGGTGATAAAATTGTCATATATATATATATATATATATATATATATATATATATATATATCAGTTTAGGGTTTTTTTTTTTGTATTAACTCTTATATAATTCATACACTCTTACAGCTCTTGCTTCTCTGTAAAGTAGCATCTTTTGCTATAGCAACAAAGAAGGGAAAAAAATGAAAAAAAGAGAAGATAATAATCTAATTCAATTCTGAAAAGTAGGAAATTGCCTGCGCGCTTTATTAGGGGAAGGTGTATGTGTCACGCCTTGAAACCATCAAGAATGGGGATGACATGGGCATCCTTCCACCCGAAGGACATAGCCTCAAACCATACCTAACGTCCACTTCCAAACATCCCCATTGATAGTACTCTCGCTCTATTAGCTGATAACCAGAGAACCTGAAATGTGTGAAAAATAAAGGGGTGAGCAACCACAAACTCAATGAGTAGTATATATCTCTTTTAAGTAAATTGAGTAACCACTATGTTTATATACAACCACTAAGTATAGAACACTATTAGAAACCCTAATCTAACTCATTAATATATACATCAAATCATATAAGAGATGTTTCATGTCAACAAACTTTATACAATTCAGTACTCATTTAAATCATCTTGACAATTCAAGCATCAATGGGTCAAGTCCATCAATTAATTTCTATCAAAAACCATGTCAATGGTCTATTCATTGTTCCATCTCATATCAAAACACATGTCGATGGTCTATCCATCGATCAATCTTTTGCTCACTACCTAACCATGGTCACAACACAATGTCTAGTGACAAGGTAATCAAGATTCCCCCCTGCCAAGGTCTCTACCTACAAAGATGGTGGCTTGACTTAAAAGGATATTCTAAACCCGGTATGCATACCCACAAGCCCTTCCATGAGCTCATAGAGATTTTGAATACTAAACCCACATCCTCCAATATCTAGAAATTCAATCCATAATTAATCTCATAATCCACAATGCATTTCATAAACTAATCATATGACCTTTTATAACTTAGTTTATCTGATATAAATACTTTTTGTAAAGCATTTCTCATATCATTTCATAAACCAAATTCACAAATTGATATCTATAACCTTTTATAACGTTTTTCATTAAATGTTTCTCAATATTATTTTAGAATTTATTCCATAAACCAATTTGCAAAACTTTACATATATATATCATTTCACAATCCTTTTCATAAAATTGTTCTAAAAAATTAAAAGGTAATAATTATTTGATGTTGACACCTAAATTTTGGCTAGGTTTTTTTAATTAGGCCTTAATTTTTGTTTTTGCATCCATCAATCTTTATTTTCTTTTCTTCACTTTTTTTGGATAATTTAATAATAATAATAATAATAATAATAATAATAATAACCAAAAAATAAATAATAAAAATAAAAACGAGAAAAGATGTAGCAGCCGGAATGGGGCTGGTCCCCTCTTCCTCTTCTCCCCCACTCGCACGGGCCTGGGGGCCCATTTCTTTCTCCCCCAAGCCCAACCCTTTTTTTTTCTTATCTTCTTCCTTGCCTTGTCTTCTTCCCCGTCTCTGCAGCACGTGCAGGGGAAACGGACGCGCGCAAGAGGAGATGGCGATGTACGATGCTGGCAGTGGGGACGCGGCATTGATGGCGAGCAAGCCTCCGTGGAAGGGGAAGGACTAACGCAGGTTCGGTCGGCGGAGGAAGTCCGGTCGGCGCATCAAAGACTGCTGGCCTAGCCTCCATCAACCGGCCCCCCATCGCTTATAAATAGCGTGTCGGAGGAAGGCCAAAGCCACGCCGAGAGGGATATCGGCATCAAGCTTCAAGATCCTCCCCTGGGAGACTTCAGGGGAGGCCTGAGGGCAAGCAGTTAAAGATTTGAGGTCAACCGAAGAGGGGAGGGGGGGTTCAATCCAAGAGAGAGGGTTTTGAATCTGTCGAAGAGGGGCCGAGCGAGAGCGATCCGAGAAAGAGAGGGCCAGATTTGAGAGAAGGGTTGCCGGCGGCTGCACTTAATAGGCAGCCAACGGGTCCCCGCCACAACCGAACCACCCCGACGACCCCCGACGACCTCCAGCCAGTATCCCCGAAGTCGGTGAGCATCCCCAACCCCTTGCTTGTTGCCTCGCTTCTAGGTAGGCCGAGCCGGAGCTCGCGGCCATTTGGCTCACTCGAACTCCAATCACCGATCGTCCTAGCTTCACTGTCTTGTCATGCTGAACCGCCATCGCCAATTTTGAGCCTGTTCAAGCCAAGAAACTCCCCTCTTGGTGGCGCCCTCGACCTGTTCGACAGAAGGCCCGAACCAGGTTTTCTTTTCCCTCCCTGAGTCTGAGCGCTCGACAGCCACAGTGGAAGACACAATGGTTGGCGACTGATTGAAGCGGGCCAGGCAGAGCCCCAAACCTTTGGCTCGAGGTAGCTGGGGTGCCGCCCGAACGCTCCCTCCCTACCATCTCCACCATAGCCATGTAGCTGTTTGTCCTCGCCCCTGCTGTTGGTGTCATTCCCCGAAACCCTAGCCACCACCCGTCGCGTCATCATCGTCCCTCCTTGTGGACCAAAGCTGGATCTACGATTGCAAATCGAGTTGCTCGCCATTGAAATTGCGCTGCTACCCGCCGCCTTCACTGTCACGACCACCGGTCCTTTGATGGCGAGCTACTGTCCACCACCTGGGTCTACGTTGACCGCCGACCCACGGCGTCTCCCCAATGACGACTGGCGCCACTTGCCGCGAACACCCCGTCGGCGTAATGTAAGTACAGGAGCAGAAGAGGCCGCGAACCAGGTAGGACCCGAGTATTCAATCAGGTAGGGTTTTGAACGATTCGGGCTAGGCATGCTTAGGTCGAGTCTAGGCTGACTGATTCCTAGGTTAGGTTTTTCCTTTAATAAAAATGGGCCTGATTTATTTGGGCTTTAATTGTTAAAAAAAAAGAGTACTATGGGCCGGGCCCACACTTCAGGCCCACCCGGGCCAGCCGCGAGCGACCAGGGTTAGTCCTAACTTGGTAATCCGACTCAGGGCTTTTTTATATTACATTATTATTATAAAAATAATATTTTAATATTATATAAAAAATAATAATACTTTATTTTCCAAAAAATCAAAAAATTCAAAAAATTCAATGTTTTCCCAAAAAATCAGAAAAAGCTAGAAAATGATTAATATTTCCAAAAAAGATCAAAAATTCAAAAAATGCCATCTTATGTTAAAAAAAAAAATAGAGAAAAAGACCAAAAATGTTTTTCCTCCACAAATGCATGGAAAATACTTTAAAAATCCAAAAGTCTCAAGGTTTAAACAAGATTAAGTATTGGAAGGGTATTAGTGGTTAACTAGTGTAATTAAGTCCCCGATCCTTATTTCTCTGGTTGCGCATGAGCGAGTATTCCTCCCAATATTCTGCTTGAGTTTATAATCGACCTATCCCAAATTGATTAGTGGCGACTCCTTTTTAAAATTAACTTATTGGTTAAAGTATCAAACTATTAAGTTGTGAATTTGTGGGCTTGGGAGAGTCCAGGCTAAGCCTAATAGATCTAGCCAAACCATTAGCCTTCGCAGCGCTCGTTTTTTCGATCGGGCGCCGAAAAAAAGTGGTCGCGACAACTTGGCGACTCCGCTGGGGACTTTTTGTGGACTTAGGCCTTTTTTTTTTTTTTATCTTGTTTAAACACTTAACTAACTTGAGTTTTTTTTTTCTTTTGTGCAGGTTATATCTGAGAATTTTTTTAATTTTAAAATAAAATATTTTGTTATTACAAACTGCTATGCATGCTTTAATGTTTTAACACTACACGTGGTACACACAACTTGGTCGCCGGACCTAGGCCGCCGTATGATATTTAGGATGATGTTAAGGAAGATACAGCCTTCAATGCGAGACTGCGATGTAGAGGTTGCCTTTCTTTTCCCCGAATTTCTTTAGATAGAGTTAAGGTTAAGGGGGTATGATGCCAATGCGAGACTGCAATTGGTAGACACCCTCTTAATTTTCTTAGACCTTCATAGTTAGACATCGAGCCGCACATATCATATGCATGTCTGTGTGATTATCATCAATTTTCTCCCATGAAGTTTTTTTATCTGTGCACATTGCAATTTACTTACATTCCTATATGTATTGAGCAGTCCATTATTAGCGTAGGATTTAATACTACGATCATTTAATTTGGAAGTAATTGTCATAATTTTTTTTTTTGAAAAAAAAAAGAAAAAAAAAGAAAACTTTTGCGAAAGAAATTACTTTAAGTTGATGCTTTTGTTTCCTAAAGCATGTTATAAATTTCTTTTTTCCGCAAGAAATTTCTTGTTGTTTCAAAAAGGATAGAAGTTTTTTTTTATTTATTGAAAATTTGTCTTCAATTTATACTTTTGTTATCTTTCAAATTGAATATCTCTTTTAGTCCATGCTAACATGTCGCATGTCCTTCTTTCAATCCATGCTTAGGAAAATCCTTTACATGTACAAATTTTTCATGAATAAACAAAAGGGTAGGATTAGGTCGTCATCATGGACTAACTCCCGATTTATGCCTTGTGTTTACACATGCTTGTTTATTCATGATAAGGTAATCACAAAACATGAACATTCGCCAGTCCAAACTCGCTCAAAAGCAAGAGCAAGAATGGCAGAAGAGAATGTACCAAGCTGTGTTGTGGTTATGGAAAGTGAAATGAAGCAAGTCTTCAATGTGCTTCAATAATTCTTAACGCATATAGACTCCATCCAGGGTAAACTTACTCCCGCCTCGGCCTCAATTGAAGTATTGTTACCACAATCATCCACCAGGGGTGATCATGGTAGAGATACTGACGATAACATGCCCGAATTGGAGGATGATCCACACCAAACCATGATTGAGAGAGCTAAGCTAGACAGTTTGTCTAAAACTGAGCATGCCGAATGCCTCAAGAAGCTTGAAAAGAGGCTGAAACAATTACAAGGCCTCCAGGATCATCACGAAGAACATGAACCTCCTCGAAACATGGAGCGAAGTGAGTGAGGCATTCTTCAAGTAGTAGAAGTTCATAATAGACATTACCTCTTGTGAGGATCTTAAGTGTACCGAAAAGAAAAAGTATGAATCATTCAAAGAGTATGGCATTAGACGGAGGAATCTAGCTGCCCAAATCAGTCCTAAACCAACCGATTTCGAGCTGAATTTTTTTTTATATCAAAACCCTCCCCTGCGAGTATCGCAATCGAATGATAACCACGATCGCCGAATCATTCATTCCAAAGTAGGGGAACAGATCAAGATAGGGTTGATGGATGGTTGGTTCACTGAACTTGCACCTGTGAGCAAGAGACTCAACATGAAGAAAGATAAATAACCCTTGGTGGATGTCAATGCGACCTACACTGCAAACACCAGTCATCCCCCAACCATTTAGATAAGCGCGGGACAACGACAGACCACTAGCCGTCGGCCGTCCCAACGTTACAACAACAAGAGGCAATTTACTTTGCTTCTGGATCTCTGTCCCGAGTAATGGTAATCCACTCGGGAGAAGAACCTCCTCTCGATTGAGCCAAAACAACCCAATGCGGAAAACTTCTCCAGCTATATCGGTCCAAAAAATGTGACTATCACATGGGAGAAGTGGGGCATTCAACTTCCTCTTAGGCCACCCATGGATCCACGTCGCTAGAGCAGTACCCTCAAATCTCCACCAAAATGTAAAGTTCATGGTTGAATGAAAATTGGTCACGGTCTACGAAGAAGAGGACCACCGTATTTACCATGAGACAGCCATTCCTTATGTTGAGTCTAGTGGTAAGAATGAATCCAGCTATCAATCATTCGAACTCATGTCTGCTATACACGAAACTCGAGCACTCCACCCTTTGTCCCCAAAATATCAAGCGCTGCAATCATGAAAATCATGGCTGGATACAGTTTTTCCCTCAGTCAGGGACTCGGCAAGGAAAGCCAAGGCATTTGTCAGCCTATCAAAGCCCTGAGAAGACCCCACACCATCGGTTAGGATAACATAACTCAATCGACACTTACAAAGAAAGAAGCGCTTGATAAAATGACCACTATGTTTGGAGACCTTTTCATAGGTGCCATTGAGGAGGAACGATTAGAAGAAACAGGCGACAACTTCTCGTTCAACCAGCTTCAACATCAAGTCAATGAACTACGCGAGAAAATACACCACTTGACAAAAAATTTCACTCAAGCTACCCGTGCACTTCGCTCTCATCACAATAAGGAGTCAGTAGCCAAAATGAATGAAGAAGACCCTACTGACACGACCTGGTAAGGGGCTTGGCTACCCCAGTCCTCAAGCAACATGTGACCATATTCGCCACTGCCTAAATCGATTGCCGTTATTTTCCCCATTCTCCTAAAGCAAGTAATGATCTCTAAGGAGCTAAGACGTCCTACTCCCGAGTACTTCCCTGATTATGATCCATCCAAGTACTGTGACTATCATTCGAGGGAATTGGGACACTCACTAGATGACTGTACTATCCTGAAAGACAAGGTTCAGGATCTTTTGGATGCTGGGGCATTCACATTCCGCTCTCCGTGGTTATGTTATGGCAAAGATGACCTCTTCGTGGTACCTAGCACCTGTACCATGTTCCCTGAACACATAAGGAGATGCATGTAGGATAGGTAATCATGGACACCTTGGGTGAACCGAGTGGTAAATTCGATTACTATGTTAACTACTAAATCCCCCAAGGTTTCTTTAAACATCATCAGAATATTGTCCCTGACGGATGGGGAGGCATAGATGATCTAAAATTTGCGAAGCTGGGAGCATAAGAAGGTGTGATTGGTGACTGGTACGAAGATTTCTTCATGGGCGTTATCCATGAAAGACCATATGGGGAGATGGGTGCAAGCCTACTCGAGTAGAACCCTTTTAATTTCCTTGCATATTTCCCTATGTATAAACATGTCCATCTATCTTAAGTCTGGCTTGTTTTGTTTTTGACATCAATTCCACTTGAGGAACTAACTTTTGAAATCACGCTTCCAAAATGTAAATCCACCTATTACTAAATAAAGTTGAAAATATTTTGAGGGCATGAGGAGGTACACCAAACTGGTCCGATGATGCTATCCAACCATGAAAAGAAAATATCATCCAAAGAGAATACTGAGGGCTGGGCTTCCTCATGCTTCCTCCCCCCCAAATATATACTTTTGAAAACAAAAATATTTCATTACCAAAAGCTTTTGTCAAAACAAGATAATAAATTTTGACTTACTCACTTTGTGTTTTAGAAATGTTATCCCCTTTGACTTAGCATGACAGGGGGCATTTGAAACTGGCACATCATGTAAACTCACCAAATTTGAAGACACTATTTCAAGAAAGTAGGGGCAAACAGAAAAGATCATCTCGCTTCAAAAAGTGTATATCTTACTCCATGAATATAGTTTTGGAAATGACGTTCTCTTTCTTCTATTTATAGGAGACGAAAGATATAACATAATAGGTACATGCATACGGTTAAACTTGAAGCATACATACCATGGTAGCTTAGGGCAGGGTAACCCCTTCCATGCTACTCTCAGCCTTCCCATTTTGCGAGCTGTCTCAAAGCTCTATGTACTCTACCTCACTACTGCACAACTCCGTCTCAAGTCTAAGCAATATCGTCTTCGCACAATGTGCCCAATCAACTAGACGTTGCGGTTTTATTAATGAAATTTCTAGTTTCGACAAGCCAAGAAGCACAAGGAGGGAATTTCTTCTCTTCCTTTGAATTGGCTACTATCAACAGGAAGAAAATCCAGACAGTTGAGGCGATCTGTAGCCCCTATTCCAGATGATTACTTTAGAACTTGGAAACCTCACTTCTTGTTCCAGATGCATACTCTCCCAAGAAATGATTGCCATCAGAAAACTGGAGATTTTAATTGTCCATCTCAGATTCCATGGAAGCTTGAGGTACATGACTTTGCCCAATGTTGCTAATGTTCATATAACCAAAGACAGAAGAAAAATTCCACATAAGAAAGACGTTGAAGATGAATCAACAACCATCAATCGTGCACATGTGGCCACAAATGAAGAGGGCCAATCAAAAGAGACGTTGACCTATGTCAAGACAAAAAGGCCATCATCAACATCCGAATATCCCCAGAAGTTATCAAATACAAAATCTAGGGAAGGGTAATTTCAAGAACCAAACTTAATGGTTAATTTGAGAAAATCAATATTGGCCAAGCGAATACATAGAAATCATCCATATCGAATTCACCTAACTTGGTGTAAAAAGACTTGTCGTCTAGGAGCCAGTTAAGTTAAATGGAAAATAAGTGCTCCATGAACACTACCAGTGCCGCAGCCTGGTGGTATGAGGGAATGAAATGATTTAGAGGCGTTCGAGGCTTGATCCTCGGAAATGGTAACTAGTTGCCATGTGTAAACACTAATAAAAAGTTTTTGCTTCCCCTGCAATTGCAAAAACGGGAGAATAATTGACCTAACAAAACGAAAGATGTAGGACTTTAATCATTCTCATGCTTCAAGTCTATCATTTGTAAACCAGTGAAAGGTAATATTGTATCACTTCCAATTGCTCGACTCTTGAAAGAGTTCGTGACTAACATGTTCCCTATTATCTATTGTAGGATCACTTGACCGCTAAAGATACGGATAACAAGTCAATAAGAAACATGTTAGACTCTGATAAGCTCTCATAAGCGAAATGGCATCCTGAGTATCACTAAAGCAAATGATAGAAACCCTTTATGCCTCAATTCACGTTTGATTTTGGCCTTATTGATTGACCCAGTTTTATCTTCTCTTCTGCAAGGGCAAAAATAGAAGTGCTCGTCAAATCGATGATCAGATTCTCAACTTCGGCCGATCATTCTTGTGTCATCTCCCTATTGAATAGGGATAGTTCGTCGACACCCATTTGTGAATAACTTATTTGATGTTCAAAATTTAACACATTTGTGAATACAATTCTGTTAAATAAATGCCTCCAATGCTGTTAGTAAACTTTTGAGTAAATTCTACTATTTGTACAAACTCCCCCATATTTAAAATGATGCATGTCTTTTCCAAATGCATTTTGCATGATGATTTTGTCTGTCTAAATCACTAATTCCACTGAAGATTATCAAAATAGACAACTAAATGAAGGATATAAGATTGATCGAACATGCTGGATGAGGCGCATTGGTATGATGAAAGCCAAGCCATATCCTATACATAGTCCCCTATCTATACACTTGTGAGATGAGTGTAGAAAATAACATGTTTGCACGGTAAAGAGTTCTTTCGTGAACCGTACGATAACCAAAGTAGTGAGGGGCATTTCATTTCTCTACCCTAAACACTGCAAGTTATTCATTGCTTACCCCCTTTGAACCATATACACTTGTGAAGCTTCTTTTATACCACTGTCAAGAACCACTCTCACATTGGGGCAAATCGGAGGCGAGGCGGCATCACAAGGTGAGAAAGAGGATATAAATTTTCTTGCTTGCACTTGCATCAATCTTTGAGTGTCTTTATTACATATTGAACGCTCACGATAATTTAAGTGCCATAGAATGACGAAGAACAATTCTTTCTCTATGCACTTGTATCCATTGTACAACGCAATTGAGTCTGTGATTTCACCATCCCATTAAGGCAAAGCAAGAACCACTGCCATTTAAATAGTATAACCCGGAGCGCCGGTTGAAGATGAAGACTCAAGAGTCTAACAGTAGTGTTTTGCTAGAACTTGCCTAGGCCAATTCCTCAGACAACAAAAATGAAAAATTATGGGCATGAAAAAACAGTATACCTGATAAAAGTAAAGTCAATGCCCATGGATGAGAAAGTTGAAATAAAAAAACTAGAGGCGTGAAAAAGCAGTGTGCCTCGTAAAAGCAAGGCCAATGCCCTCCAGAAAAAAAATACAACCACTTGTATTCCCAATAAAATTTGCTGTCGTGATTCAATTAATAGAGCCTCCATTTGATAATGAGAAGAAAGATTGGTGACAATGCCAAGGCAATCACCAAATCTCACCCTTTTACACATGAGCTAAGCCTACGTTACATCCCTCTTGTAAAAGTCTCTTCAAACTAGGGCACTTCAATTAACGTAAGATTTAATATGTTTATAAGAATCACTCGAAAAGTACGAGCAAGATTATTCTCTCTCTTTTCGCAAGGTCTTTGACATTTAAACACAGAGATGATCGTACGGCATTTCTTTCATAAACCTTAACCTTGATGGTCCCCTTTGACATGCCGTTGACCAAGCCTACATTACGGTCCCAGCAAAGACCTCTCACATTGATAAAGTCGTACCGCTTGCAAGAATACTCGGACCCCTGTTGACATGATGATAGTGAGATAGTGTGGTCCTTATAAATCCCGCATCAATGGTCAAGATAAAACAACCTTTTCCATAAAAGTGAGTGAAAATTTTAGACAGAAAGTCCCTCATATAGCATGTTCAAGATATCTACATTCTGAATGAAGGTTGTCTTCCAAAATATTCCCCAGTGCAACTCAGATGATGCAAAACTGACAAAATTGTTATGCATAAATCACATTTAAATTCATGAATTTACAACATGTAAAATCATGTGTACATATTATGCAAATAGCATACATACTTTTAGAGATCTGAGATATCATTAGGTAAACATATCTCTACATTTACCCCTTGTCTTTGAGTATCTACCACTGTCCGGGTACTCTCTCTCTCTCTCTCTCTCTCTCTTATCAACATTCAATATGTTCGAGTTGTCTTCAGAGTTTGGATAATTGCGACTGCCCAAGTATCCCTTTGTCTTTGAGTACCTACCACTGTCTTGGTACTCTCTTCTTGACACTCAACCTTTTTGAATTATCCTTAGGATATTGATACTTGTGATTGTCCAAGTATCCCTTTTGTCTTTAGGTATCTACCGTTGTCTAAGTACACTCTTATTGACACTCGACCTGTTCAAGTTGTTCCCATAGTATAGGTATCGGCGACTGATCAAGCATCTCATTGTCTTCAAGTACCTACCACCATTTAGATCGTAATACTTGTGATTATCCGAGTATTCCATTGCTTTGTATACCTACGGCTACTCAGGTGTTTCAGCTCTTTTAAGTGCTTGTAGCCATCCGAGTAAACCTCATGCTACATTCAAATTTATGTTATCAAGAGGTGGGAGACCTTTACTGACTACCAGGAGGTGAGAGACATTCACGAATACTCGAGGCACGTCCTTGACATTACCATTACAAGAAGGTGAGAGACCTTCACGAATATCCAAGGTATATCCTCGATATTCCCATTACTAGGAGGTGGGAGACATTTGAGAATACTCGAGGTGCATCCTCGATATTCTAACTATCAGGAGGTAGGAGACCTTTACTAATACTCGAGGCGTGTCCTCGATATTCCAACTACCAAGAGGTGGGAGACCTTTACGAATACTTGAGGCGCATCATCGATATTCTCATTACTAGAAAGTGAGAGACTTTCATTAATATCCAAGGTACATCTTCGATATTCCCATTACCAAGAGATGGGAGACATTCACGAATACTCGAGGCGCATCCTCGATATTCCAACTACCAGGAGATGAGAGACCTTTATGAATAGCTGAGGCACGTCCTCGATATTCCCCATACTAGGAGATGAGAGATCTTCACGAATAGCCAAGGCGCGTCCTTGATATCCCAATTACCAGGAGGTAGGAGACCTTCACGAATACTCGAGGCGTGTCCTCAATATTCCAACTACTAGGAGGTGGGAAACCTTCACGAATACTCGAGGCATGTCCTCGATATTCCCCACACCATGAGGTGAGAGACATTCACAAATATCACAAGTATGTCATTGATATCTCATTTTACTAGAAGGTGGAAGACCTTCACAAATGCTTAAGGAGATTGGAGGTTTTCATAAAGGTGTCTCCTCGATATCACAACTTCTTTCCCCTAGAGGTGGAGGACCTTCACGGATATCTCAGTACTCCTTCGTACCTGCAAACGACTAGGTATTCTCTAGAGTTTAGTACTTGTGATAATCTAAGTACTCCTTCAACGCCTGCGAATGTCTAGGCACCCTCTAGAGTTTGTACTTGTGATCATCCAAGTACCCATTCGATACTTGCAAACGACTAGGTATTCTCTAGAGCTTAGTACTTGTGATCATCTAAGTACTCTTTCAACGACTGCGAATGTCTAGGCATCCTTCAAAGTTCGTACTTGTGATCATCCAACTACTCCTTCGATACCTACAAACGACTAGGTATCTTTCAGGGTTCGAACTTGTGATCATCCAAGTACTCTTTCAAAGCTTATGAATAACCAGGTACTCCTTCGATGCATGCAAAGGTCCCAATATTCTCCAAGTTAGTACTTGTGAATATCCAGATACTCTTTTAATGCTCGTGAATGTCCAGATATCTTCCAAAATAGATGCCTTGATAAAGGTCGGCACATCCCCTAAGAAAAGTTGGGTAATCATCCGGTGTCCTTGACAAAGCTTAGGCACCCACAAACAGATGCCTGAGAAAGGTCGACGCATCCCCTAAAAAAGGTCCAGTAAACATCCAGTGTCCTTGACAAAGATTAGGCACCTAATAGATAATGCCCTGAGAAAGTTCGGCGTATCCCCCAAGAAAGGTCGGGAAACCATCCGGTGTCATTGACAAAGACTAGGCACATAACAAACAGATGTCTTAAGAAAGGTCGGTGCATCCCCCGAGAAAGGTCGGGTAACCATCTTGTGTCCTTGACAAAGATCAAGCACCCATAAATAGATGCCCTGAGAAAGATCGGCGCATCCCCCGAGAAAGGTTGGGCAACAAACAGATGCCTTGAGAAAGGTCGGCGCATCCCCCGAGAAAGATCAGGTAACCATCTGGTGTCATTGACAATGATTAGGCACCCACAAATAGATGCTTCGAGAAAGGTCGGCGTATCCCCCGAGAAAGGTCGGATAATCAACTGGTGTCCTTGATAAAAATCAAGCACCCAACAAATAGATAACCTGATAAAGGTCGGCTTATCCTCTGAGAAAGGTCAAGTAAACAACTTATTGCTCTAAACAGGTGATCGAAGAATGGTTCGGGTCCTAGAAAAGCAATTTCCCGTCAAGGTGACCGAAGAAAGGTTTGGGTCCTAGATAAACAACTTATTGCTCTAAATAGGCGACTGAGGAATGATTTGGGTCCTAGAAAAGCAATTTACCGTCAAGGTGACCAAAGAAAAATTCGGGTCCTAGACAACTTATTGCTCTAACAGTGACCGAAGAATGGTTCAAGTCTTGGAAAAGCAAATTCCCGACAATCGAAGAAAGGTTCGGATCTTGGAAAAGCAATTTCCCATCAAAGCGGCCGAAGAAAGGTTTCGGTCTTGGAGAAGCAACCTCCTCACGTCATAAGGTAAGATGATGCCCTGATACTTGCCAAACTTAGGGTTAATATCATATCTCACTCATTCCCAGTAAGTAATTACAAGTATCTTCTTATCTATCTTAGTATGTGTAATGTTATATTACTCTTTTTCTACATAGGACAACAAGTCCCAAATAAGATATAATCTACTGCATATGCATGGACAAAATTAAGGTATAAGTTTATCTTTGAATGCAACTTCTACAAGCTCACATTCAAAAAGGGATAGCTGTTGACATCTAAATTTTGGCTAGTTTTTTTAATTAAGCCTTAATTTTTGTTTTTGCATCCATCAATCTTTATTTTCTTTTCTTCACTTTTTTTTCAGATAATTTAATAACAATAATAATAACCAAAAAAATAAATAATAAAAACAAAAAACAAAAAAACAGACGCGGCAAGAAGAAGAATGTGGCTAGGCCTTCGTGCCCAGCTCCTCTTCCTCCTCTCCCCCCTACACGGGCCCGGGGGCCCATTTCTTTCTCCCCCAGGCCTAGCCCTTTTTTTCTTGTCTTCTTCCTCGTCTCTACAACACGCGCAGGGGAAATGGATGCGTGCAAGAGGAGACAACGATGTACGGCGCAAGCGATGGGGACGCAACATTGATGGCGAGTAGGCCTTCGTGGAAGGGGAAGGACTGACGCCGGTTCAGTCGGCAGAAGAAGGCCGGTCGGCACACCAAAGACCGCTAGCCTAGCCTCTATCGACCCCCCCTCGTCTATAAATAGGATGTCGAGGGAATGCCAAAACCACGCCAAGAGGGATCATCGGCAACATGCTTCAAGATTCTCCCCGAGAGACTTCAGGGGAGGCCCGAGGGCGAGCAGCCAAAGATCTGAGGTTGGCCGGAGAGGGGGGTTCAATCCGAGAAAGAGGGTTCTGAATCTGCCAGAGAGGGGTTGAGCAAGAGCGATCTGAGAAAGAGAGGGTCGGATTTGAGAGAAAGGATGTTGGTGATCGCATCCAGCAGGCAGCCAACATGTCCCCATTGCGATCGAACCACCCCGACGACCCCTGACAAGCCCAGACGACCTCTAGCCGGTATCCTCAAAGTCAGTGAGCATCCCCGACCCCTTGCTTGTTGCCTCGCTTTTGGGTAGGCCGAGCTGGAGCTTGCGGCCATCTAGCTCACGCGAGCTTCAACCACTGACCATCCCAGCTTCGCTGTCTTGTCGTGCTGAACCATCGTCGTAATTTTGAGCTTGTTTGAGCCAAGAAACCCTTTTCCCGGTGGCGCCCTCGACCGGTTCGACAGAAGGCCCGAATTAGGTTTTCCTTTCCCTCCCCAAGTCCGAGCGCTCGACAGCCACGGTGGAAGACACGATGGCTGGCGACGAACAGAAGCGGGCTAGGTGAACCTTCGACTTGAGGCACCTGGGGTGCCACCCAAATGCTCCCTCCCCACCATCTTTGTCGTAACGGCGTAGCCATCTGTCCTCGCCCTCAGTGTCGGTGTCATTCCCCCTCGAAACCATAGCCATCGCCTACCACGTCATCACCATCCCTCCTTATAGACCAGAGTTGGATCTATGATTGCGAATATAGTTGCTTGCCGTTGAACCCGCACTGCTGCTCGCCACCCTCTTAGTTGCGACCGTCGGTCCTTTGAGGACGAGCTGTTGTCCACCACTTGGGTTCTTTGCTAACCGCCGACCCACGGCGTCTCCCTAACGACAACCGGCGCTGCTAGCCACAGACACCCCGTTGGTGTAATGCAAGTACATGAGCAGAAGAGGCCGCTAACCGGGTCAAACCTGAGTATCCAATTGGGTAAGGTTTTGAATGATTCATGCTGGGCATGCTCGGGCCAGGTCTAGGCTTAATGATTCTTGGGCCAGGTTTTTCCTTTAATAAAAATAGGCCTGCTTTATTTGGGCTTTAATTGTTTTTTTTTTTTAAAGAGTACTCTAGGTTGAGCCAGCACTTCAAGCCCACCCGGGCCAGCTATAGGCGATCCGAGTCGGTCCTAACTCGAGAATCTGACCCGGGTTGTTTTTATTTATATTATAATAATTTATTTTCCAAAAAATCCAAGATTCAAAAAATTCTATGTTTTCCCAAAAAAATCAGAAAAATCCAGAAAATGATTAATATTTCCCAAAAGATCAAAAATCCAAAAAATGCTTTCTTATGTTAAAAAAAAGAAGAAGAAAAAAAGACAAAAAATGTTTTTCCTCCACAAATGCATAAAAATCCCTTGAAAATCCAAAAAGTCTCAGGGTTTAAACAAGATTAAGTACCGGAAGGGCATTAGTGATTAACTAGTATAATCAAGTTTTCGATCTTAGTTTTTCTAGTTGCGCAGGAACGAGTATTCCTCCCAATATTCCACTTGGGTTTCTAATCGACCCATCCCAAATTGATTAGTGGCAACTCATTTTTAAAATGAACTTATAGGTTAAAATATCAAACCATTAAGTCGTGAATTTGTGAGTTTGGGAGAGTCCAGCCTAAGCCTAATAGATCTAGCCAAACCATTAGCCTCCGCAGGCGCCCGTTCCTAATCAGGCGTTGAGAAAGAGGTCGCGACACCTAATCTAGACTTTTATGCAACAAACATGCTTTAATTACTTGTACAATACTCAAATCTTTATCTCTTTCAAGACATGAGTTTACAAATCCATAGAAGAGATAGCATCACTCACTTGGATATGCCCCAAACCAAAACAAAGCTCTCTTGAATCAATGAACTTGCATTCCTATCATGAGCGAGAAATAGCATCAAACCCAAGTAAAATGTTATCTTAACTAATAGCTCAACTAAACTATGCATAAAATGACAACTACATACTAATAAATCGCATATCCAAAGCGATTATTCAAGCTGTCCACAATGTAGAGCTTGAGCACGAAACTCCATTATATCATAACTCTTTCCATCGAAACCTGTTTCAAATGTTCTTAGAGTCAATAGAAAGCTCTTTTAACATACTATAAGGATCCCAACTTGACCGTTTCAAAATCAAGCCGAAAACTGACAAAATACAACCTCGAAATTGATGGACATGCACTATTCATCACGCGTAGGAAACTTCAAAATTTTGTTTAGGGCAAACCGTAAGCTCAAATCAAGTTCCATAAAATCCTATGGCTCCTAGACACCTTAAACTATCATGTGTGTGTGTGTGTGTGTGTGTGTGTGTGTGTGTGGTTCAATGACTCAAAAAGGATTTTGCAGATCGAATCTCACATAATTTTGAGTTCTAAGCCCTAAAACTAAAACTACTCCCATTGAATGAAGGAGGAGCACGAGTACTTATTGGGTGTTATGTTATGGAATTGAATTGGCTCGGCGAGATGTCTGTGGCTGGTACGCGCCAACCTTTCCTCTTCTTATTTTTCTTCTTTCTTCCTAGACTGGTTCGACCAATGAGCTGAACACCCTTTTTATTTATTTTCCTTCTCCTTTTGACTTTTCAACTTTTTATTTCCTTTTCTTTTTTTTTTAAATCGAAAGTGGCTCCTACCACCCCTTTTTGACTCGGTCAAAAAGTTTTGAATATTACAGTATGTGAAGCTGAAATTTAAAAGAGTAATTTCCTGTTAAATTGTTCGAATAGATATTCAAGCAGTCTTCTATAATTATTCATTCATTAAATAAAATGGCCATTCCTCATAGCTCTACAATCTATAGCTAGAAAAGAAGTGAGTACAATCAAGCATAATTCGCCATATTTTATTTGAAATACAGTCATCCCTTATAAACACTTCAAAATAGCTACTTAATCAGGACCTCAATCAAAATATCAAGGACAAACATACGACCATTGGTTTTGTTTATTGTACATAGCCCCATGCTAGAAACCATGAATTAGACGCTAGAACTAGTTGTTTCCACCTCGATGTCAAATACTAAAAGATCCGTCGACTCCGGTTTGTTCATTACACTAATTGAAGTCGAGAGAGAATCGCATCTCGTCTCGTTGAGTAAACTTGGAGCCTCCTCATTGTTCCGTTGATCGGCCCACAAGCTCTTGTTGATCCCAGCTAGTTGCTCAACCACTTCCCACATTGTTGGCCTGCTCACGCCATTATAGTTCAAACACCTTCTAGCGAGCGAACTGACTGCCTTGATCTCCCGCACTTCACCTTCATTGGATGCCTCAAAATTTATCATATGGAGGAGTGTTTGGTCCTCCACAGCAGAGATGAAAGATTGGATGATGTTGATTTTTTCCCTAGATTTTCTAGGTCCAATCGGCGTCTCTCCAGTAAGGAGCTCCACAAGGACAACCCCAAAACTAAAAACATCGCTCTTCGTGGTTAACTCCCCAGTGGTGAGATACTCGGGGTCGAGATAACCTATTGTGCCTTGTATTCTTTCGGCTATATGGGTCTTTCCGGGTGATATCAAAACCGAGGCTCCGAAATCAGATACTTTAGCAGAGTATTTCTCATCCAAAAGTATATTCAGAGACTTGACATCGCTATGAATGATTGGTGGATCGGCCAGGGAATGCAAGTACTCGAGGGCCAAGGCGACTTCCAAGGCAATCCTGAGGCGATTCTTCCATGATTGCAAGACCGTTGATCTCTTGTCATGAATGTGGTAATAGAGAGTCCCATTGGGGATGAATTCATAGACCAACAATGGCACTTTTGTCTCCAAACATATGCCCATGAGCTTGACCAAGTTCCTGTGATTCACCTGTGAAATGATCCTGATTTCGTGTAGGAATTCATCATGAGTGTTCAGAGAGCCGTCCTTGTTCATGTCCTTTGGCTTCTTGATAGGGACATCTTTAGGCTTCTTGACTGCGACTAAAATGTCGCCGTTGATTCTTCCTTTGTAAACTGAAGCAAAACCACCCTCACCGAGCTTATTGCTAGCATTGTAGTTGTTGGTGGCTTTAGCCAACTCTGCCTCAGTGAAGATTTTCACTCTCTGGTGCTTCAAGATCTCTCCTCCATTTTGCCTGAAGTGTCTCTCCTTGGCCCTCCTCTTGCATATGAGCAAGACTAGGCCACTAACAACTATGCACAACGTTACCGCTACAATGACTGCCACACAAAATTGAAAAATGGATGGATTAGTTTCTCTCCCGAATGATTGATTTACTTTGACAAGTAATGAATTTGGACCTTGTAAATTTTAGAACTAAAATTTGTTCTTACATTTATCCGCTTAAATACTTGACACATCAGCCACCAAATGGAGTAACTGGATTAAGCCACACAATAAAAAATGCCCCAACTTTGCCGAAACACACTCACATTTTCCGAAAAATCACATGCACGTGCGGTAAGAACCATTTCCCATTAAATGCCCGTCGAAGACATCATAAGCAGTGATCGAGCCGCACAAGCAACACCCACGCCCCAAAACACCCACCCACCCCACACGACCCCCACACCCCCGGGGCCCCGCGGCGGTCTCTCTTTGTCTCTGTGTGTACAGAGGTCACGTTGGGGCCGACGACCTTGCATCAGAGGTTTAAAAGGTGCACCTTTTATCCTTTTAGCCAAAAGGGGTCGGGGTGTATTAAAAGAAAAAATAAGTGGGATGTATCAAAAGAAAAAATAAGTGTGGTAGGTGCAGTCGAGATACGACGAAAGAAAGGAAAACAGGGTGTGGCCGTGTGTCTCTCTCGGTGAAGACGGAGAAAGAAAAGGAAAAGAAAAAGCAAAAAAGGAGGGGGAGGGAAACGGAATCTCAGGTCATAACAGATCCTAACACCATACAAATTTTCGTAGTTTCTATTCAAAATATCGCAATACAAAATATTTCAAATTTTTTTATGTGATTTTTTCAAGTGATTGAGTACTCATTCCCCAAAGATCCTAAGACACACCCCAGAGGAGAAGCGGCACTTTTAGAGGAAGAACTTTGAGAGACTATTGTCATGGAGATTTCAAGACCCGAGCAGCCAAAGAGATGGTCTATACGATCGGCAAGACTTGAACTGTCTTGGGCTCTAGAGTTTTCATAAGGAATCTAGAATACTCTCAAGGATAGTATGGGAAATGGATACTCAAAATATTTCATGCATTTAATGGGATAGATGATAATCTTGTATTTAATATGATAGATGGCAGTTGAGACAATAATAATAAAAAATCCTCATGTATAAATAGGAGTGCTCTACCCATTTGAGCAATAGAAGTGCATTTTCTCTTAGAGCTTCTCTCTCTACTACATATGTGAGTTAGTGAGTGAGCATTCGTTCCTTGGGAAAAAGGCTTAGTTTAGGTGATCCAACGAATTAAAGGAAGCCTAAGTTGCCACACGGTCTCAATCACAAGCATTGACCCGTGATACTAGAGTGGGTGTTTCTTGAGTTAAGTGAATGGGCTTATACTTATAAGCACACGAGTTTATAGACTCTAAATTGCTAGTTTTGTGAAAGAATTTTGAGTAGTGGAAGTTTAATTTGGTGCCGCCACTTTGTCTACATCTGTGTCATGATTCGTGATGTTCTAGTGAAATTATTTGAGTTATTATTTTTGCCAAGGGTTGCTCGTGGGGTATTATTGAATGGTGCGTGAGGTTTGCATTAGGGGATCTGTAACTAGTCGAAATTGGTGATCGGGGCTTGTCAATATGAAAGGAAACATCATGATGCTATGCCAAAATTGATAAGTTATCATTGAAGAGTCTAGTTCTAAGAAAATTGCCCCTACTTCTCAAGGCGCATGGGGATTTCTTTGATGAAAGCACATTGAGGAGTTCATAAGGTAGTTAAAGTTAAGGCTTCGGATGCTAAAACGTGTGTTCGAGGCATTAAGCATAAATGAGTCGTAGCCCACTGACAACCATATCGGTGATTGGTGATCGCTCGAGTTAAATGTAGAGTGAGAACAATTTGAGAACATAAAAACATGAGCTGGATCAATAGCAAGGGGGCTCATAGTCTAGAGCAAGAGCAGCTTAGATTGTTGAGTGACCATCACAAGGGAACTAGAGTTACCTGCAGCGATTATGACATAATGAGAGATTTGGCAATTAACTTTGCCATCACCCTCCCTGCCAAACGGGCAGTCGCATGTGTAGTTCCCAGCTGTGTTCTTGCAATTCCCATGACATGGATGTCTCCTTGGATCGTTGCATTCGTTGATATCTATGTCAAACAGAATCAAAGGTGAAACTGTAAGTGTACGTTCATGTGTTATTTCGCTTCTTAAAAATAACGTCTGGGTTGTATTGAAGCATCTAACTCAACTCAATGGAGAGCTGGCTGGAGGAGGCTGGATCACGGAAATTCTGGCCCAATTCAAACAAAAATTTATTGGCTCGCAAAGAGAACAGAAGAATACCTTCACATCCTGCGGAGTTTGGGGACAGCGGGGGGGCATAGGGATTCCCCGTGTACCCAGGCTTACAGAAGCAACGATAACCATTCCCATTTTTGAAGTCAGTGCAGTTACTGTTGGCGCCGCAGGGATAGCCCGATCGGTTCGATTGCGCTACCTCACAGGTCAAATTCCGTTCAACTACCCAATCCAGGACAACGTGTGAGTATTTTTTTAATGGCAAGTAATTTCTGAGTTTCAAATCATCCGGGACAGGGAGCTTGTAGTCGGAGACATTAAACGTTTCCTGGTCCTCCACGAATGCTGATCCACAAGAGCTGAAGTTCCGAACTGCCCTGTAATCCGTTAAGCTGCTCATATTTATCAAGAGGCTCCTCAGGCTCTTGGGGATCGACGTCTGACAGCACCCGAGGCCAGAGCAAGCACTCGAGGCTATGAAGTTGACGTCCTCGCGGCAATAGGAGAGGCATCCACTCCCGGATTTGTTGGTAGCGTCTAAGAAAAGAGCCCATGTGTCGCAACCGAAGACAGTGAACTTATTCCGGGTGTCCGAGACTGTATAGTGCCCGTCTTTGTCCAATATGATCCATGGTTCAGGGCGAGAGCCATTGAGGCGACCGCCACTCTTGTCACGACAGTCGTATGCTATGTAATTGCCAATGATCATCGTCCCGTCCTCCACAGATATGTTAAACACCGGAATGTTACTGCCGAGGATCAACTTTGGGGGTGCAAAAGTGTGGTTGCAGGTGAGGACGAGGCCGGAGTTCAACGCGCATCTTTCGCCGAGCCCGAATGGGAAAGGCACAGTCAGGTTGCCGCACCTTTGGTTGCAGTTGTCTTTCTCGGCAAAAGTGGCCAAGGCCAAGGCCATCAGAAAGAAACACAACACCGCCGCTTTCATCTTTTATGTTTCTCCAATCTGTGCTTTCCTCTGGCTCTCCTCTCACCGGTTTTTATAGTCCTTTTTTGCTGATGCCGATGCTGTTGGAAATTTCCTATAATATGGGCTTACATTAAATAATTGATTTTCTATTTCAAATAATCGGGTTAATGGATATTCTAATATTTGTTGAACCCTAAAGTGATCTGATTGAATTGGGTATTGGCATCTATTGATAATGTGCCTAGTTGAGCAGCAAAGTGTAGGCAATTGTGTTTGACTAAAGCCCGTAATGAGAATAGCCCAGTTGACACACTGTTGATTAGGGTTTGCTAGGTCCCCTCTCTAGCCTATAAAATGGTAGGTTATACCTATAAGTTGTTTTAATCCCATTGAAAGCTGTTAAACCGAAATAGGTCGTAGAGAGGAAGATTTGGCATTCCGATAGATCACTGGTTATTAGATTGATCTATTTTCTTCAAGTGAAGCAATGGCTCAAACAGGTACGTTTTAATTCCGCTGTGTTTATTGATCTCGGTGTTTTACAAACATATATAGATCCGATTCTTCTTGATTAATTAATTACTCATGTAAATAATTTTCTACATGTGGTATCAGAGATAGTCATATATGATTGTAGAGCCCAAATTTTATCTTTTTATGGACAAATTCGAAATTTTCCTCTTTGAGACAAATATGGGCTTATCTTTCGTGTGGATTTTTTTGCTTGATTGATCTTGAAACCATAGGGCTTTTTTCTACATGTCGAGGTCTTTCCAACCATATATAATTTGTATAATTTCGTTGAGAATTGAGAGAGAATTTTAAATTTGAAATTCTAGGGTTTATACATAAAAAGTTCTAGAATTTTCAAATTATTATTCGTTGTAATCGTTGCATGGGTATTGTTATGTATGTGTTTTAGCATCCTTTTGTTGCATTAAAGTAAGCCCCCATCTTCCTCTCCGTTCTCTAGATTTCGAAATCTTACTTTGGAAAACCATTGCTTCATGTTCGTTCCTTCAGCGACATGATTGTTTTGGCGTGATCGTTCGATAATCGATTTGGTTTTTCTTGGATGGGTTGGTATGGGAGGGGTACGAGTATGGATTTGGATTGCTTTGCTATTGATAGCCTCTTATGCGCATGTTTCGCATTCTTGTTTCGGTGCAATGACCCTGTTAGATGCTGACATTCGGCGTTTTTGGATGATGGGTTTGCGGAGATTCTCTTGTTTTTTGAGCCTGTTCAAGGGTTAAGTTGATCTCTTGAATCAGAAGTTTTTTTTTTAAGTAATGTTCTGGAAACTGTGGAATGAAGGGTCTTCCTTCTTTATGCCCTAGGGTTATGTTTATGGCGGGGCAGTAGCTGAAGGTGTTTGTTTAATTGAATAAAAATAATGCATTCACATTGAGTAGATTGGACATCAAAATATTAGATTTTCTAATGATCCATGCACGAAACGCCGGAAACCCACCGACGATGAGCACGTCCGATTCACCGCGCGAGAAGGACGGTGTGATTGGGCGCGGTCCCGCGCCCCCTCGCGAAACCCTAGGGCTCCTGTTTCGGGTGTCAGGGAGTTGGGGTTTTTTTTAGTTTGGATTCGATTGGAATGTGATTCGTTGAGGTGGTTCTTCGTTTGCAATGTGGCGTACGGATGTGGATTTACTTTTGAGTATTGTTCTTCTTTGGCACTTTAATGCTGCTGGGACTAGGGATTTTATTACTTCAGGTGGTTTTGCATGAGAATAAGTGGCATGCTTGCTGGGGATTTTGATTTGTGTGTGAATTGAGTGTATAATTTGATAATTCTTTATGGGATATCCGTTTTGGCTGAGCAGTAGGGAAAAGTATTCGGAACCATGGCTTCTTGAGTAGTTCTTGTTTTGTGTGAGGTGTTTGTAGCTAGATGGAAGCGGATGATTCCGTGGGAATCGGAGACCGTTAGTGATGTTTTTTTTTTTTTCGTTGTGGTGATGATCTTATGGTCTTTTCAGGGTTTGGAGATTCTCTTTATGATGTAAAGTTACATGAGTTATGGATTCTAGGTGGGGTGGCAGAGGCCAATTACGGTTAGGTCATGTTAGCCAAAAAAAAAAAAATTTGTGGTGGATTCAAGATCAGTTTTTTCAATGAAATTTAGACGAATTCCATTAATGGTAATCGTGGGTACTGCTTATGGATTGATGAACTTGGCTTTCTTTGATGGATGGTGAACTTCTCATTCGATTATGTCTCTATAAACAATGGTCTATGATAGTATTTTATGTGAACGATCATTGCGTAGAAGAAAAGGGAAGTAAGCTTAAGAGGGCAATTGGATTAGAGATCTTCTTCTATATCAATCTTGATTTTTGCTAGTAACAAACAATATTGCTTGTGCCATGCGCAGGATCTTACTTTATTCACACTCTCTCGCATAAATTGACATTATGACAAAAGATATTGTACCTCATTATTATAGATGGAATTCATAAACATTTTAAAAAAAAATTGCGGAAGTGATGCTTTCTTTCATAACATATTGCAATTCTTGCTGCAGAATCAGCATTCACTTTTCTATTTGCTGTTTTGTCTTGGTCTCTTGCCTATATGTACTTAGGATTTGACATGAGTGCTTAAGATTGCTAGTGGGACTTTTATTTGTTAATTTAAACATGAGAACCTATTGACTAAAGGTGACAGAATTGTGGGTTTTTTTCCCTGACTGTAATTGGTTACAGTGCTTGCTTAGAGTGTTCTTCATTCTGTTTAAGTTGAGGTCGAGTACGCAGCTTGAGTGCCATTATTTTTCTTGTAAAGATTGTAGTTCTTGCATGGGTGTCTTTGTTTGGTATTTGGTGCACGAGTAATTTAAACTTAAATACCAAACATGCTAACTGAAGTGCTAGATGCACCTATCCTCTCTCTTGTTGGGTTAATTCAGTGATTTGGACTAAAACTGTTTTTCTGACCCCCCATTAAAAAAAAATGTGGGAAAAATTGTTGCTTGATAAATGCAATATGATCTTGGGAAGCACATATTGTAAAGTGCTTCATATTATTTGATAAATTTTGGGCATAAATTTTATGGAAGTTCCTTATTGATAAAAATTAGTATATACAATCACCTGCCCAAAAGGGATAAAATTTTTGAAAGTTATGTGTAATTACCCTCTATATTGATATATTAGAGATGAATGATTGGGATGTGTGACTCAAAATGTTTATCTGCCTAAAGGGGATAAATTTTTTAGAGTTATGTGTAATTCCCCTTTATGTTGAGATAATGGAGATATATAATTTAAAGGATTTATCTGCCCAAAGGGGATTGATCCTTGAAGATTATATGTAATTCTCCTTTATCGTCTCTATAAATTGATATTATGGAGATGCATAATTTAAATGATTTGTCTGCCCAAAGGGGATGGATCATTGACAATTATGTGTAATTCTTCTTGTTATTGTTTCATAATCTTCATGTTGTGGAAAATAATTATACATTATACACTCTGCCCAAAGGGGAGTTTGTGATGTGCTAATTATTTTGTTGAATTGCTCATTGCCCATAATTGATCTTATTGCATTATATGTGACAACACTACAGCTGTGTTTTATTTTAAAATGACAAAATTATCAATGTATCTAAACACATGGAGATCAAATATTATATTGTTAAGGATTTGGTCAAAAAGTGAGATAGTATGATTGATAATATTAGAACCAAGTCCATGTTAGCCAATCCTTTAACAAAAGATTTACGACCCATTTTGTTTAAAGGCCATGTATAAGAGTAGGAGTGTTTTAGACTCTTTTAATCTCTTTTGTTAGTGGGAGCTATGTATAGTTTGTCTTTCTGGATATTGTAGTTATATGCAAGCTGATAATGCTTTTACGATCTTTATTAAAGCATTTTTTTTATCATCACTGTTGATTCTATTGTTATCATTTCTCCGGTTGATTGAGAAATGGAAGTATAAAATAATATCTTTAAACAAATTTTAGTTTAAAGATGACCGGATGTCATGGATTATGAGATCTCATGTTGGATTGTGACATAATTGTGCAATTTCATGTTGTTTAGAAATCACACTGAGGTAATTTCATGTTGTTTAGAAATTGCGCTAATGCAATTTCATGTTATTGAGAAATTGCATTGAGGACCGATAAGAAATAGTGTATATTTTGATCACATGTTGGCACTATTTCTTACTACACTACTAGGCCCATGATCCATGAAAATATAATACTTATTATATGTGATTATGGAAGGTCTTGTGTTGTGGCATTTTCTTAACACATTGATCTCCATAGTCCTATATTGAGGTTATATAAGATTGGATTGGTATTGAGATGCCATTATTGGAATATTATTTTTTTAAAGTTGTGGCCACATAAAACAAAAGTTTCAGTTATTAACCCGATAGTGTCGTTTTCAAATATAAAATCTTTTACAAAATAAAATAAGTTAATTAATGTAGCCCAAGTGGGAGAATGTTGGAAATTTCCTATAATATGGGCTTACATTAATTAATTGATTTTCTATTTTAAATAATCGGGTTAATGGATATTCCAATATTTGTTGAACCCTAAAGTGATCTGATTGAATTGGGTATTGGCATCTATTGATAACGGGCCTAGTTGAGCAGCAAAGTGTAGACAATTGTGTTTGACTAAAGCCCGTAATGGGAAGGGCCCAGTTGACACGCTGTTGATTAGGGTTTGTTAGGTCTCCTCTCTAGCCTATAAAATGGTAGGTTATACCTATCAGTTGCTTTAATCCCATTGAAAGCTGCTATACTAAAATATGTCATAGAGAGGAAGATCTGGCATTCCGATAGATCACTGGTTATCAGATTGATCTATTTTCTTCAAGTGAAGCAATGGTTCAAACAGGTACGCTTTAATTCCGCTGTGTTTATTGATCTCAGTGTTTTACAAATATATATATGGATCCGATTCTTCTTGATTAATTAATTACTCATGTAAATAATTTTCTATAGATGCCTCCGCGGCGGCCAAGTCAGTGAGCACATTGGAAGACCGGGTCATCAATACGACCCCGTCCACGAGAGTGGGCTGGGTTATCATTAAAAACTTTCCTGAACATAGACACTGCTTTCAATTTCACTTAAAATTCAGACGTTCTAGAGTCGTGATTGTTTCACAAGATAGAGAAAATTTTCAATTCTCGAAGTATTCATTGCATTCAACGCAAGAAAAATCAGTTCTTCGAATCTACAAGTTTCATAATTGGTTATGCACTCTTGAGGAGCTCCTCAGTAAACTCCTTTTCAGAATATTCCCTTTGCTTCAACTTCTTATTAAAAATAAAAATTGATAGATAAGTTTCATTCTCAATAGAGATTCCAAAGTCCTTTCCCTTCATAATGAGGGACCTCATTTGACTTATTATTACTATAATGTTGCAATAAACTAATCGGTCACTTAGAATTTGAAATGAGTGATCTAAACATAGAATTTTTACGTTTTATTTATTTAAGGTTCCGTTTATTTCGCGAAAAATAAATTATCTAAAATATATTTTTCAAAATTCTTATATTATTTGAAATTATTAGTCAATTAAATTTCTTTCATTATTGACGACAATTTGTGTCTAAACATTTTCATAGATAATAAAAATATTTTTCTTTTATTCATTTTTATTAGTGATACACGAGATTATTTTTAGGAAAATATTTTCTAATTTATTCATTTTTCACGAAACAAACGCACCCTAAACCTAGTGTGCAACTTTCTGATTTTCGACGTGAAAATTGTAATAGGTGTGATCCATTATCTATCCTACCTTTAAGTGAAGAGATTCAAGGAATGACTTCTCACATAATTGCCAATTTATCCTCCATTGTAACTTCTCTAACTTCCATTTTCTTCTTGACTTATCCAATTTGTTTTCTACACTAATTTGTCTACATTTTAACTAATATTTCATTTACCAATGTAATTTGAGAGATCCATCACAAATGCGTGCACATTGACGTTCTTGCACAGAGTTTAGATACGTCTTCCACTCCACCATCTTGATTGTAGTCTCCTTCCATGTTCTATTTTTTTTTTCCCTTGTTTCAAGTTTCAACCTTTGGGAATTTGAATCTTAAGGGATGGTCGCATCTGACCTTCTACATTTTTTGAAAGAACTAAATAATCCTTAAGGATGGTGTTAGCACACCTCATGCGTTCTTAATTTCTATATTTTTTGTTAGCGGTTCTTGGAATATTTTAAAATTATCGGAGGACTCAACCATAATTAGCCGATTGTTAGGAAAGAAATTAGTACAACAACTGACCACCATGACCATCCACTTAAAGTTGAGTTCCCTGGGGTAGGAACTAGACCCACAACAATCGATTTTTTAAGCTGAACTTATGAGAACGCTCTTATCATTGGGTTGGTTTCAAGGTAGGTTCTTAGAGTTTCACAGCCCATGCAAACTACATAAACAAAATAAGACCCTTCAGTATTTCAACAAAAAGTGAGAACACGTGCTCCATATCAACTTGCGGGATGACTCGTCACCAAAGATGGACTTCACAAGTCGTCGTCGTTTCATGTTTCAACAAAAGACGGCATAATTCACATGCTTGCCCAGTTGCAAAGAAAGTGATGGGGCAAAATCTGACAAGACTTAAAACGAGAAGAGAAGGCGAGGAAAAGCAAAGTCTTTCACCATCTTGCTTGCTTAGTTGTAAAGAAAGAATAAGACAAAAGCTGACAAGACCAGAAGGGGTGAGGAGTGGTGAAGAAAAGCAAGTCAAAGTCTTCTGCCATCTTCCTTGCTCAAATGCAAAGAAAGTGATAAGACAAAAGCTGACAAGACCTAAAAGAAGAGGGGAAAGGATTGGCAAGAAAAAGCAAATCAAAGTCTTTCACCATCTTGATTCGTGAGTTGTAAAGAAAGGGATAAGGCAAAAGCTAACAAGGACTAGTGAGGAAAGGCGAAGGGAGGTTGACCAGAAAAGTTTATGAGTCCTCTTAAATATCAGCTGATATTTTATCAAATTTTTACCCAAGGCTAATTTGAGGACCCGTGCTCTACACAAACACCCTTTTTACTAATGTAATTAGTTAGAATTGCAAAAAAATAATGCATTGCTTTATGGCACTTTCTAAAAGTATTAGGCTCTATTTGTTTCGTGAATAATGTGGCGTTTTTAGAAAATATTTTTCAAAAAAATTATTTTTAGAAAAATGAAATTATTTTTTGGTGTTCGGCCGAAACTTGAAAATAAGCAAAAAATATCTTCCGTAGTTCGCTAAGGAAAATTATTTCTTTCATGCACTCTTTTTCAATATTTTTTTATTATTTTATTTTCAAAATATAATTTGTAATTATTTTTTATATTTCAAAAAAATCTATTTTTAAGTATTTTATATTTATATTTATATTATTTTCTTTTTCTTTTTTTTCTTTTTTTTCTTCCTCTTCTTCAGCACTTGGGTGAGCGGCGAGCTTGAGCTCGAGCTTCTCACTCGCCAAATTGGTGAGCCGAGGCTCGCGCTCATCAATTTGGGGAGGCTCGAGCTTGTCGCTTGCCTAGCTCACTAATCTAGTGAGTGGTGAGCTCAAGCTTGCCAAGATTGATGAGCCGAGGCAAGGGGCCTCATCAACGCCTCGAGCTTGTCACTTGCTAGATCGGCGAGCTAGGGATCCAAGCTCACCTAGCTCACCGTCGATTAGGCGAGCAGCGAGCCTCAAGCTCGCTTGTTGCCAGTGAACTTGAGGCTCGCCTGTGGCTGATCGCTAGCGGTCTTCGTGGTTGGTGACCAGCCAAGACAAAACAAAAAAATTAAAATTAAAAAATTAAAAAATAATTAAAAATTCGTTTTTTTAAGAAAAAAAGAAAAAAGAAACATAAAAATGTTAGTATGGGTGTGAGATAAGAGAAAGTGAATGAGGAAAATGTTTTCCTCTTTTTCAAAAGTGGAAAACATTTTCCCTATCTTAGAAGACTTTTTATGCTTCATGAAAAATGTTTTTCCCAGTTAATTCATTTTCCATTAAACAAATACCGAAAAATCCGAAAAAACATTTTCCTATAAAACATTTTCCGTGAAACGAACGAAACCTTATATTCGACCTTTTTGATGATCTATCTACTTTCAATGCAATAATATAATATTGATGTTTATTGAGACTAAGTTGTAAAATAGGCTACTGATTATATAACATTAGATTCTTTTGACAAGTTAGTGCGACAAAGCATAAAGCACTAAAATAAGCATAAATGAAACCGCTAATATGGTGATTAAAGAGTTCAAGATGTGATACTAGGTAAACTTGCTTTTAAAGAAAGAGTTATGTGCATTTAAGATAGGGCTAATACTATCAAAGATCTCAATTGTGTCACAAAAACTCCTGAATTGGTACACCAGTGCCACATTTATCCCAAATCGATGCACCTATGCGACATTTACCTTAAACTAATTTTTATGTTACAAAAAATCTCAAGTAGGCACATTTCTGTCACATTTACCTCTTATTAGTGCATTGTGTCAGATTTACCTCCAAAATCCAAGATTTGTTACAATTTGGGGTAAATATGGTATGAGTATATCATTTTGAGCGTTTTTTTACATAAAAATTAATTTGGGATAAATGTGATATGAATGTACTAGTTTGGGGGTGTTTGTAATATAAAAATTAGTTTGGAGTAAATATGGCAAGAGTGTATAGTTTGGGGTTAGGTGGTATTAGTCTTTTAGGATATAATGCAATGTTATATTACATTTAACCGAAGGTAATCAAGATAGATATCTACTTTTATTCCAAAATTTGCATTACAATATGCTTTTTATTCTTTACGAAGGATCAAATACCATCAAAATTATATATAGTAACATTTTAAATCAGGGTAGTTTTCAATATATCTCAAGCAAAAATAAAGCTCATTCCAACGTTCGAGGTCTCAGGCTTGCAATCTCGATTATTCAATGATACACTATTCCCATGGAATCATTACCCCGTAATCCAAAAGCCTAATCCAACTACCACGATTTCCGGTTGTAGGCAAAAGCCCTCTAAATGTGGGGACTAAAAAGCCAAATCCATATTACATATCCTATCTACACTAATTGAAATTGCTTCCAAGCCGTCACATGTTGATTTGTATGGTCGTTTCACATTGAATATCATCAGCACGATTCCATAGTCATAATCATTATTGCAATATTTGTGATCTCGGATTTAATATCAACATAAGAAACACTTTACTTAGAGAATCAACCCTTGAGCACATATATGTCATATCATCAGGTCGACTCACTAGTCCTTAAAAAATGGGTCATAAACAAACGAAGTTGTCCTTTCAGCTTTCGCACGAGCTGTACTTTGTCAAAACTTTTTAGAAGCACTAGGCTGATGATGGGAATTGGATACGTGAAAATCTGCGATTGCACAAAGCCAGCGACCTTATTCCAATAGTGATGGTCATTAGGGGTAATCGGTTCCCGGTTCGGTCCGAGAACCGGACCGGGTGGAATCGGGAACCGGACCGGAAAAATCGGTTCCCAATTTTGGGAACCGTGGACCGGACTGTTTGGTCCTAGGACCGGGAACCGGACCGGACCATCGGTTCCGGTCTAGTCCGGTCCAGTCCAACATAATCGGCACTTTCTTTTTCACTAAAGAATGACCATTCACTAAATAAAGATCATGCTCCGGACCAATCAATCCAATTCGGTTCCCGGGCAATCTAATAAAACTACTCACATATGTTTTCGCGTGCAAAATATTCAAACTTCACTTACGTGAATATCAATCACAGTTTATGTGTTTCCCACTTAATTTTAAGCATAAAAGCCATGAACAATGTGATTAAAGGTTGTGATTGGCTTAAGTTTTATAGACAATCTCTATGAAACTAACAAGTAAGTTTTTTCTATAAATAAAGAGGAACAACAAGAGTTTTGGTGGTCTCTTGGCCACATAAGAGGTTGTTACCTCAATTGCAATTCCGATTACAATAAATTTAATATATAATATTTATATATTATATGTGTTTATATATTATATGTACATAAATTATATATATAAAAATTCAGTCCGGTCCGGTCCGGTCCGGTCGGTCCGGGCGGTCCGGTTCCCACCTTGGAACCGGGAACCGACCAACCGGCCGCCGATTCCAAGATTAGGAACCGGAAACCGGACCGCCGACCGTGGGAACCGCCCAAAACTGGCCAGTCCGGTCCGGTTCCGGTTCGGGCGGTTTCCGTTGCACAGTCCTAATGGCGATGGTCTCGGGTGGGCCGGGAGGAGGGGAAGTTTCATCTTTAGCCCTGCGCCAACGATAGTTGTGGTGACCCCATCTCAGACCTATGCTCCATGCGAGGCAAGTTAATAGGTCTCATGCCCACCTCCATGGGGCATCCCAAATTTCGTCAATTCAGAATATCTTCAAATATTTATATCAAACTTAATTATAGCTCAAAAAATTATTTAAAGCAGCACCGTATAATTGCTTTAGTCCTTGAAAAGTAACAATAAAAAAAGGATTGTCCACTCGTAATCAAATCATAAAATTATAACAAAAACCCTTTTTATATAAAGCATAAAAATAAATATTAAAAGTAACTAGCCCATGGGGTGGGGCAGTTCACGAGCAATGATTGGGGGGCTCGTGATTTTTTTTTTTTTTTTTGGGGGGTGGGCAATGTGCTTGGTCCCTAACCTAAACCCTTGTCCTGTGGGGCGGGGCAATGTTGGTATTTCTTAATGTAGGTTGAATTGCGTCCCTTCGTTTCTTTTCATAATGTTTCATTCCCGGCATAGTAAAATCAACTGTCTCTCTCTGCGTGCAAAACTTTTCAATTGAACTAATTTAATCCTAAACTTTTTAATTGAACTAATTTAATATTAAATATTATGCATTTACGCTATTTCAATTCGTCCGGCCATTTTTAATTGGAAAAGTTTGTTGTGGATTCCAAGTCAGTGTTAGTGCTAACATTAACGCTAGAGAGCAAAACGACACTGTTTCCCACTCCCAAAACGGCATTGTTTCAAAAAAATTTTAAAAGTTGGTGGAAAAGAGTACCAAAGAAGCGTCGTTTGAGATCTTCCCCAAATACACCAAATTGAATCTCAATAATCCTAATTTGAGATGGTCCCTTAAAATCTAAATGAGTGACCTAAACATAGATTTTTATGCTTTATTAAATTAAATCTAGCGTGGGATTTCCAATTTTTGACATGAAAATTGTAATGGGTGCAATCTATTATCTATCCTGCCTATGGGCGAAGAGATTTAAGAAGCGACTTTTCACATAAATGCCACTTTATCATCCACTGTAATTTCAACAAACTTCCACTTCTTGTCTTTACTTATCCCTTCAGTTTTGTACGCTAATTTGTCTACATTTTTACTAATATTTCATTTACTAATGTAATTTGAGAGAACCACCACAAGTGCGTGCACTTTGGCATTCTTGCACAAAGTTTAAATACCTCTTCCCCTCCACCATCTTGATTGTAGTCTCTTTCCATGTACTTCTATTTTTCTTTTCCCTTTTAATTGACCTTTGGCATATTTTAAATCTTAGAGAATGGTGACATCTTACCTCCTACACTTTGTGAAAAGCTTAATTTATTATTGACAATAGTACTATCACAACTTATACAATCTTGTTTTCTATATTGTTTTTGGTCCAATTCCTGAAAAAACCACCAACTTTAGTTTACTTTTGATTCTATCCCGAACCTTTTTTATCTTAAAAAATATCTCAACTTTCACTTTAATCACAAGTTTACTTGATTAACCCTTTGTCCAAAATTACTATTAATCTTCTAATGTGGCATTTCCACATCAATTATAAATCTATGTAGTCCGCTTATGTGGATTTTTCATCTTCATTCATCACCTCCATATTTTTTTTCTTCTTCTTGATTCCTTGCAAACTCCATTAATGGATGCTCAAGCTCAAATCTGGGTCAATCTGGGTCATGTGGCCCCAGATGTGAGTGGTACAACGTTAGATCTGAGTCGCATGACATCGAATGTGAGGTCTCGCGCCTCAAATGCAAGTTCCAGCCTCCACTAATGGAGCTCACCCATAGGGCACAAAGTCGAGGAAACGACCTGAGCCCTTGAATTGACGGTGGTTGCAGGGAAAGCTTGGGATCGTTTTGTTATCGCCCGGGTGCGTGATGGGTCTATAATGCTTTGGGGATGGCTGAGCGAAGTTGATGCCCGATAAAAATGGATTCTTGAAGCGTCAGTAAATAAAATTTTACAAGAAGGACCGCATGCACCTTTCATTTGTAAGATCGGTAGTAATAACTTTAAATCAAAGATTAATGAGACTGCTGTTGGAAGATATGCAATATATCTTCAGATCACATGAATATTCCTCAGATCAATCAAGATCAAATCAAAGACCAATTAATATCAAATCTAGTCTGTACATTATTTAGTTGCCCTTTTCATTATACATGTCCTGTAATATAAACATTGACATTGTACGTACAGAGATATACAGAGAATACATTTTTCTCTTCAATTTTCCCATCCATATTCTTACATGGTATCAAAGCGTCTTCTGATCTTGGTATTGCTTCCGCAACCTTCTTCGAATTGCCTCCGATTCTTTTCTGCCTTTGTTGTTGTTAGGGAAATCCCTTATGATGTTTTGAAGATGACAAAATAAATCAAAGGCTACTAACATGTTTGATGGTTGAGTAATAGACCATGCAGATAATAGAACATATAAAGGATATTATCAAAGTCTGAAGACTGCCAGACTCAAGACTCAAAGTCTGAAGACTGTTAGACTCTAGACTCAAAGTCTGAAGACTGTTAGACTCAAGACTCAAAGTTTGAAGACTGCCAGACTTTAGTATCAAAGTCTGTTCTACATCAGAAGTCTGTTCACTCTGGCTAATTACATACTGAACGTGAATGATGAACCAGAAGACAGACTCTATGCTGAAAGCTGAACCAGAAGACAGACTCTATGCTGAAAGCTGAACCAGAAGACAGACTCTATGCTGAAGCTGAACTGGGTACAGACCTAAAGTCTGCAGACTCATATTGTAAAGTCTGGGACCCAGATTGTAAAGTCTCAAGACTCATATCGTAAAGTCTAAAGACTCGGACTTTACATCCAGATTACGATGAATCGTAACTCAAGCCCAATCATACAACGGCTAGTGATCTGGTTTGGATTCCACATCAAGATTGATTTGATTGACTCAATCTATTTGATTGACAATTGGATGTTGAAGACAAGATCTTTCTATACGAAGAAGCTTTACTTATGGAAACCAAGATTTCGTTTGTATGGGCGATCGGAATCAATTTGGGATTTTACCTTTGTCACTCAACGGCTACCAAATCTTCTAAGATACAGAGCTGTCCAATGGGTATATTGGAAGACGATTCTCCGGGATACTGTCCAACGGTAGTTTGGAAGTGGAGGAGTATTTAAGGAGATCATGGACCGATGAGCAAGTAAGAGACGGAGCGTAGAATTTATAATTCCAAAGTCTCGGCGACTTTTGATCATATACTTGTCTCTTGAGAGCTTAAACGTTTGTAATCGTGAGAGAAATACCAAGAGAGTGACTTAGTGAGATAGTGTGATCTACTAAGTATTTGCACTCGAAGTTGTAATCTCTTGTTGATTGCATAGTGGAATCCAGCCAAGAAGGCTGTTATCGTGGGAGAGTGGACGTAGGCTTGGATTAAGCCGAACCACTATAAATCTCGTGTTCTTATTCTCTTCCTTAACTCCTTTATATTGTTCATACTAGCACTCTCAGTTGTTGCAACACTTGCAAAACAAAGCAGCCACCGGTAGGAATTCATCTTTTAGCCTTCGTGCCTTGTCCAACCTGCAAAAAAAATCTGCTTCAAATTTTCTTTAAAACCTCTTTATCATGGCAAACCCACAAATACCTACCTCAACCTCTAAAAATCAGACAGGAAGGAATGCAACGCCACCTACTTCTCCTAATCTAGAATCAACCATTGTTACTTCCTTGGCTAAACATCAGCCTATTCAAGGGCAAACTCACGCTCATCACACGCCCTAGCAACACTTTCCGGCTCAGTTCAATCCAGGGTTCAACTTCTCAGGCTACCCTTATCATTGGATGCCATACCCATGGATTCATGGATCGAATCTAGACACATCACAGCTGGGCTACCAGAGCGTGCAGGCCGATGGAGGCCTACCAACCAACACTGGAGCAGGCTCAATCATCGACCTAGAGGAGACGGGCGGTTCAGCAAATTCGAATGCGAGCTTTTTCAATTTGGGGCAGACAACAAATAGCACAGGGTTTCCAACAGGATTCCCCTTTCCTTTCGCGGCCACCATGGGTCGGCTCAAACCCGGCGACGCGTTATATGTTTCTACAGCCGACGGACCCGAGTTGAAGCTCATTAGCAACCATCTCATAGGATCCGAGAACTATTCGAGTTGGGCGCGGGAATTCCACCGAGCCCTTATCACAAAAGACAAAGAAGGGTTCATCGACGGAACAGTTCCCATTCCAACCGATGAAAAATTAGGGCGACTATGGAAGAAATGCAACCAGCTCTTAGGACATTGATAGGAAATTGCATCAGCCCAAAAATAGCCGCCAGATTGCCTCCAACAGAGCACTCAAATTTTTTTTGGGATAGTATAAAAGAGATGTACAGGAAATTGGATCGGGCAAGGATTTTCTCGTTGCATCAAGCCCTCTCCGAACTGAAGCAAGGAAACATGACCGTGACGGCTTGCTTCAACAGGCTTTCAGCTCTCTAGAACGAGCTAGAGGCCACCGAAGAAAAACTCATCGAAACCGAAGAAACCCTCCAACAGTACAAAGGGATCAAGGACCGAGAGAAAGCGAAGCCTTTTTTGTTAATACTCCACGATTCTTACCTTACTTTCAGGTCGCAGATTCTGGCCATGGAGCCTCCACCACCGATTGGACGGATTTTCTAACTTGCAATGCAGGAGAAGAGCCAAAGACTCACCACAACGGAGAGGAAAGCGACGGAGGGTTTGGCTCTCGCGGCCATAATCGAGAGAGGAGGAATGAAATCCCTAGAAAAGAGGTGGAATCCGTCGCTAGGGTTCACCGAACAAAAACCTTTTAAAGGTTCGGTGATTGACGGTTTAGATCGCACGCAGCGATCTAACGGCTCTAAAGGGCCGCACTACGGGGACGATTTGGATGGCGTGGATGGTTCCGGATCAAACAGATCCAACGGCCCTCTTTTTTCGTAGAACTTCGAGCCGAACCATGGGGCCAAATTATATGCCAAACTATGGGCCGAGTTATGGATCGAATTTAAAAAATAAGGCAAGCTACTTTGTGACTATTGCAAGCGGCCGCATCACACGATTGACAGTTGTTGGAAATTGCATGGCCAACCGAGAGAAAAAAGAAGAAGGAAGTATTAGCAGCAACAGCTTATCAACCCACAGGATCAACTGATCAATCCATCACACATGCTGAGTATCATCAATTGATGCAAACACTATAAAAATTGGATATTCCAAAAAGGGGGAGCAGCTTTACAAGTATTTCTCATTACCTAATATATACCATATCGAGGAGTACTTGCATTGTTGATTCTGGAGCTAGTGATCATATTGCCTGTGACAAGAAGCTATTTACTGTTGTTAATGAAGAACTGGATAGTCCCATTATTGTGCAATTACCGAATGGAAATGTTGCTGGTGTGTCCATGACAGGGACAATCAATCTTAGCTCTCAGCTCACTCTCACAAATGTCCTCTATGTCCCAGAGTTTCAATTTAACCTTATCTCTGTGTCTAGAGCCTGTGAGGAAAATTCTTGTAAGGTTTCTTTCATTGTCGATAGCTGTCTCTTTCAGGCCCTTTCGACTGGGATACTGATGGGCTAGGGTAATCTGTCTGAAGGACTATATTTTTGGAAGAATTCAGCACATCTTGATCATTTTTATTGTAATAAACAATCATTGTGTAATTTGACTACTAATGACAAACAATTCCTTTTGCATTCCAGAATGGGTCACAGTTCTTTATTTCCTTATCCGCAATGTCATATCTGTCCACTTGCTAAACAGTCTCGTATTCCTTTTCCATTAAGCACAAATTGTACAGATGATTCGTTTTCCTTACTTCATATTGATGTCTGGAGTCCTTACCATACATAGAACCATGATGGGTCCCATTTTTTCCTCACCATTGTGGATGACCACTCAAGGGCCACATGGATTTTTCTCATGCAATCTAAGGGTCAAGTCATATCCCATTTAAAGACCTTCCTTTCCTTATCGAAAACTCAATTTGGCAAGACAATCCGCCGAATAGGAACAGACAATGGGAAGGAATTCTTTAACCATGAGTGTACTGGTTTATTTTCATCTCAAGGGATTTTACATGAGAGTTCCTGCACGTATAACCCACAGCAAAATGGAGTAGTGGAACGGAAACATCGTCACTTATTGGACGTTGCTCGCACCTTGAAGTTTCAAGCTTCCATCCCTGACAATTTTTTGGGAGACTGTGTCTTAACTGCAGCTTATTTAATCAATAGAATGCCAACCAAGATTCTCGATGGTCGAAGTCCTTTCGAATTGCTTTTTGGGAGGAAGCCAAATATGAGTCATCTAAAGATTTTTGGCTGTCAATGTTATACCACTATAGTTGGACCTAGAGATAAAATGGGTCCTCGTGCTCGCCGTTGTACATTCATGGGATATCCCACTTTACAAAAGGGATACATGATTTATGATCCATCTATAGGGGAATTCTTTGTTAGTAGAGATGTTTCGTTCCAGGAGAATATTTTTCCTTTTGCCGCACAGGAACCAAGCACAGATAGCCGAGGACATCAATCTTCGCCTCATATTGAAGAAACCGCAAATGATCCAGGATATGTTATATTTCCTACATCAACAGACAGAAGGGACTCCTCTGCATCAGCCATGGAATTAACACCTCCGCTGCAACCCACAAACCAAATCTCGGATGATGAAGTTGTGCTCGACTCCACTTATGTTAATACCGGCACGGATCATTCATCCACTCCTGTTGGTACTAGCTCAGGTCAATTATCACTTGTAAATACCCCACCAAGGCGCTCCCGGCGAGTCACGCGTCCACCAACTTGGACAAAAGACTACGTGTGTGGCGTCAGAAACTCGCCAGGTATTCTATTTCCCATCTCTTCTTATGTTTCATTTGATCGGCTATCGGCGGAGCATCGTTGTTGCATCTCTCGCATTTCTGAGGAGCGAGAACCATCAAATTATGATGAGGCGAGCACTGATCCGAGATGGCAGAAAGCTACGCAAGTAGAATTGCAGGCTTTATTGGACAATCAGACATGGGAACTCGTCTCTCTACCCCCAGACCGGAAGGCAATTGGTTGCAAATGGGTGTACAAGATCAAATATCGAGCAAATGGGTCGATTGAAAGGTACAAGGCTCGATTAGTGGCTAAAGGTTTCAGTCAACGGGAAGGTTTTGACTATCATGAAACCTTCTCTCCCGTCGCCAAAGATGTTACAGTACGCTCATTCCTCTCAGTAGCAACTTTTCAGGACAAGTTGCTGCATCAGATGGATGTCCACAATGCCTTCTTACATGGGGATTTAGATGAAAAGATTTATACGGATGTGCCACAAGGTTTATGGAGACAGAGGGAGAATAGCGTATGTCGTCTCCGCAAATCCCTATATGGACTTAAGCAGGCTTCCAGACAGTGGTATGCCAAATTTGCTGAGTCTCTGATAGCTACAGGTTTCTAACAGTCCAAATTTGACTATACTATTTTTACACAGACTAAAGGTATGTCATCTATATACTTAATGATATATGTAGATGATATACTTATTATGGGAAACGATGAAGTAGCTATTCAAGTTTTCAAGGAATACTTGCATTCTACCTTTCACATAAAAGATTTGGGTACACCCAAATATTTCCTTGGAATAGAAATTGCATGATCAGATCAAGGAATATCTCTCAGCCAGAGAAAATTTGCATTGGAAATCATATCAGAAGCAGGTTTGTTAGGATGTAAGCCAGCTGTGGTTCCAATCGAGCAAAATGTAAAAATGACTACGGCAGATTATGATGCTGAAGTGTCTCAACAATCAGATCCAGTACTCGAAGATCCATTGAGTTATCATAAACTTGTCGGGAAACTCATATATTTGACTATGACCAGGCCAGACATTAGTTATGCTGTACAGACACTCAACCAATTCATGCACAAGCCAAAGCAGTCTCACATGAACGCTGCATTGAAAGTTGTGAAGTACTTGAAGAAATGTCCTGGACTTGGGATCCTTCTTTCCAGGAAGTGTGATATGAGAATGACAGCGTATTGTGATGCATATTATGCCACTTGTCCGATGAGCAGGAGATCCATAATCGGTTTCTGCATTAAGTTGGGAGATTCTTTACTTTCATGGAAAACCAAGAAGCAGCCGACCGTCTCTTGATCCTCGGCAGAAGCAGAATACCGAGCTATGGCAAAAACGACATGTGAGATAGTTTGGCTACGGGGATTACTTCGGGACCTTGGAGTGCAAATCGAGGGACCAACCAGATTATTTTGTGACAACGATGCAGCCCTCAAACTAGCATCAAATCTCATTGTGAATGAGAGGACGAAACACATAGAAGTGGACTGTCATTTCACTCGAGAGAAAATTTAGGAAGGTATAATCGAGACACGGGGGATTAGAATAGAAGAACAACCTGCAGATGTCTTCACCAAACCTCTATGTCAAAGTCAGCATGTGTATCTCTTAAGCAAGCTCAACATCTTGGATATCTACAAGCCACCAGCTTGAGTGGGAGTGTTGGAAGATATGCAAGATATCTTCAGATCACATGAATATTCCTCAGATCAATCAAGATCAAATCAAAGACCAATTAATATCAAATCTAGTCTGTACATTATTTAGTTGCCTTTTTCATTATACATGTCTTGTAATATAAACATTGACATTGTACGTACAGGGATATACAGAGAATACATAAAACTTTTCTCTTCAATTTTCCCATCCATATTCTTACAACTGCTTATATATGAAACTTCTTTTATGCTCGATGTATAATAAGATATGGGGAACTATACTTGCTAGATGATGTATTATGCGATTGCCGAATAATTAAATGAAGGCATGCTTTGTGTTGCGTCTCATGCTTTCGGCAATAAATTGACTACCAGAATGTATGATGCCGCATTAATTTGCGATGTAGTTTGTCATAAATAAATTGTTGACATGGTTTTTAATAATTTAAAATTTTCAGAAAAATGGTAAATTTAACATGGTCTGAGAACATAGTCAATTATTTAAATTCTGACACTCCCAATTTTCCCTTGCTTAACCATTATTCTCATATTCTTGTCAGTTCTTCCACTCACTAATTATCTAGTTGGAAAATAAGCACTTGTCAACTACATATAAAATTGCTTGTATAGAGAAAATTCTGTAGTTGTAGTGTTCTTATTGGATTTTATTTTATTTTATTTTATTTTGAGTACACAGTGAGATAAAAGATGCGCAAGACATTGCCCTAAATAAACATAAGAAATCTTGCTAAGAACATAGGTGAAGTATACTGTTTGGAAAAGGATTTGATTGATAAAGATCAATTACACCTATTACGATAAAAATTAGTTTCTAATATTATCAATGTACATCTTCTTCTCTTCAATTACTTAATAAGCGTCATAAAATTGACCCTTTCTTAATATGTGAAAGTTTATATAATTGTTTTGCATGCTGGTGTGATCTAAATCTCTAGATTATTAGTAAATATTATGTGTAGTAATTAAGATCGCTTATGGAAGAAAACCCATCTCAGGCAATGAATAAAACAATGATTTTATAATTTTTGTTTGACTCCTCTTAAATTAAACGGTAATTGACTTGCCATCAAAATCCCAAAAATCTTGAACGTTGCTTGAAGATTGGCGAGGTTATTCTGAATGTGAGACTCTATGGCGGAATATATCGCATTTAAATTAAATGTTTAATCATTCAATCAATAATTTGAAAATTTTAAAACAAAATGATTAGACGAGGAAAATCGTAAACAAACTATTTTGATGATTGAGTCCTCTTTTGGGCAGTCATTTTTTATATTATCTATTGTGCACCTCTATCAAGATGTTCCACGACAAAAGTGAAACGTAGGAAACCACCTTTTCATCAACCTTTGAGGAGACCTTTTCTTTCGGTTGGCCTACCCTGCATCCAAACATTAACAACATGCTTTGCATGATGATGAGTCCGGTGGATCTCCAACGTTTGATTCACATGGACTCCACATGAGACGATGTCATCTAACTGCAGAAACTCATTGGGATTTTGTGCATCCGGTTCATGCAAGAGTGGCCTAGATTGCGCAATGAAGATGAGTCCGGTGAATCTACAACGTCGATTTATATGGACTCCAAGTAAGACGACGTCATTTAACTACAGAAACTCATTGAGATTTTGTGCATCCGGTTCATGCAAGTGTGGCCTAGATGGCGCACTAAAACCTCCAGGCCCGATGCTTGGTAACCGCATGATCCCCCTATGGGAAGATCAAGCAATGACGGTACGTAAAGACTTAATGAGTCATCTCAAAATCATTCTAAGAAAACAACAAAATGCGATAGAAAAAGTAAAGAAAAGAGATATTTTGGAATTCCCAAGAAAATAATCAAGATTGTCTCTACATAGAATTATCTCTTCTCTACTCCGGAACCATTATTTTCTAGAAAAGTCTTACTTTTCACATATCGAATGACCAAGATATTGACGTTCTATTGTTTGAAAAGCAATCCCCTTATAAGTACATTAATAAGTATCGTGTACTCTCTAGGTAGACTTGATGTGTACCTGTAACCATATTTAGGGTCATAAAAAGATGTATTAAAATCATCAAAAAAAAAAAATCTTGCAATAATCTCCAGACTTCTTTAATGATATGCGGTAGTACTTGATTAAATGTGATAAGCATCCAAAAGTACATTTGTAACGGTAGTTCCAAACAAAACTAAAAAAAATTGAAAAGGGGACTTGGTTGATGGTTATTAAAGTATAGTTGAATACATCATCAATTAGTAAAAAGATTAATAATCTAGTCACGGGACAATGTAAAGCATAACTTTATTGTATTATGGGATCCAAAATAGGCTCTCTCTTAACCTTTAACCACCTAATTTATGGGAAACATTAAATGTTATTTCAATCTCGAGATAATTATGTTCTTATGAAATGTGTTTCTTTACCGGCAAAATTTTTTGATGCACCTAAGACCACTAAATTAGACCCATCGTAGTCATTGATCATGTAGACCACACAATTGAGTTCTGCATGATCAATGTCTGCAACTACATTGGGTCAATGGAGCAAGCAAGAGATCCTTTATTTACCACAATATTTAGTTGGAAAATTGCCTCCATTTAAAAGTTATGAGGCAATGAACCTAGGAGTCATGTCTTTTTGTATCCAATATTTCAATGTTTAACGATTAATATTTTTAGAACTGCTTGTAAGATGGAGTATTTTCCCTTTTTCTAGAATTTTCTTGTCAATCACAAAATCCATGTCATATGAGTTCTAGTCAACTTTGTGTTTGAGTTTTGAAAAATTAATTCCACCTTGTAATGGAAAAGGATTTTATTTATACATAGTCATCACACATATAACAATAAAAATCAGTACTAAAAATTATTAATATATACTTTTTGGTTACTTAACTAGTGTCATCATTCTTACTATTTGAAAATTTGTATAATTGTAGCGCAGGATGGTGCATTCTAAAATTTCTAAACTGTTAGTGGTACTACGTATAGCAATTAAAATCACAATAGGAAAAGGTCCTATTAAGGTAGTAAATAGAATAACGATCGTATTTTAATTTTGATTAAAATCATCTTACTTTAAAAGGGTAACTCATTTGCTATCACAACCCAAAAAATCTTGATGCCCAGTCCAAAACAAGTTAATAACTTTTTCTTTTTTTCACAGTTCAAATTATCCGAACTATTCGACTTAAAAGAATCTTGCGAGCACATGCAATCCATGCCGTTCGACTTGAAAGAATTTTGCGTGCACATGCAATTCATCTATTCACATGCATCTAGTAAAGCTCTTCCACAATGTGGCTGGTGAGACTGATTTTGAATATGAGATGTCGTGACAGAATTCATTATATATAAATTAAATGTTTGATCACTCAACTAATAATTCAAGATTGTAAAACAAAAAACTTAATCGAAATTTATAGTATATATATTATCATAGAGTCCTTTCGAGTCATTTCTTCTATTATATGCAAAGCCCATCGCACCCCTCTCTCTTGACCAAACTGAAGTAAACTGTGTTACCCACAAAAATTAAATATAGAAAAGTATCTTGGATTTTTTTTTTTGGGGGGACCTTTACCTCTAAACTTCGTTTAGTTCAGCATTTACAGTGAGCTTCGGGACTTAAAGTCCCTCGACCAAATGCAAATGCATTTGGTTTGTGTTTTTGCTCAACTTTGAGGAAATATAATTACATCTCCAAATGGGTCTAAGGGCCTTTAGCTCAAAGTTGATTTAGAGGTACTTTGGGAAGTTGCATTCTCGGAATGCAAGTTGCCCTTACTTACTATTCATCTTCTTCGAAGACCACCACACGAAAAAGCAGATTAGAGGCCGATGATTGCCAACCAAGGGGTTGTGTGCACCAGCGACCGCCATCTAAGGGTCGCTTGAACCTAGCAACCATCATCGAACCTTAGGCAACGCTTGGGTCACGCGACCTTGGTGACTATTAGCTTCAATCACGCGACCCAAGCGACGGTTGCCTAGGTCAAGCGACCCCAGGCAACCGGGTTTGCGTGACTCAAGCATCGCCGCCTAAGGCCGTGCGAACTCAGGTGGCGACACTTGGGTCGAACCCAAGCGCGCGACCTAGGCAATGGTCGCTTGGGGTCGCGCAACCTAGGCGGCCATCGCCTGAGGTGGGCGACCTTAGGCAAGGCCGTCTGGTGGCCAGATCCGACTGCCAATGGTTGAACTTGAAAAAAAATTGCGAAAATCTTTTTTTTATTTTTTAATTTAGTAAAAATATTTTACAAATGCAATTTTTACCAAACGGCTTTTAAGCCAAAGTTGTTTCCCAATGCACTTTAAAATTACAATTCATCAAACGTTATTTGCATTTCGAAAAATCTCATTAACCCAATGGTATTTGTATTTTTCCAAATACATTTCCCCAAAGCCGAACCAAATAAGACTTGTGTCTGCTACATGCGATGGACGACCAGGAGAGGAGTACGGGGCTCCACAGAGAGTGTTTCTCGATCTTCTTAAACTTGGCCGAGAAGATAATGATGAATTTTAACAACAGCGGCACCGAAAAGAAGAGAATCCTGTTTCTCGCATTGCGGCAGATTTGTATTCCTATTTTAGTGTAATTATTTCAATGATGCCGTGTCACATGATATTGCCATTTAATTTAATTATACTACTTCTATATGTTTTAAGTCGTTTGAATCTTGAAAAACTGAAAATGTTGAATTCATTTGACATACAACAAGAAAGTATCAACCATTATCTCCGCGAAGAATTGCTTTTTTTGTCCAACGAACTATTAATTTATGATAGAAGTCACTTTTTATTTCTCGAATTATAGAGATAATGACATTCTAGTGTTTAAAAAAAGCATGCCTCCTAATTGTATATTAACAAATATCGCATACTCTCTGTGTAGTCTAGACATGTACTCATAACCATTTTTATGATCATATAAAGATGTATTAAAATTATAAAAAATAAAATAACATTGCAATAATGTCAAGAATTTTCTAATAGTGTACCGCAGTATTTGGTTAAATAAGATTAACATCCAAAAGTATATTTGCAATTATAGTTCCAAACAAATATAAAAGCAATCGACTTGGAATTGTGTGTTGAATATGCTGATTTTGACTATAAATCAAAGGCAATTATAAGAAGTAGTTGACTTGCCGTAAGAGTAATAATTGGCAACACAAATGATGATAATAATTTTCATCATGAAACATGCTCGACTTACATCGGGCATTAACTTATATGTATTTTCATGTGCCAACAGATGAATATAGCTGCCAAAGTCTCTAATTTGTGTTTTATCCTCGTTAGAACTTTTTTTTTACAATGTTTAGTTAAGCTCGTAATATTTTTATTTTTGACTAGGTTCTTTAAGTATATGCGTTTTTGTTACTTGCATTTGGCCATCTATTTGGAAAATTGATAAAAGTGCTCATAACATGGCATCAATTTGCAACTATTGCCATTCTAGCATCACATGTGGTGTTAGATCTATCGTCAAATACCTTAAATAATACAGAATAATAAATATTTTTGAAAACTTCAGAAAACGGGAGAGTTGCCCATGATGGTCTTCCATCTCTCGACAGGCTTCAACGAATACAACGTCGCCTAATGTTTCAAGAAAATTTGTGGAATTTACAGAATCTGTAATAATAATTGTGTGGTATACTTTGTAGGAGTCAAGAAAAATTAAAAAAAGCTGGACCCATTGATTTTTGTTTTCATCATTTACCAGCCATGCCTGATCCCAACCAAATAACATTAGAAAAATCAAAATAGAATTCCTATCACCGTTCCTCTTGATTTTAACCCTCTAAAGCAGACTAATTGCGCCTCTTGCTTGAAATAAAGACATTCAGGGCCATCCCTTGTCCAACCAGCAGATGCGATTGACAAAAGCAGCGTTGGATTCCAAATCGTGGGCCCCAGACACCATCCATTATCCCCTCTCTTGACTGAGGAATCCTTGACAAGACCATCCGTGCAATCTTGATGTTGGCCTTGACTTGGTAAACAAAGCAACGACTTACATGGCCAACTCACATCTCTGTGATTCGAGCTTCAATAATTGCTCAATCCGATCGCGGAGGTTCGCTTTTATTAGGAGCCTGATTCACGTTGCGATTGATTGTAGGAATTTCCAATTTGAGTTTAAAATGATTAAAATCAGAAACAAAGACCTTTTTTTTTTCTCAATCCTCTACCTATAAAATAAATCAGTTTGAATGGATTGATCATCTATACAAACTCAACATCGTATTTAGATCTTTGTGCACAAACTTTTATTTTGATTTACCGTAGATAGAATTAAAAGACAAATTAGATCAATTGATCAATGCATTCAATTTGCTCAGTGTTAACACACTAATCCCAAACCCTATAACTATACCCCCAGCTTTTACGGAAAATCTAAAGTAGCAATTATATGAACAAGAGACTATGCAAGCTGTCTCTATGTCTCTTAAATATCAACCACTTTTGAATGAAATATCATGAAAAATTTCTTTTGTTATGGTGTGCCTCTCGAAGATGGACAATAGCATGTCTTTTTACTGAAGTAGCCTTTCTGATATTCCACCAATGTGTTCTGAGGTAAGAATAGAAATTTTGCATGATGGACCTATGTTTTTTTTTTTAATTATCTTGTGATATTAGTTTGCAAATTGAACCTTTCTATTCAGTGCGATTTTTCACAAATTTATGTTATTTTCAAGTAACGAGTCATGTGGACTGTGATATTCTAAACAAATATAAGAAATTGATTCATTTGTATTGGATGATATTCTTGAGATCTAACACCTTTTACAGGAATAAATTTTAAATGAATGCCCAAAATTATGCTTCTCATGCTTTTGATGAGTATAATAGAGTATTTGGATTGTTCGACTTAAACAAATATCACAAACATTCGTAGTCCACCCGTTCGAATATAATTAGTAAAGCTTTTCCATAATATGGTTAGTGAGACTTATTTTGAACGTACGCCATTATGATAAAATTTACCTCATATAAATTAAATGTTTAATCATTCAGCCAATAATGCAAGATTCCAAAACAAAATAATTTGACCGGAAGTTATCACCAAATGATTTTGATCGTAGAGACATTTTGAACCGCCTTTTTCTTATATCGGATGCGAAGTCCATCACGCCCCTCTCTTTTGACCGAAGTAAAGTAACGCTTGTCACACAACAAAAATTAAGTATAGAAAAGTACCTGGGATTAATCTAAGGGGAGACCTTTATCTTTTGTGCTCGCTAGTCGCTGCAGACACAGTTGGCCCACCCCTGGACCGAAGAAAAAAGTTAAGAACATGGTTCGCATGTGAGCTAGCCTAGTCGGTCACCAACGTTGATTTATTTGGGCTCCATATGGCTTACCTCATCCGACAATTGAAATTCATCGAGATCTTGTGCACCCGGTTCATGCAAGTGCGGCTCGGATCCGCACTAAAACCACCAGGCCCAACGCCTGGCGACCAATAGGGGAGACTTGGTGACAGCGACACGGCTCACAATGCTCTCTCGACGCATGAAGACTTCAAGTCGTCTCGAAGTCTTTCGGAAAACAGGACAACATGCCAGAGAAAAAGCATACAGAAGGGACGAGACGTTGCGGGGTTCTCTCTGTCATCCATCCGGAGGATGACGAAAAAGCAAGGAAACGGGTATCACGCGAGCCGGTCGTCGCTCGGTTCATTGTCTAAAGCCATGGACGAGCAATAGGAGTACAGTAGGGGTCCCACCCAAAGCGTTTCTCATTCTCGTTGCATGTGAATTCGAAAAAGCAAGGAAACGCCACATTAAAAGGAGAAAATGACAACGCCGCATGTGCTTCGAGCTGATTTGACCTCTCCACCTATTTTCTTCTCTAGGAGGTCATCAAGTTCATTGTCCATAATAATAGACCAGCCAATTGGTCCATACCGTTGCTTGATGAGCAGTATACAGTCTTCTTTTTCTTTCAAAATGAAATGTTGACAACACAGCATAGACTTAAAAGGTTACTTTCTTCTTGTATTAGAATCACTTGAACGTAATAGCAATGAGACCATTATTATATACACTCGATATATTAAGACCTAGTGAATACAATTTATTAGATCATATAAATTTCATATGAAATCCATGCACTTGATCTGTCACTTCGTGTGGAAGCAATAACATCACATCGAGTAAATATGAACTTTAAAAGGATCTCGGTTGGGGAAACAACTTAATCCCACCCTTCATCAAAATGTATATGATATGGCAACAATAAAAAGCAAAGTAGGGGGAGGGGGAAGGGTAGAGGGGTAAAGGTGGGCACTAAAACAGATTTCGGGGAACGTCGTTATCAACAAACTCCAAGGACGGGCCAATCAAATCTCTTGATAGCCAAGCGAGAAAGTAGGGCATCCATACAAAACAGTAATTGGGATTTTTCTGCATACTCTACTCTGTGCTCCTTTTTATTCAAAAGAGACTTGTTTACATTATTGAGTTGAAGAGGACTGTCCAAAATCTTGCCCTCTGGCTTTAAATCAAAATCATGCACCATTTTGCGTGCCAAATCCTTGTATCCCCTATGGTCCACCACTAAATATTCTTGTTCCCCATAATGATTTATGAGATTTTATTAATGATCTCTCGGTCTCATAGCAGGATGATCAAGTACAACAACAACACTGGTACCCAAAGAATATAATGACGATTTTTGCAACACCATGGATACGTCTCCCTATTTTCATTTCAACGAGCTCTTGTCATATGACATTTTTTTTTTTTTAATTTAATTATGCTGCTTTTGTAGGTTTTAAGTTATTATAATCTTTAAATGTTGAAAATGTTGAATTAATGATTCTATCTGTAGAACTATTAGTTTCTAAAAGAAGTCACTTTTTACCTCTCAAAGTATAAATATAATGACCTTCGGATGCCTTACAACAAAGTAACCCTCTTCTATGAATATTAGAAAATATCGGGTACTCTTCATGTAGACTTGACATATACCCATAATCATATTTATTGTCATGTAAAGACGCGTTAAAATCATAAAAAGAAAAACTTGCACTAATTTTTAGAATTTTTTTATTAATGAATTGCAATACTTATTTAAAAAAGATTGGCATCCCAAAATACATTTGTAATTGTAGTTCCAAGCAAATATAAACAGCAATGGACTTCGAATTTTGTGCTTAGCATGGGCAAAAAAAAAAAAAAAAAACAAATGATATGCTGTAAGAGTTATAACTGGGAACAAATATGATAATGGTAATTATCTTCATAAAATATGCTCGGCTTACATAGAAATATAAAAAGCAATTGACTTCGAATTTTGTGCTCGATATGGGCAAATAAAAAAAAAGCAGACGATATGATGTAAGAGTTATAAGTGGGAACAAATATGATAATGGTAATTATCTTCATAAAATATGCTCAACTTATATAGAAATTGGCCACTAATAGACATTCTTTTTGTTTTATTTTTTTGTGCCAGCAAATGGATGTAGCTACCAAGTCTCCAATATGTGTTTTTTCCTCATATTAATCTTTGGCATGATAGTATAACTATTGGATCAAAACTTTTACACAACGTCTAATCAAGCCTGTAATTTTTTTTTTATTGGGTCTTTCAAGTATATATATATATTTTTAATATTTGCATCGGTTCATCTATCTAAAAAATTTACAAAAGTGCTCCAATATGGCACTAAGTTATAGTTAATTGATATCGTAGCACCACATGTGATATTAGATGTGCTTATCAAAAACCTTAAATAATATGAAAAGTTAAATATTTTTTGAATCCTAGGAAGGAGCAAGATGTGAGGAGTTTGCCACACGTGCAGTGAATATTGGAATAGTCAGGGCTCAAAAGATGAAGGGAAATATTTATTTATTTATTGAAGATATACAGAGAAAGGAGGAGAAGAAATGGGTGGGATTGGAGCCCTTAATTGCAACACTTTTAGCGCAGCCCAGCTGCGGGAACTCCAACCCCAAATGTCCCGCCACGTCGGTGGCCGCAGCCACCGAGGTCGCCTCAAGCGCAGGCTTTGAAATCAACCTTTCGTCGTTGCAGGAGAAATCGGCACGTGGCGTTTTATTTCCTCCGGTACAGCACGAGCTCGCGTTCTCTCGGGGCCATGAAGAAGAGCCCAATACCGACCCGCTTACTGGGCTTTTCTGGGCCAGCCCATGTCTTGTTTTAAGGCCCACCCTCAGTGGGAGTTAGCCTATATAGACGATGCGGTTTTGTTAGTTGATCCAACCCCTAATCCAAATTACCATCAAGACTTGAACTCAACTGGCACATTTTGGTGTCGAATTGTCCTGATATGAAATCGTGATATGCTCGGCACATCCAACAATCTGGTTACACGAGACCCATTTGATTTAAGGGACGGAATGTACAGGATGTACGTGCACTCGGTCCCCAAAATAAAGTTCAAGAAATTTCGGAAGACAGTCATGGGTTATGCTTCCACTGCAACCTGTGCAGACGTCTTAGTTTTTCAGTTAAGATGTCAGACCATCTTGTGTTCGTGGGTAGCCTGGAGGGATAAGGGCCATGGGGGTAGCTCGTTGTATGCGTTCTTTCCAAATAGTGTATACACTAGGTTATCACGATCAATTGAACTGTAAAGGTTGCAACGTACAAAAGCATTATTCTAACTTCCTTTTCAATATAATGTGAGGCATTGTGGTGACTTGGTATGTAAGGAAGCCTTAGAAATACAACAAAGATGCATTACTCAAAGGTAAACTACAAGAAATAATTTTGTTTTCAATCTTCTGATAAGAGATTTTTTTTTTTTTTTTTTTTTGGTTACGCCTGCAAATCAATTTAAGTATAATTTGAGGCTACTTCTTCGCACTGTCGTTCGAGATATTATATAGGACCCCAGTCAATGACTAAAATATTAATCTAGTATGAGCCATGAATTTGTAAAGTTTTGGTAGATAGTACGAAAAAGTACGTAGTTATTTCTATCATCTTTTAGAATAAAAAAAAAAAAATCTATCAACTTTAATATGGGTTGTCTATTCCTTGCTAGCTAGTGTTTTTCATCGTAGTTTATTAGTACCAAACTTACAAAACTATTAAGTTCGTTCGTCCTAAAAATAAAATGAGTTTGTTCTGATATAAAGTTATTATCAAGTAAATTCCCTAGTACTTCTTTATTGATCTTGCGATCCTCTAATCTAGGTTTGGATAAGACCATTTTGTTCTTGTTGAATTGACTAATTTTGTGTTTTTCATCCCTTTATCATATTTATGAGTAATCATATCGAGGTTGGAAGATGTGGTATTTTCTAAGTTTTGAATCAGTTTGTCTTTCCCGCTTTCACTTTGATTTAACACTAAACTGATTAAATGAACTTAAAAATAAAGAGAAAGTACAGCAAATTGAGATTTTAGTTTTGTTTGGCCATCATATCAAATTAAGATCATATTACAAAAAAGGAACAAAATTTGAAAAAGATACTTTTCTAGCCTATTAGAATCCTTTTGGCCAACAGTTCTGTTATCTTTTTGCGGAAATGAAAATTATATTAATATTAATTGCAATATAATTAGGGAAAAGTAAAGACTGAAAGTGAATGGAGATTCATACTGTCATAAAAGTGAATTGGGTTTATAATAAGATAAAAAGAAGATAAAAAGCAGCAAGTAGATTATTATTCCGAACTATGATTATCATATGCAAGGAAAAAGAGACAACGAAGAAAAGATAAAGGGAAAGAGAGATTATGATAATGTGAAAATCACCATATGTCGGCCTTCTATAAGTCTACCTCAGTGCACTATAATATTAGATTGTGACTATTAAACTTGCACAAATGCTTCCACAACTATAAGTCCAAAACATATGGCAAACATAACATATATATAGAATACACAATCAACCCTAGAAGTCCTCATGGACAATTAATAGACATGTCATTACAGTAACAAAGGATCGGATGTTGGAACCTGCTAAATAGAAAAGAGAGCCCGTCGTCCCATGTTAGCTCATCCTCGAAGTAGTTGAAGTCGCATGGGAGTAGGGGTTCATGCACCACGCTCTCATCTCTTCATTATTTTCTTCAACTATTGAGTTGTCAAGCTTGTGGTTAATCCTGGCAAGTTGCTCAACCACTTCCCTCGTTGCCGGCCTCCTCGCACCACTTGGGTCCAAGCACTTCACTGCAATCTCAGTAACCATTCCTACTCTCTCCATTTCATCTTCAGTAGCAGGCTTGAAGCTTATGAAATCAGAGATTATCTTATCTTTCATGGAAGAGATGGAATAATGGATAATATTGATTGACTCTCTAGGCTTAGTAATAGAATTTGTGGGCTTCTTTCTGGCGAGCAACTCGACGAGGACAACTCCAAAGCTATATACATCACTTTTAATTGTTAGTATACCAGTGGTTAAATATTTTGGATTGATGTAGCCCAACGTGCCTTGTATTTCATTAGCTATGACATGGCTACACTCTGGTGATATAAGTACCAAAGTTCCAAAATCAGATACTTTTACAAAGTAATTTTGATCCAAAAGTATGTTTACGGACCTGATGTTGCCGTGAATGAGTGGGGGTTCTACACAGGAATGCATATACTCGAGTGCAAGAGCAGCTTCGGCAGCTATTCTTAGCCAGTTTTTCTATGATCTTAAGATGGTCAACGCATTCTGATGGATGTTTTGGAATAGGGTACCATTTGAAATATATTCATAAACTAGCAAGGTTATTCTAGTCTCCAAACATATGCCATGGAACTTCACCACATTTTTGTGGTTTATTTGCATCACAATTTGAATTTCATGTTGGAAATCCCCCTTGATTAGAGACCTGTGCACATCTTTGGGCTTCTCGACCGCGACCAAGATGTCCTCTACTATTCTGGCTTTAGAGACTACATCGAAACCGCCCTCGCCAAGTATACTGCTATCATTGTAATTGTTGGTTGATTTTGCTAGCTCAACCTCCGTAAATATTTGAACTCTTTGGTGTTTCAAGAGCTCTCCTTTATTTCGGTTGAAGTTTTTCTTTTTTATTCTCCTTCTCTGCCACTTGTCAAAGACTAAAGTACCAACAGCCATGAAGAAGAAGGCCTCGGTAATTGCTGCCAAAGTATATATTTCACTAGTTAATGATTCAAGCATATAATCCTTATCCCGTCCATAGAGTTCGTAAAAGAAATTAATTTCAAATGGACTACCCATTTAATCTACTATTACATAATCCTCGTCCATTACCATCTATTTGGATGATTGGTCCGTCTTTCAAAATACAACTACCCAATTTAACAGTGACAAAAGTGGTTTCTAAAACTAATGACTACACATTATGTATCGTGTAACAATCCTTATGTGAGTCCTTATTAAAATTTGATGTGCATCGTTACAAAACCGAAAAAGTAATCAATTGAACTCAATTCAAGTACATATTGCTATCGTCTTCTATTACTCCTCCAAATGTCTTTCCTTGATTTTAATAAAGAAGGTTTGTAATAAAGAAAAAAGAGCCAGGAAGCATTCACCTCCAATAAATGGTATGAAAACTCAGTCAAATCTTTTAATTGCTTACGTTCGAACATAGATATCGTTCAAATTTGTATCTAGTTAATATATAATATGCCAATTAAAGACATGATTGAAGGATATATACTCTAGCTAGAGGTGAAAGAAAACATAACCATTTTCATTTACATATTAATTATGTCTCCAAAACTAATTTTAACCACCATGAAATGAAAAATTGCCCCGCCGCCTCCCCATGCCCTGTGTGGGGACACCACCATGGAATTAATTTCTCTCAAATGGGCGTCAAATATTTCTCTTATACTAATAAGAATGAATGGCTTCAGGACTGGATTTCATACAAAATGAGTGGGCTTATGGGCCGGTTTTATAGAGCCGAACAAGCTCCAATCTTCAAATATTAATCAACGTCGGATAATGTGAAGTTGAAATATATAGAAAACAATTGTGCCACATGGCTTACATAAAGGCCTTTTCAAACTTGCATCTTCTTTAAAAGCAAGACTTGTTCAGACCCAAAAAAAAAAAAAAAAAAAAAGCAAGACTTGAAAGGAGAAGTGATTATCCTTCGGATCCTCATCATCATCATCATCATAAATAATGTAAAAGAAATAAAGAAATATATTTATTCTTAAAAGTGTAGATGCGGCAGTGTTAATGCTATCCTGGTCAGAGATTCCTCATGCCCCGTGCCCATCCCAACGGAAGGGCAGTGGGTGAGAGATTTACGCACTGAGAGTCTGAGCAAATCAGTGAAACTGCCAAGCGGTATCTTCATTCACAGCCATACCAAGATTCTCTTTTTGCCTTTTACAATCAGGATCGACACATATAAGTAAGAAGAGACGATCGTAAAGGGGGGCTTCATAGAATTTAAGGCCGCACAATTAGCATACACGGCCAGAGAATGAAAGAGAGGAGAGGTCAGAGAGGATGGCCACAATGTGAGAGGAGTAAACAAAAGTTGTGAGTGAGAGAATAGAGGAAGTGCAGCACGTCCAAGAGAAGAAAACAATAGAGGAGAATGCTTACAAGTGAGAAGAACAATGACCTAGTGACGTCTCGCCTCTGTTCTGGGCAAACTTCAAGCAGCGTTTGGTGTCCAGCTCCTGTTTACGCCATATCGCCTGCTGCTGTTCTTGCACGATTCGGTTTGTCTTGCTGTCACGATTCCAACTTTGGCGAGGTCGTCCAGTTCCATTACGTCCGGTAAACCAGTGACTCCTGCTGTTACTGCGCTGCACGATCACCCGAGCCTCCAGCCCTAGGCTAACAACTTCAGCGAGCCCGAAGTGCTAGCAACGCCGTGTCTTCCTGCTGCACTGATTCCTGTCTAGGCCGGCGGTTCCCCCACGACTGGACAATTCTCTGTTTTGCAGGTTCTTTCCAGAGTTCCTTGGCTGAGTTGGCTTGCCGTTAATTACAGTGTAAAGCTTGCCGACCACCTCACCGTGAATCCCTCATCCTTCGCCATGAGCATCAACATCGGCCACACTGAGTCCACCACCGCCCGCAGTTGGAGCCGAACCGTCTGTCGGTCCAAGTTTGGAAACTCAATATTCGAATAGAGAATTTTCTAATCCAATATTTGAGTATTCAATTTTATTACCTCTTTTAAATTATTGTTATCTAACGTGCATATCTCTAAGGTTTAAAGTATCCTTAAAATTAGGAATAATTTTCTAATCCACAATGTGTGTATCGTCAACAATTTGATTTTATGCCTGAGATACGATTCACGATCTTATGGAAAATCGGCAAATCCAATCTCATACTTGAATATGATTCGTCAATTTTATTCGCTTCCAACTTTGAATGGAAGGATGCGGATGCTATCTTTAGTTGATTTGGTTCTATCTTTTCCATGTTTGATTTGATTTGGTTTTATTCTTATCCAAAGAAAATAGCAAAAAAAATATATCAGATAGGATTAAGGTAGATTTTAAAAAATCTTCTAGATAGACTTGCGTGCTTAGATCATATAATGTGTAAAACTAAGATAGATCTTTATAGGTGACATTGCATTATTAATAAGATCGCATGTTAGGATTTTATCTAGTTATGATAATATTCCAATTTAAATTAGGATTTGACCTAATAATTTTTAAATTGAGTTGGATAATATCATAATCGAAGTAATTCATTTTAATTTTTATTTAGTTACAAATTTTCATGGAAAATACAACAAATGTCATGTGCTGCATATAAAATTAGGTTCACAAAATGGACATCATTTAGTAATTGCTTGCCAAGTTCATTTAATTAAATTTCATGTCATGTAGACTAATTTAATTAGAATGGCATGTCACACTAGGATAGTTGCATATCAATTTTGACGATCATTATAAATTATTTGTTAGGTCATTTAATTAAATTGCACGCCATAGAAATTGCATGTCTAGGTTCATTTAGTTAGTAAATAGCGTGCCATGTTAAAATAGTACTTTAATTATCTTTAGAATTAGGACATATGAAAAGTCATACGTTGCATGTTATATTAGAATAATAGTTTGCATTGTATATAGTTTAATTTTCATTAAATAAGAAAAAAAAACCCTAAACACGATTTGAGTGAAATTATGTGTTAATTAGAAATCATATTTAGGTTGAAAATGTGATTTTCTAATTAACTTTGCAAATGCTTACGTTACTTTGAGATAAGTAAATTCCTTCCTTGCCCTTGTAATTTATTCATTGCTTTGATTGTTGGATGTTTCATTTACTAGTTGTGCACCCCGCATGACCACCTTACATGTTACTGGGTAGCTTAAAATTAATTCAAGCTGCCTGACAAAATATCTTTGAAAATAACTGAGAAAGGTACCGAAAGGGCATTAGAACATCGAATCCATAATTTCTAGTTTGTAGGAGTAAAAACAAATCTCCCAATACTTTACTTGGTTTTTTTAATTGACCCACCAAAAGTAGATTAGTGACAACTTCTTATTGAAAATCATTTACATGTTTAAGAACTTGAACCTTAAATCACGAATCGGTATGGGCTTGAGAAAGCTCGAACTAAGTTTAGAGTTAGGTGGTGCATTGTTTGGGAAGATCGCCACAATGTGATAAGTTAGTCATTGTGTCCAAGTGAGACGAATTCTAGTCAACCTTGTGTTTGAGTTTTAAAAAATTAATGCCACCTTGTTTTGGAAAAGGATTTGATTTATAAATAGCAATTACACATAAAAAAATAAATATAAATGGTTACTTAGCAAGTGTTAAGAGTGACACCTTATTAATATCTGAAAATTTATAAAAATGTGGCGCATGAAGGTGCAATCTCGAAGTCTGTTTGGTAATCGGCCAATTCTTGGTTTTTCATGTTCTCTAGTTCCCTAGAACAAAAAGATAATAAAAATCCATTTGCTTACATCAGCTAATTCTTTTACTCTTGAGGACTGATGGTTTTATTTATTTGTATGATGATGGGCTTAAGGTCCGTCCGCCCATGTTGGGCCTAAAAGCCTGGCTCGTAAGATAAGGGCCCATGGATGAAGGGTTGAGATATGAAGGGGTGTTACGTTGAGGGAATGTGTCTTTTGGAGAAGACGTATTTAAGGGGAGAAAAAAAAAAAGAGAACACACCTTTTGGTTGAATGTACGCTTTTCTTTTCTCCCTCTCCCAAAACCAGTGTAACTTTTCTCTCCCATTTGAACCAACAGTACGCTCCTTGGTAGACCGAGATCAGATTCTTCCTCAAACTTCAACGTTGGTGTTTAATCTGTGGTTAATAAGATACGCTTGATTCTGTGGTGTGTCTTTGATCGATGATACATGTTCTTCCCAGGCTCGTCTTCCGTATTCGTTTTAGGGGTTCGATTTAGTGTCGAATCCGTTTTAGGGAATCAGTAATTCCCAACTTTGGTATCAGAGCCAGGTTAATGTTTCCCGATCCCCTTTTTATGTTATTGAATTACTTTTGTGGTCGAAATTCGAGAAAAGCCATTGCCAGTCGATCGGGGACGGTAAAACCCGACACCCGCGTACTGTTCGTCCTGTTTGGTGATTTTCTGCAAGTCGAAATTTGTTTTTGATAGTGCAAGGACGAAGCTCTCGTCGATATGAGAAAAATGAGTCGCAGATTGCAGCCAGAGGCCGTCGGACGCGCCGCCACGCGCGGCCGAAACGAACGGGAGTCATCGACGCGTGCAATGCAGGTGCCGATTCGGTCCCTCGCAGGCGCGTGGGTCGCACGGGCCATTTTGGCCCTAGGCGCGTGCGACGCATTCACGGGGTGCTGGCGCGTGCCACACACACGCCGGCTGACGTCATCGTGATGTTAGCCAGGCACGAGCGTGGAACGTGCCGGTCAGTTTGTCCGACCGATTCGACCGGCCTGACCGGCCCAACCAGTCCGTCCATCCGACCCGGCCCGTCCGATTCGACCCGACTACCCATTGGCTCCGACCCGGCTGACCGTTGACCGTTAACCTTAACCGTTGATCGTTGACGTTGATCGTTGACCAAAAAAAAAGAAGAGAAAAAGAATGTGTTTCTTTTTCCAATTAAGTCTATGTGGATTATATGTAATCCCTTATTTGTTCTACATTTGTTCAGGAACAATGCCTCCCTTTAGGTTGCGAACACATATTCGCGCAATTACCGATGAACAAAAGGAAAGGCTTTCTAAGTTGATAGTTGAGCTGACTGATCATCGATGGGAGAGTGGCGACTTAATTGATCACGTTCTTGAAGTCAACGGGAAAATACAAAAGGTCATATGGAATGGTCGTCCCATGCCACAGTTTGAAATGGTGCGATTTTTCATGAACACTCTTCCATAAGAATGGCAAGGAGTGTTGAATCGCTTATGGGAAGTCAATAGAGCTGCTTCGTATAGGAGAATTGTGATGGCTTTTATAGATGATTATTACTGGATTGTTACAAGGAAAAATATCAAGAAATTGAACAAAATAGGATCTTTCCCAGTTCGTATATTGACTTGGTGTTAGATATTTTGGCTGGTCTTTATTTGGTGTGCTTTGTGGACATCTTATGTAATGTTTTCTACCTAGTTGTTGCTGGTATGGCAACTAATATGTTAGTTGTATTATGTGAAAGCATTATTATTATATCATTGTTTGATATCAAATACTATTTGCTTTCTATTATTATTAATTGTTGTGGGTAGTTCGTTGAAATTTTTATAATTTTAAAGAATTTATTTTGCATAGAATGTTATATTAATAATAACTCCAAGTTATAATTTTGGATGATGATTGAAAACATAGTGACCTTTTGATTCTGAAACCTTACTTGAAATTATTCATTAATATGATAGTTTTGTGCAAAATGAATGCATAAATAATAGGCATTAATAATTTGTGCATATGTGTCTGATATGTTCAGATCGATGACTTCAGCAACTAAGAACATAATTGCTGATTTGAACAAATAAGACAAAATGAACGGTGAGAATTGTGAAATATTGAATATGAAAATTAAATGCGTGCTTGAAAAGCAAGAAGCACTCGAAACTCTTGACCATGTTATGGAAGAAATTAAGGATGTTGTGAGCCACCTTGAGCTAGCGAGGACTGCCTTAAGGCATTTGAGAAGGAAACACATATTTGCTATATTGTTTCCAGTTCAGAAGGAGATTCGAGCTCTAAGTGCAAGCGCATTGATTCGTTCAATATGTGGAAATGCAAGGGATCAAGTCCTTCTTGCAAGAAACCAAGAGCTAACTAACATAAGAGAGGAAAACGTGCTCGAATGAAGAGTATTTCAAGGATGAAGTATTATAATTGTGACCAGAAGGGTCACTATGCTCGCGATTGTCGCGAGTGAAAGAAAGTACTCACCCCTTGTACTCTTAAGAACTTTGCTAATGTGTCAAGTTCTGTATTCTTAGCTAAATCTAATCATTTGCGGACTGTAGATTCGGGAGCAACAGACCATGTAGCGAATGATAGAGAATCCTTCATGGAATTTCGATGAGTACCGGATCTATGTAGGAAATAACTCCAGAGCAGAAATAAAAGGAATTGGCACCTGCCAACTGAACATACGTGGTTGACGCATTTTATTCCTACATGATGTATTGTATGCTCCGGAGATTCGTCAGAATTTAGTGTATGTTTTAGTATTGGTTAAGCTTGGTTTTAATATGAATTTCCATAATAGTTGTGTGGATTTGTATTTGGATACAAATTACTATAGTTGTGGTTATTTTCTAGATGGTTTCATTTTGTTAAATATTGACTATGGTAATGCCAATGTTTGTCATTCCCTTTTCACGTCTCCTAATTCATATGATAATGATGTAAATGTGTGGCATCCTAGACTTGGTCATATTGGCCAACAACGTATGAACAGACTAGTTAAAGAGGGCTTGTTGGGTAACATTGAAAAAGTCGATTTGCCCATATGTGAACATTGCCTAGTAGGAAAAATGACAACGAAACCATTTGGAAAATGTAAAAAAGCTAAATTTCCTTTGCATTTAATCCATTTTGACGTCTGTGGTCCGATGAATGTGAGAGGAAGGCATAGGGCTGTTTATTTCATCACATTTATAGATAATTATACTCGATTCGGATATGTCTATTTGATTTCTCATAAATCTAAAGCATTGAGTTGCTTCAAAAGGTTTATGAACTTGGTAGAAAATGAATTAGACAATAAAATAAAAGTATTGAGATCCGATTGAGGTCGAGAATATTTGTCTGATGAGTTCAGAAAGTTATGTAATGAAAAAGGAATAGAAAAATAGTTGTTTATTCCATATACTCCTCAACAAAATGGTGTTGCGGAGAGAATGAACATAACCCTATTGGAAATGGTTAGGTCCATGATGCGCATGCTAACTTACCTATCACTTTTTGGAGTGATGCTTTGTTAACTGCTACTTATATACTTAACCGTGTGCCTTCCAAATCAGTTACTTCCACTCCATATGATTTATGGACGAGTAGAAAATCAGACTTAAGTTTTCTTAAGCCATGGGGATGTATTGCCTATACTCATGAGCCCTCTCACAAGTTTGGAAAATTGGAACCTAGAGGAAAGAAGAGTATTTTCATAAGATACCCTGAACACTCGAAAGGGTGTGTTCATAAGTGAGCAGGAAAGTGGAAATATAACTAAATTTGAATCACGGAATGTCACATTCTTAGAGAATGAATTTCCTAAAAAGGGCGAAATAAATGATGATTACTCCCTATTTGAAATCTTGGATCAAGATAATGAATTTAATGGAATTCATCCAAGTGGGAGTAACATGAGAAGTGATGAATTTAATTCAACTCACTCTTAATTACAACCACATGATGAGATGATATCGTCATTATCTAATCTGAGTGGGAACATGATGGGGAATGATGTGCAAAATGTACAATCTCCTATACGACGAACAAGTCGCAAAGATATTCCCTATCGACATTTTGACATCGAAGGGGAAACTTTCATGGTTGCTCCACAAGATGAGGATGAGCCAAGACATATTAATGAGGCTTTAACTTGCCCTAGTAAGGAAAAAATGGATTCATGCAATGAAAGAGGAGATTGAGTCAATGAAGTCAATCCAAGTTTGGAAACTGGTTGATCTTCCAAAAGGACGCAAAGCTATTGGGAACAAGTGAGTTCTCAAAATAAAGCATAAAGTTAATGACTCGATAGAAATGCATAAGGCTCGCCTTGTGGCGAAGGGGTATAATCAACAGGAATGAATTGATTATGAAGAAACATTTTCTCCTGTAGTAAGATTTACCTCGATTCACATTATTCTAGCAATAGTGGCTAGTATGAATCTTGAGTTACATCAAATGGATGTAAAGACTGCTTTCTTCAATGGGGAATTAGAGGAAGAAATATATATGGAACAACCTGCTGGCTTCATAATGAAAGGCCAAGAAGAAAAGGTATGTCGACTTTTGAGATCGATATATGGCCTTAAGCAGTCGTCAAGACAATGGTATATATGTTTTCATAATGCCATAATGGCATATGATTTTACAATGATAGATGATGATCATTGTGTACATATCAAAAGATCCAAAGATCAATTTGTGATCATATCATTATATGTTGATGATATACTAATTGCCGGAAGCAATATGGAGTTTGTTAATATTGTGAAGAGTTGGTTATCTTCCAACTTTGAGATGAAAGATATGGGTGAGGCTGCATACATTCTTGGAGTTAAGATTTCAAGAGATCGTTCAAGAGATCATTATCTCTTTCGCAAGAAATATACATAAATAAGGTTCTTGAACGATTTCGTATGCAAGATTGTAAACCCATTAATACTCCTATTGCAAAAGGTGAAGGATTGAGTCATAGACTGTGTCCAAGGACTCTACAAGAGAAGGAACAAATTAAACATGTTCCTTATGCTAGTGCTGTTGGAAGCTTGATATACGCTATGATGTGTACAAGACCTGACATATGTTTTGCAGTTGGAATGGTGAGTAGATACCAATCCAATCCAGGTCAAGCACATTGGAAGGCCGTTAAGAGAATACTGAGGTATCTAAAGGGAACTGTTGATTATACGCTGAGTTAATCAAGGAAAGGATCTGCGACTCGAAGGCTATTCAGATGCTGATTAGGGAGAAGATTTAGATAAAAAGAAATCTACCTTTGGATTTGTTTTCTTACTTAATAATGGCGCCATATGTTGGAGCAGTAAGAAACAAACGTGTATAGCCTTATCCACGATGGAAGCTGAGTTCGTGGCATTATTAGTAGCAATACAAGAAGGTGTTTAGCTTAAGAAATTTTTTTGGATCATTTAGGTGTTATTGGATATGTTGCAAATCCATTATTGGTTAATTGTGATAGCCAAGCAGCTATAGCGTACACCAAAGATCCAAAATATCATGGCAAGACCAAACACATAGATACCAAGTAGAATTTTGTCAAGGATATGGTTGCACGAAAAGATGTGAACTTACAGTACATGTTATGCATATAATGGTAGCAGATCCTATGACAAAGCCAATACCTAGAGATGTGTTTTGTGGCAATGTGAAATCTCTAGGATTGTGTAGAGGCTGATGTACTGAATATTGTAATTTCCCTTAAGTGTTCACATTTGATGAATTTGTATTTTCATCATTAATGCCTATAAATCTTTATTTGACGTTTATGCATCTTAATGCTCAGTGCATTATATTAAGTTGAGAAAGTATGTTAGACAGATAAAAGATTAGCCCACTCACACGGGTAATCGCCTCTATTTACTATGTGATAAATAGAGATGAGACGGTTTTTAAGCTTATTATCTAAGTGATAATCAAGAGCTCAAGCTTAAAATATATATGTCACATTAACTAAGTGTTAAGATGATGACATAATATTTACTATGTCCGAAAGTAAAATAACACACATATTTTACTTTATCTGTCTATGATGCTAGATAAGAGTTTTGATGAATTTTATGAATGAGTAGATACGTGAACTCAAGTTAGACATTAAGTATGTCTGAACTATCATATGTACGGTATTAAAGGTGTAGACATACGCTTCATGGGAAAGGAGTTAAATACCGTAATACGTATTTCATACTACATATGCATAAGATGACCAATAAGAGTGGCAAAAGTTTTGATCTCAACTTTTATGCTGTGTGAGACTCTTGAGAAAAAGAGTTCCTCAATTTAGTGCCCTCATGACTCTTACTTATTCTCAAGATTTCTATTTAGTGTTCGCTATCTTAGGATGTTGCCAATAATCATGAATTGATTCGATCTAATGGGACATTTCTAGAAAAGTAAGCTGAATTGAAATTGAAAGTTTGAAGAAAAGAGAAAGATCGAATTTAGAGAATCAAATTATAATTTTGTGTTCACTGGTTGACCAATTATGACTGTCTTTGGGATAATCATAATTGTGAATACAATATATTATTGTTTAAAATAGATCAAGAGAGATATAAATGTGATTGATCGATCTAGGGTACTGCATACTAAATCTACTCAGAGTGTGATGCCCATTATGAGCTGCTATATATTCCTAATAGATGTATAGCAACGAGCTCTCAAAATATGCTGGTTGCACGGATTATTCACTGGTATGAACGTTGCAGAGAGGTAAAGAGGATCCTGTTCGACCTACCATGTGCGAGTGGGAGATGATGGTTTTATTTATTTGTATGATGATGGGCTTAAGGCTCGTCCGCCCATGTTGGGCCTAAAAGCCCGGCCCATAAGATAAGGGCCCATGGAGGAAGGGTTGAGATATGAAGGGGTGTTACGTTAAGGAAATGTGTCTTTTGGAGAAGACATATTTAAGGGGAGAAAAGAAAAAGAGAAAACGCATTTTGGTTGAATGTACGCTTTTCTTTTCTCCCTATCCCAAAACCAACGTAACTTTTCTCTCTCCTTTGAACCAACAGTACGCTCCTTGGTAGACCGGGATCAGATTCTTCCTCGAACTTCAATGTTGGTGTTTAATCTGTGGACAATAAGGTACGCTCGATTCCGTGGTATGTCTTTGATCGGTGATACATGTTCTTCCTGGGCTCGTCTTCCGCATTCGTTTTAGGGGTTCGATTTAGTGTCTAATCCGTTTTAGGGAATCAGTAATTCCCAACAAGGACAAATTTGTTTTCGAAAATAAATTTGGAACACAATCAAGAAATAGGAAAAAGTTACTTTTTTGTTTTCAATGAGCAATTCTAGAATCAAGTCAATTTATTTTTTTGTCTTTTCTTGTCTTTCCTTTTCTTCTTTTTTCTTTTATTCTTCTTCTTCCTCTAGTTGATCACCGAAGCCTCTCTAGCCCTCGGTGAGGCTCGGCCTCGTCATGGCAGAGTGAGGCGGCCACTTCGCAGTGGCTAGGTGAGGCTTGACCTCATCTCATTGGTAGCCACCTCTCGTCTGGCCAATCATCGGCCATCATCGAGACTAGTGATCGGCAAAAATCTCATAAAATTATTAAAATAAATTAAAATAAATTCTATGACAAAAAAATTTGAGGATTGTACCAAATTTATTTATAATCTTTTTCTATTTCGAGAATAGAAATTTTGTGTAGTTAACAAATGCTTTCGAATGTTTAAAAACTCACTTGGGGAATGGAATCAGAAAAAACTATTTTTGAGTAGAAATTATTCTCGAGAATAGAACGGTTACCAAACGAAGCATAAGTCTCTAAACTATTAGCAGTACTTTGTACAATAATTAAGATCAGTTATAGGAGAAGACGGCTTAGGTGGTGAGTAAAATTGCAATCGTATATCACAACCCCAAAAATCTTGCCATGTAGTCCAAAACAAGTTATTTGCATTTTTTTTAAGTACAAAGTATTCGAATTGTTCGACTTAAGCACATGTCACGAACACACACAATTCGCTTATTCATATGCATCTAGTAAAGCTTCTTCCCAATTGGCTGGTGAGACTCATTCTAAATGTGAGACATTATGATGGAATTTATTGCATATTATAAATAGAATCAATAGCTCGCTAGTGAAATCATCGATGACACGCAATGTAAAGTTATCAACAAGAAACTTGGAGTTGATTGACGAAGTCATCAATATTGATAGCATGCAATTGACAAGAGAATAACGACGCACGGACCCCTGGAGTGCCATAACTTAGCACAAATGGACACTTAATGGCCATAACTTACGAAAGTGACACTTAAATGCCAAAATCGGAGAGAAATTGATCACTTAAGTGCCACTCCGGCCAAAATCCAACCAAAACACTAATGTGTCAATTTTCCGGCGGAGTAAGTGCAAAACGGCGTTGTTTTGGTGTTGACGTGGTAAAAAATTTAATATAAAAATTTAATTTAAAACTAAATTTATTTAAAACATTTAAAAATAAAAATTCAAAAAAAAATTCAAAAAAAAAAAAAAAGGGAGGCAGTTGAGGGCGTCACCACTAGGAAGGGCCGGGGACGGAGGGCGAAGGGTCAGCCGGGGTTGCCGGGGCTTAGCCATGGGCCGGTGACCCCGGTTGATCGGGCGGTGAGGGCCCGCAAGCCCTTGCCTCGATCTGGGGTGAGGGTCACAACCCTCGCCTAGATCCGGCAAGGGTCGGCGACCCTCGCCCCTGGTCGAGCCAAGGGTCGCCGCCTGCTGAGGCGACCCCTAGCAGGTGGCGACCCTTAATCTGGGCGGGCGAGGGCCGCCAACCCTCGCCGGATCTAGGCAAGGGCTCGCGGGCCCTCACCTGCCGTTCGGTCGGGGTCGCCGACCCCCGGCTAGGGCCCGATGACCCTAGCTGACCCTTCCCCCTCCGTCACCGGCCCTTCCTTTTTTTTTTTTTTTTTTTTTTTCAATCTATACACAAGTTTACTTGAATCTGCTGCAAAATCATCTAGTTGCACTATATAGATTTTGTATCTATTCAGCGTAACTCCATATCAAAATAAATTATTAATGTCACGTTCACTCTTAAAGAATATTTAAAAAATACTAAAAAAAATATTTATTTCTTCACTATTAACTATCCACCCCTTTTTCAGAGTGAAAACTTTAGCTACCAATTTGGCTTTAAATTCCACAATATTTATTTGAAATTCTTTTAGTTTTATACGCCAATTTGCAACTAATGAACTTGTGATCTTTAGGCAAGTATGTTAGTTTCCAAACATTATGATGTTTCGCAGATTATATATCGCCTTTTATGGCATCTAATCACATAATTGATTAAGAACAAAAAACGACATTTATAAATATGCCATTACATCAATCATATAGTGGATATTGTAATCATGCTCTCACAAATAGACTATATAGTGTGATGGTATAACTGATCGTCTTTCCCTAACAAATCTCCTTAATAAAGCTGCAACTACTTCATTCTACACTTGAGAGGTTTAAGAAATTTCATTATAAACTATATCAAGAATAGTACCTTGAACCTCAAGAAGTTTAGTCTATGGTATAGGAGATTCCATAATTATCTGTATAGATAAAGACAAAAACACAGTAACCTCCATCATACTATTATCTTTAATAGTCTAAGAGCAGCTATCCTCTACAATTACGTTAATATTTAGAAACTTTAGAGTATGTGATTCCATAATTCTTGCACCTTCTTTAGGGTCATAAAATCAATACCCCTTTAACAACCTAGATAAGATACAAGATAATTTCGAGTGGATCTGAATTCCAACGCACTTAATATTGGATTAGATAACCTCACTTTTGCATGACACCTCTAAATTTCATATGATTCAAGTAATTTATGTCCAGTCTATAACTCAAAAGAAGTTTATGAAACTATTTTTGTATGTGAAAATGTTACTTTCAAAATATCAGCCCACAAAAGACCAGATAAATTAGTCTTACTAATCATACTCAGCACCATGTTCAATATGGCGCATTTATGTCTTTCGGCCAAATCTTTTTGTCAGGATTTTCAAGTATAGTAATTAAATTGCCACCCTAGAATCTACCAAGTATTTGACAAATGACCCTTTAAGCTATTTCGCATTATCATACTTGCCAAAATACTCACAGCCACTATTAAGCCTGACAACTTTTTAAGACTAATTGTAATTGTTTTATTCTTTATCTCGGTCATTTTCTTTAAATAGAAAACTTTCGGAAACAACCTTTTAACCATATACGAGATGTATATGTCATTAGGACTTAAACACAATCTTTGCAGATGTATCCTAATTTCAATATCAGATAAGACATAATTTTAAGCAACTAAGGCTTCCATCATCTTATAGCAGTGCAATCCGCAGGCAAATCTCTTTTCAAGTGCTCAAGAATGGAACGCTTCATGGACAATAAGCAAATTCAATTGCTCTTTTCTCAAGCAACAAATCATATGTCCATAACTTAAAATTTGAAGCAGCAAGAACCTCAATAATAATGAAGTTATAAATTACATAAAAGGTTACTGAAAACCAAGCAATATATATAATTAGCATCATGTGAGTACCGTGTAACTTGACGTACAAGTACACATCCAAAGAGTTACACGCATAATCATATAATCACCTTTGGGCAGAATACATGACATGAAGTTGTACACTCCCCACATGATAGCGGTTATGAGAATATATTCCAATTCTTCGTGAATTCATCACCTTTGGGCATATGAATCACTAGAATCAGTCACTCCTCCACCACACTATCATGTATCCCTCCATGAACTAATACACAATCACCTCCTTTGGGAGTATGACTACGCATTAGACCAAGAGACATTCCAATCATCATACGAGACCGAAATTTCTCAAACCCAATCAAGCGTGCCACTTTGGCAGTCACTACTCAATTGGATCATTGAAATTCTCTCATACTAGGGATATAAACTTTACTCCTCACATACACCATATACATGTGATTTTAACTTTAGTGATAGGGGCAACATATCACCAAAATCACATATCATGCTAATTACATTGCTTTATTCATTAATAAAATCTTTATTCATACATACATACATACATACATACATACATATATACATATATATATATAGCGAACCTTAAAGATAGATTTCTAATGAGATCACCGATGATAGCAACACAAGAAACTTCTCATAACATAGAAGCAAGCATCTCTTGTGTACCCAAATTACTGATTACTATAACAACATTAAAATAATACTGATCTAAAATATCTCTCACAAATTAACATCAATAGTAATACAGGGTACACCAAATTGATAAGATTGATAGCTAATCCATTATTACTCATGAGTTCATAAGGCAAAAAATAACTCCAAGGCCAACAACTAATTTATTAGCCAATTTTTAAGTAACAAATTATCATTGTAATCAACCAGTGGCCTATTAATTGAGTCAAAACACAGAACCAAATATCTAAACTATAACAGTAGATATTGTTGCTCTGCGTAAATGTTGTTATACTCCTTAACCATAAAAAATATTTAACTTGATAGACATTAACAAGTGACCAGATGAGTTCATGTACAATATGCAGTAACTTAATTGACATGCATTACCCACATTCAGTAGATGTGTTAATCAGTACAATCAGTTTGGTCACGAGTTCTTAAGACGTCCATCATTCAAAGATTACCAGAGTGTAAAGGAGTATGCTTAAACAACAAAAAATTTTATAATCAATACATAGCTCAATAACTATCCCATAATGGTTGTATCTCATTAAGCCAGCTTCAGTTCACAATAAAGTTTAATTTTTATTGATGAATCACACCATTATAATGTTTATGTGATAACATACTTGTAACCCAATACTTATATTTCCAAAATCACAGAAAATATATAAAAAAAAATACGCAAAAATACACTAAAAATACACGTATTTAGGGTTCCGTATGTATTTTCACATCCATAAAATTATCAAACATGTAAAATAAATACACCACGACGTAGAGGATGATCATACAAACCTAACGCCACCATCCACGTGCCGGACGGAGTCTCCACGCACCCACACGCACTGCCTGAGTGGGCGGCGCGTGGAGATCACGCGCGGCGCGCGTTTGACGCCCAGGCGATGCGTGGCCGCGCGTGGGGGCGCGTGTGGCCTCCTTCGGCGATGCGCCGCCGACTGTCTTGCTCGTCTCATTGAGCCCAATCTGAATTTATGATTTAATTTTATTTTTATTGAACAAAAAATTACAAAAATCACAAATTAGGGCAAAATCACTATGCGTTCGAGTTTTAGGGTTTTGAAGGCTCTGATACCACATGTTGGATGCAAATTGTGTAACCCCAAGATCTCCATAACTAGAACAAGAACATGCATAATTGAGTAGAAAGATTAACGCAGCTGTTTTGGGATCCATTGTTCTTGAAGCGGAAGCGGAAACACAATGTTCCACGCGCAAGTCCTTCTCCTCTATTGCCCTCCGTATCACTGGCTCAATGAGGCGGCCCCCTCATGTGTAGCGTTAGGTAAACGCCCCTTAGGTGAGGTAAACGCCCCTTAGGTGAGGATACATGTGAGAATTAGGGCTAGATGAGAGACTTGAGCACTATTTATAGAGTTTCCAGCCAGTCCCCCTCATTACGGGCCAGGCTCAACTCGGCCCACACTAGCCAGCCCCATATTAGACTAATTAAGAAACTTTCTATCTCACATTAGACCAGTCCTGTTTTACGGTAGCCGTAAAAACAGTAAATTACAATAACAATTAATGTAGTCCATATTAGGAAAATTCTTACAGTACGAACTCGAAAGGATCCTACATACAGAACTCGCAGAAATTGAGCTTTTGCGGTGATGTATGAACCCCACGTTGCAAGAGCGAGGAGAAGGGTTACTGTTTCCATATTATTTACCTAGGAAGCAGAAGATTGATCTTTACAAGCATGAGTGAGGTGGGTGAGCTAATATGTATACCTATCACTAAATATGATGGGTTCGTTGGATATTTCTATTTAGATGCATTTTAGTACGTGAACCGGGTTTAGTGAATATATAATTAAGAGGAGGGCGGTACAGAGGTTAAAGGAGAAGGGAAGATTGTTGTTGAAACTGTGGGGATAGAGTCGCTAGAAATGATGTATGTAGAATGGTGGCAATGGCCTTGACTTATTCTATTAGGCAAAAAGTTGAAAACTTAGGAGAAACACATGTTCAAGTCCGAATTTATTCGATCGGGCCTATCACAATTGTTGATCATATGAATCTCACATTCCACATGCTCAATGCTAGATATAGGTTTTGGTCCCAACAAGATTACCTAAACTTACTGGCGAATGAGGCGGTGGCGAAAACGACAGACGAGGTGGAGGCAGCGACGAGAGAGAGAGCAAATCATGAGTCAGGAGGGAGAGTGAGAGAGCAGAGCGTCGTTGGGGAGAGACAGTAGAGAGCATCGATGAGGGAGGGTAGAGACACACTTTTAAAATTTCTGATGGTGGACCCCAAAGGATGACACGTGTTATTTAACCGATGGACTATTGAAATCTGAGGTGATATTACTTGTGCACCTAATATTTTCTTCCACTTCCCCACGACCACCACCACCACCACACACGCACCATTGCCACGTCGCTCTTTACGAAATGTCGCTGCAGTTTTGGCTTCTTTGTAGGAGACCTATAGATATGGTCTCGTCCATTTAATGGAAGAGACTAGCAAGCAAATCTCATCTCCTTCGTTGCGGAGGAGACGTTCGGGGGCACTTGTCAATGCTGAGATGAGGTACGAGACAGACACGTGGAGAGAGAGAGAGAGAGAGAGACGGCTGTGGGGATCCAACGCGCATGAAGGCCGAAGCTAGGCTTGCCTAAGGTGGTGGGCGAATCATGTGGCGGCGGCAATATCGTGAGGTACAAGCCAGAGAGTGGAGGTAGAGGTTGAGGAGAGAGAGAAAGGGTAGCAGAAATCAAACGGCGCCTCATCAAATGGGTAAACTAGATGGAAACAATGCATAGATACCGAACTCCCCTATTTAGCTTTTGCATGGCGATTAATTAATTAGTTATCCACACAGTTCATTCGAAGGCGACGATACATGAGTCTTATATGTAAATTACCTCGACACCCCTTGAAGCGATCATAAGGATTCCCCTGGTACCCAGCCTTGCAAAAGCAACGATAACCCGGTCCATTTCCGAAGTCCTTACATTCCGTGTTGTTACCGCAGGCATAGCTCGACTGGTTCAACGTGGCCTGTCTGCAAGTCACGTCCCATCCGACCATCCAGTCCAGAACAAGGTCCGCCCTCTTGCCCAAATCATTGAAGCTCGGGAGTGTCCTGTCGGAAATATTGAATGCCTTTCTGTCCACCACGAAGGCCACTCCACAGGGGTTGAATCGCGAGACCAACGTGTGTCCGTCGATGGAGGAGATTTTAATGCAGAGAGTCTTAAGCCCCTTCGGAGTGGATGCTTGACAGCAACCGTGATCGGAGCAAGTGGTCTCCTTGGCTAAGTCGACAGGGTCGCTGCAGTAGGAGATCCAGCCGCTTCGGAACATCCCATTTTGGTCGGATATGAGCGCATAGATGTCGCAGCCGAGGACTGTGAGGTTGTTCCGGGTGTCCGACAATCTGTACTGTGGATATGCAGATAGATGAGCAGATTACCGCTTGCGTTTGTCGAGTAGTCCGTCCCGCTGTAGCAGTCATACAGTTCGGGAAGGCTGACGACCATGGTCGAGTCCTCGACTGAGATCTTCCGTATCGAAATATTCCCCAACAGTAGTTTGATCACGGCTCCCTTCGGAGGTTGAGCATTTGAGCAAGAACTCCTTGGAACTCGCGCACTGGAGTTTGAGTCCGAAGGGATAACGTACGGAAACTCTCCCGCACTTGTGTGCACAGTCTCCAGCCACGGTGGGAGCACCGCCTTGTGGCAACCACCAGGCCACAGCCACTATTAGAAGCCAATGCACTCCCTTCATTTCGAAAAACTCCGCACCACCACCACCCCCTCCTTGGAACTCGCGCACTGGAGTTTGAGTCCGAAGGGATAACGTACGGAAACTCTCCCGCACTTGTGTGCACAGTCTCCAGCCACGGTGGGAGCACCGCCTTGTGGCAACCACCAGGCCACAGCCACCAGTAGAAGCCGATGCACTGCCTTCATTTCCAAAAACTCCGCACCACCACCACCACCACCCCCCTCCCCTTTACCTTTCCTTCTTTTGGGACCTTTGTGCTTCTGTCCTTGCTCAAAGAGTGGGATTCCAATATGAGCCGTTCACCCCAACCCATTATATATTCACATGGACAAATAGGTAAAATTAAGTACAATAATGGAGGGCGGAAGGGCTTTTGTGTCAATAGAACAAATTGAAGGATCCGATTGCATATATGGAGAAATGCAAGACAGAATAAAATAAAATACAAATACATACAAAGTTCTTTTGGTCAAACTACCGGTGCAAATGATAGTTTACACACTAAGGGCAATATGATAATACGTTTAAATATTGAAATCACGTTTTCATCTAATAGTTTAAGCTTTTAGAATAGTTGGTTAAGTCTCATATCACACTATGCACCTTGAATTTTTGTCCTAGTAAAATGGATGGTCACAACATATAAAAATGAATAAATGAGGTAGCTTCACAAAGTTTGATCTATCTTTTTATCTAGAAAGAAAAGGCAAATATAGCAATAAGAAATTGTACCAAAACATTTCTGCCAAATGATATGATAAATTCAATTGAGCATTCAAATAAGCGTTCAAATATGCATTCTAGTAGGCTTATTAAGAACCAACAAAAATTTGCCACAACATTTACTATGAAATTTTATTATGATTTATTAATACATATAACATAACTTCTCTAGAAATAGCATTATCAAGAAATTCAAAATGAAGTAAAATAAACAATAGGAATTATCACTGTATTGAGTAAAGCTTACTTTCTAGTAGTTTCGGACCTCTCGAGCCACACTAGTCACAAGTTCAAAACTTTCTAGTTGCTCATTGGCCTCGAGAAATCTTAATTTGTTTGTTGTGTATGTTTGACTATGCCATGATATAGGATTATCCCGATTGTTATATCACTATATCATGGTGAGCCAATGATGATAACTTGCTCAAATTAGCAGTTGCTTATATGGAACATCTTGTTACATGTATGGAACTCTCATGATAATGCTTAGAGGAAGTTAATTAGCCAGGCTGGTTGCCATTTCCTTTAATTTGCTTATAAATAATACCACATTAATGCCATTATGATGTACAATAATAAATTTTATTGTGCAAACATCCATGTTGTGAAGATGCATATTTGCAATGTGAGAATAGCTATAGTGGAAAAATGTAGAGTAATTATAGCATATGCAACCGGTGTAGATAAAATTTTACACAAAAATTGCATACACCAATTATTTGAAAAATTGGTAGTTATAATCTTCAAATCAAAGATAAATGAGACTGAAATTTCTTTTGCACTGGCAATGTATAATCTATTTTTGCAAAAAGATATAGTTAACTATGCTTGCTAGATGATGTACTATGTAATTATTGGATAATTAAATGAAGGTACACTTTGTCTTGGGTCTCATGCTTTTAGCAATAATTTGACCACAAGAATGTGTGATGCCGCATTATTTAGTGATGTAATTTGTCATAGATAAATGGGTTAATTATTTCGAAAAATCCTAAACCAATACACATGTGACAAATTTGCCACAAACTAATTTCTTTATCACCAAAAACCTTAAATTTGTATACTTTTGACAAATTTACCCCAAACTAGTACTTTGTGACAAATTTACTTTCTAGTAGTTTTCATTTAATTTTAATGTCAAATTGCTAAATTGGATGACACGTGATAGTTGACTAATGTACCAATTTAGGATTTTACTCTCTATTTGTCATAGTTATATTTTTTGTAATATTAATTTAATTTAACGGATGATATATTTATCATAAATGTATCAGTTTGGGTTTTTTGGCCGTAAAAAAAAAATACTTTGGGGTAAATTTGTCACAAGTGTACTAGTTTGCATTTTGTGTATTCATTTGGAGTAAATTTGTCAAACATATATCAGTTTAGGATTTTTCATAATCAAAAAATTTATTCGAGGTAAATTTATCTTAGGTGTACCGATTTGGGATTTTTCGTGACATTAACCCTAGATAAATTTTTAACATTGTTTCTAATTGTTTAAAGTTTTCAGAAACTTGGTAAGTTTAACATGGTCTGAGAGAACAAGTCAATTATTTGAATTCTGACACTCACAATTTTCTATTGCTTGTTATTCCTATTATTCTCATGTTCTGTCCGTTTTTTCGCTCGTTAATCATCAGTTGGAGAATGAGCTCGTGTCAACTACATATAAAATTGATTGTATGTAGTTGAGGTGTTCTAATTGGATTTGTATTGTGAGTAGGCAGTGGGAGAAAAGACGCGTAAGACATTGCCGTAAGCAAACATATGAAATCTTGTTAATGAGTTCTTCAGAGCAAAGGTGAAGTAGATCGTGTGGAAAAGGATTTATTTATAAATATTATTACACCTATCATGGTAAATTTTAGTATCTAAAATTATCAATATAAATATTTTTCCATTCGATTACTTAATTAATATCATAAGGGTGACCCCTTCTTAATACGTGACAGTTTACATAATTGGATCACATGTTGGTGCAATCTAAATTTCTAAATTATTGGCAAATACTATGCGTAGTAATTAAGATCACTTATAGGAGAAAACCCATTTTAGGCAATGAATAGAGCAACGATTTTATTTTAATTTTGATTATATCATCTTAGATTAACCGGTAATTTACTTGCCATCACTACCCCCAAAACCTTAGGCGTAGTTCAAAATGAGATATTGGCTTCTTCTTTTTTTCCTAATACATAGAATCCAGACTATGTAACTCAAACAAATATCACAAATGCATACAATTCGTCTGTTCACGTGCATCTAGTAAAGCTCTATCTACAAGGAGGCTGACAAGGTCATTCTAAATCTAAAACATTGGGACGAAATTAATGTATGCAAAATATGTATAATCATTCAACCAATAAATCCAGGTTTCAAAACGAAATGATACGACTAAGGGTGCGCTAATATTGTGAAAAATAAGTGATTTGAAAAATATTTTTGAAAATGATTGTTTATATCGTTTAGAAAAATAAATAAATGGAAAACTTTTTTATTGCCCATGAAAGTAGTTAAGTATGAATTGTTATCAATAATTAACATCTATTCTAGTAACTAATTTTATATGAACAATCATATTTCAAAATATATTTTTGAAATCACTCATTTCACGAAATGAACACATCATAAGTTGTCTAACAAATTATTTTGATCATTGAGTCCTCCTTCGGGCAGTCTTTTTTCATATTATCCACTGAGCATCTCCATCGAGACCAATCCAAAATAAACGTGTTTCACGAAAAAAAAGGAAACATAGAAAAGCACCTCTTTTCGCCTAACGGCAACAGCAACCTCACCGCCGGCGGGCGTAGCACCCCCGGTTAGGCTGCTGTTGCCTTTATCAACCTTCGTGGAGACCTTTTCCTTTCCAGCTGGACTGACCTTGCATCGAAACGATGCTCCGCATCTAGACGAGTCCAGTGGATCTCCAACGTTGATTCATGTGGACCCCATGCAAGACCAACGTCATCCAACTGCTGAAATTCATTGGGACTCTTTGAGCATCCGGTTCATGCAATTCTGGCCTAGATCTGCGCCGAAACCTACGGGCCTACCGCTTGGTGAAAGACTTGGGGACGGTGCTTGAAGACTTGCAAGTTGTCTCGAAGTCTTTCGAAGAGTACGACAAAATGCGAGGGAAAAAGTAAAGAACAGAGAGATTGTGAGATTCCCAGGAAAACAATTATAATTATTTTTACAAAAAATTGTCTTTTTCTTATTCCAAGAACCGTTGTTTTCTAAAAGAAGTTAGTTTTCACATTTCAAATAATAGAGATAACCACGTTCTACTGTTCAAAAAAAGCAATCCCCTTATATGTATATTAACAATATCATGTACTCCTGCGTAAACTAGACATGTACCTGTAATCATATTTAGCGTTATATAAAGATTCATTAAAATCATCAAAAACAACAATCTCGTAATAATCTCAAGAATTTTCTAATGATGTGTGGTAATATTTGATTAAATGAGATAAGCATCCAAAAGTACATTTGTAATAGTAGTTCCAAAGAAAGGGAAAAAAAAAGAAGATAAAGGGACTTGATAGATAATTATTGAAATATAAATTAAGACATCATTAATTAATAGAAAGATTAATAGTATAGTCATAGAACCATGTAAAGCATAACTTTATTATTATTGTATTAGAGGATCCAAAATAGGATCTCTCTTTACTTTGAACCACCTCATGGGGGAAACATTAAATTTTATTCCGATCTTGGGATAACTACGTTCTCTAGCAATTGCTACTTATGAAACGTGCTTCTTTACCGGTAAATTTTTATCATAGCCATTGATTATACAGACTATGCAAGTGAGTCCCAGATGTTTAGTGGCTGCAATTCCATTGAGTCAATGGACCAGGTAAGATATTCTTTATCTACCATAATGTTCTAGTTGCAAAATTGCCTCTATTTAAAAGGTTATGAGGCAATGAACCTAGTAGTTATGCCCTTATGTATGCAATATTTCAGTGTTTAGCGATTAAAATAATTAGGGCTGCTTATAAGATGGAATACTCTCCCTTTTCCTAGAATTTTCTTGTTAATATCGTGAATTGGTTGCATAATGATATGATGCGACAAGTCGACCATAATGTCCATGTGAAACAAATTCTGGTCAACCTTGTGTTTGAGTTTTGAAAAATTAATGACACCTCGCTATGGAAAATAATTTGATTTATAAATATTAATTACACATATAACAATAAAATTAGTATAAAAATTAATTTTATATATACACTTTTTGGTTTCTTACCAAGTATCATAAGGTGACACCTTTTGAATATATAAAAATAATTGTACTGCATGAAGGTGCAATCTAAATCTCTAGACTATTAGTGGTAACCTGTTTAGTAATTAAGATCACTTATAAGAGAAGACCCTATATAGGCGGTGAATAGAATAATGATCTTATTTTAATTTTCATTAAAGTCATCTTACTTTACAAGGATAATTGACTTGCTATTACAATCCCAAAAGTCTTGACGTGTGGTCCAAAAAAAAAAAAAGTTTTATTAGCTTTTGTTTTTTATAGTACAAAGTACACTCTATTTGACTTATATGAATGTCATGACTACCCATAATTCACTTGTTCACATGTATTTAGTAAAATTCCTTCATAGTATGGCTAACAAGACCTATTTTGAATATGAGACAGTGTAACGGAATTTATTGCATACAATTCAACATTTAATCACCCACCGATAATTTGGATTGTAAAACAAAAATTATGAGTGAAAGTCAATACCAAATGGTTTTGATTATAGAATTCTTTTCAAACTGTCATTTGAATATTAGCTGCAAAGTCCATTACGCCCCTTTCTCTTGGCCAAACTAACAAGAAAATTTAAATATATAAAAAAAAAAAGCACCTCGGATTAATGTGTGAGGAGTCCTTTACCTTTATGTGCTGGTTTCTGATCCAGTTGGCCCGGCCCTGAATCCAAGGAAAAAAAATTATAAGGGCCTGCATGTTTGTGTTTCTTTTTTTCTTTCATGAATAGATTTTCTGTTTTTTTTCCTAGGAACAAAAAAAGAACAGAAACGCGTTTATTTGCGTTTTTGTTCAAAATCTGTTTTTATTTTTGTTCCGGGAACAAAATTAGAACAGAAAAAAAGAAACAAAAAAAAAAAAATTGTTCCAAAACACTTTTGAAAAACAAATTTTCTCTCATTTCTTTTCTTCTCTTTTTTTTTTTCTTCTTCTTCTTTTCTTCTTTTTTTTTTTCTTTGGCCGGTCACCGGCCTCGGCCATGGCCGGCGACCTTGCCGGAGGGTCACCGGCCCCCGGCGGGCCGAGCCTCGGTGGCGTGGGGCGAGGCTTGGCGAGCTCGCCCAGCCAAGGTGAGGCCGCTAGCCCTTGTCGGCTAGTCGCCGGCCATGGCCGAAGCCGGCGACCGGCCAATTTGGCCAAAAGAAGAAAAAAAAAAAAAGGAAAAATAAAATAAAAATATTTAAAAAATTTAAAAAAAAAAAAAAAATAATATAAAATTACCAAACGTGTTTCTATTCATTTTGTTATTTCCAGAATAAGTTTATAAAATGTTATCAAAGGTGTCTTTCTGGTAAAAAATTATTCCCCGAACAAACGCAGCCTAACACGTTTTTTTTTTTTTTTTTTTTTTTTGTGACTCAGGGAACCTCCGTGCGCCGCTTCGCGGCGGAGAGTAAACCCTGGGATGGGTAGGGCCCCCACCGCTGGCCCATTCACAGGTAAGACGCACGTTGAGCATTGAAGCATTGCGTCCACGAAGTCTCGAACTCTTCCCCTTGGCGTGGAGGGTACCAAGCTTTAACCGCGTGGCCACCGCGGGCGGTGGTTGCACCCTAACACGTTTCGCACGTGAATGAGCCTAATCAATCTCTGACGTTGATTTATGTGCGCCCCATGTAAGACTGACCTCATCTAACAGTTGAAATTCGTCGGGATCATGTGTACCCAGTACGTGCAAGTGCCGCTTGGCTCCGGATGAGAGAGTGAGGACGTCACTTAGGAGATTCCACAGTGGCGAAATGTGTATCACGCGAGGAGCAGAAGGAGTACAGGGCTTCCACAGTGTGTACGGCATGTCCTGGAAAAAGGTAAAAGTTGAACTCATGTGTGTCCACGGTAAGGATTTCTAGCCAAAATTAAATAGATAGACTGATTTGATAATTTATCAAAAGATTTATGATTAAATTAAATAAATTAAAAAATTTAGGAAATATGTATCACGCGAGGAGCATTAGGAGTAGAGGGCGGCATGATGATGAAGCATACTAGCCGCAGCCAAAAATAGATAATGATGCGGATACGTCTTCCTATCTTTATTTCAATGAGCTCTTGTCACGAAAGATCTTTGTTAATTTAATTGTACTACTGTTATAGGCTTTGAGTTGTTTGAATCCTGGTGATTCATGTGGCATAGACATATGTCTATACCATAAGAAGGAATTTTATGGTTATTGTTGACACCTAGATTTTGATGGTCCGTTTAGTCATTTATCGCATTAAAATTAGGGTTTAATCAATAATTAATTAATTGCATAGCATTTAGTTGTAGGTGCATTTATTTTTTATTTGCATTTACTGGACTGGTGGTGGATGGGTTGAATTAGTGATTTTTGGTTTTAAATTAATAGGCTGGACTAAGCCCATGAAGAAAATTAACCCAAGCCCGTCGTTATGTTTAATTAATTATCTTGTGAAAATTTAAGATTTGATGCGATATTATGATGATTTTTGGAAATTAAAAAAATCGCACTGTAATCTTAAAGTTGGGAATATTAAGGAGGATAAGGAATATTCTAAAATATTTTGTTGCGGATGGATATCTCGAAAGATTTTAGAATTGGATAATGGAGTTTTATCTAAAGTGAATTATTTTGAAAATCTTCACAAAAAATTCCAGTTTATCTTCAATCGCTGAGTCAGCATATAAAATCTTCAATGGTCGAGCGAGTCAGCTTGGAAGATTTTAATAGATGATTTCAATGGCCGAGTGAGTCAGCATACACGATAATCTCGAAAGATGATCTTCAGCGATTGAGTTGTTATGCAAATCTTCGTAGGTTGAAGAGACTACTTTTTGTTCCCGGAACAAATATTAAAAAGAAATAAAAAAATTATACAAATTTACCAAACGTGTTTCTATTTATTTTTTGTTCCCGGAACAAGTTTACCAAACGCGTTTTTTTGTTCAGAAATTGTTCCTAGGAACATAAACACTTTTTTTTTTTTGGTGAAAGGTAAATATATAAAAAAGGAAGGACAAATACAAAAGATCGGATCCATAACCTACACTCTCAGATCAAGAGTGAAGGGGAGCCGATGTAAAAGAAAAGCCAGACAAATAAGGAAGAGGGAACTACAACCGCGGGGAAGACCCACCGCAACAACCATAACGGAAAGAACGGAGAGAACTAAAACAAAGCGAGCAGAAACACGATCATTGAGCAGAAAAAAACCGCCGGATCGAGTCCCCAGCACCTTTGAAGTCTTTTGTTCCTCGGAGAAGTAGAGACCTTCGAAAAGAGATAGCTCTATCTCTAACTGATTTGATAAGATGATTCTTAAGTGCAGAAATAGCAACTGTCTCATCCCGGAAGATAGCAGCGTTCCTCATCTTCCAGATCAAATGGCATAAAGCACCGAAAGAGAAACAAACCATCTTGTGATAGAAGTCTTTGCCACTGAAAAACTTGGTAGCCCAAGTAGGTAATTCATTCCAACTTCTGTTTTTCCATGGGATGTTGCAGCTGGCGGCCCAAAAGAAGGCCAGAGGAGCCAAAGTGCGACAACCAAAGAAAAGATGATTAACAGAGTCCGGAACTTCATTACAAAAAACACAAACACAATAATCAATTCTCCCATAGGATAATAGCAACGTCTGAGTAGGAAGACGGTTCTTCGTTATGAGCCACAAAATGAATTGATAACGAGGTGCAAGGGCATTATCCCAAACAAAGGAAGCCCACTGGACAGGATTCCTTTTTACCCTGATAAAATCCTAAGCCGAAGCAACAAAAAACTTACCCGAAGATTCATGACACCAAATGAATTTGTCGTGCATAGATGATAAGGGCGGGAGGGCAATTGACCATCTTTCTAGGAGACTTTTAAGAGCAGCACCAACCGGAGTATACGGATCGGCAGCCACCGCACGTTCGGAAGACCAATGGACTCCCTAAACGCTGGAGGAACACACGAATCCAACGGCCCACATGAGAGCCAATAATCGTGCCATAGCGAAATGGAGTAACCATTACCAACAATCCACCTAAATGACGAACGAAAATATGGTCTGAGCTGGAGGATCTTTTTCCACATCCACGAGCACGTCCTCGGAGTGTTGGCAATCCAGAAATTCTTCTTTTTCAGAAATACCGAGTGAATCCAACGGCACCATAACGATTCTTTGTCAGAGAAAAGAATCCATAAGTACTTGACCGTGGAAGCCCTATTGCATAGCTTAATGTCACGAACGCCGAGACCCCCTTCAGCCTTGGGGCAGCAAATATCCTCCCAAGCCACTTTGGCTCCTCCTCGGCCCAACGAAGTTCCCTTCCAGAGAAATTGCCTCATTATGCATTCCACATCCGCAAGAACCGACGCAGGAAGAGTGAATACACTCGTCCAAGAAGCTTGGATAGAGTGAAGGACAGAACGTATCAGCTGAAGCCTACCTGCAAAGGAGAGAAATCTATGCGTCCAGGATTGAATTCTGGCAGTGATACGGTCTGTCAATGCAATACAATCAGCTCCGTTCGCCTAGAGGAGATAATAGGAACACCAAGGTACCGGATCGGAAGTTTTCCTTCCCGGAAATCGAACGCCCATAGGATCTTGTTCCGGCTAGAAAGCTCATCGCCACCATGAAAATTTCACTCTTGCGCTTGTTTGGAAGCGAGACCACCCGTGAAGAACAAATCAAGCCATGTTTTGAGCATAACAATCGAAGGCCAATCCGCTGACAACAAGAACACATCGTCGCAAAGAAAAGATGGGAGAGCTGAATTGGCTTACATCTCCATAATACTTAAAGTCCGGATTGGAGGTACGAGACATCAATATGCCGAAAAGACTTCCATCACCAACGTAAAGAGGTATGGAGACATTGGGTCCCCTTGCCTTACACCTCTACCGCCCGGAAAGAACCCATGAAGGTCACCGTTGATTGATATAGAGAAGGTAGGAGATCGAACACAAGCCATAACCAACTTTATGAAGTGCGGAGGAAACTGAAAAGCCTGCAACACAAGCTGTAAAAAGTCCCAATCGAGGGTATCATACGCCTTATGAAAATCTACCTTAATGGCACACTTGGGCAGATACGGAGTAAGATGGAAACCTGCAAAAAGTTCTTGGGCCAATAAAATGTTGTCCCTCATTCTCCTGCCCTTAACAAAAGCGTTCTGGGATTGACTAATCACATCCCCTAAAACCCCAACTATACGATTGCTAGAATCTTAGTGATCACCTTATAAATTGTGTTGCAACAAGCAATTGGTCTGAAGTCCGTGACTGCAGTGGCATTAGGGATCTTCGGAACAAGAGCAATAATGGTTGCATTTACTTCTTTCAAAAGCTTAGCATTCCGGAAGAAGTCATGCACCGATTGAAGCACAATAGAACCAACAATGTCCCAGCAGGTTTTAAAAAAATCAACAGGAAAACCATCAGGGCCCGGGGCCTTACCTTTTGCCAAAGAGAATAGTGTGTTCTTGATCTCAGAGTCTAAGATGGGCACGTCAAGAGCAGCAACTTGATCAAGGGAGAGAGGGTTACGAATGTACCGCCGCACCTCCTCTATAGATGGCCTGATCAAGCCTTCCTTCGGGGACAGGAGGTCAGAGAAATAATCAACGAATACCTGGGGGACCAAGAGAGGATCAGTGACGATAGTTCCAGCAGGGTCTTTTACCGAAAGAATTCGGTTTAAGAGGTGTCTTCGTTTCATAGATTGATGGAAAAACTTCGTGTTCCTATCTCCCTCTTTTAGCCATTTGACTCTAGACTTCTGCTTGTAGAATGATTCTTCATGAGATCTCAACTGAACAAATGTACGATGACATTCCTTTTCTTCTTGGGCAAGAGAGACATCCCCTGGATTGGCCTGGAGTTGGTTCCTGGCTACCGCCAAAGAGTTCCTCGCATCAGCAACCTTAGCCGAAATATCGTGAGAAGGCATCTCTATTGAGAGATTTTAGGAGCGACTTCACCCTCTTAAGCTTGGAGACCAGCTGAACATAGGAAATCCAACAACGGGAAATTCCAAGCCCTCTGAATGGTGGCAATAAAATCTGGATGATGCGTCCAGTAATTAAAAAATTTGAATGGTTTACTCCGATTATAAGGCTGCAGTACTCTAACAATCATCGGGCAGTGATCCGATATACCAGGATTCTAGAAATTAGCCTCCGAGTAAGAGAAGCGAGTATTCCATTCACCATTGACGAGAACACGATCAATTTTCCTCAATTTCTTTGCCTCACCAGAAGAAGTGGACCAAGTATATCGGCACCCAACATACCTTAGGTCACTCAGTTCGGCTTGGGACAGGCATTGAGAGAATTCATCGAAGCAGGGAATCCAGTTTGTAGCACCTCCAATACGATCGGAGGGGTCCTTGATCGCGTTAAAATCACCAGCCACAAGCCAGGGGAAATGCTGGAAGATATCGCTATAAAGACAGAGGTCTTCCCACAGGGGACGACGCCGGGAAAACGAGTGTTCCCCATAAATAGCAGATACACAACAACATACACCGGAACTATTAAACTTAAGCATGCCATGAATAACTTGATGCTGATTGAAACAGAAGAAAAGGAGACCAAGTCTGGGTTCCACCCGACCCAAATCCTACCACGCGGGGAGAACCCGTAGTTGGAAATCCAATTACAACCCCTAATAAGGGTGGAAGAGATGGAATCAAAAAGATGATGAGGCACCTTAGTTTCCAAGAGGCCAATGAAACGAGAGATTATTAACACGCACAAACCGCCTAATTTCAGCCCGCCTAAGGGGATCCAACATGCCTCTAATATTCCAAAAGCCGATTATCATTCCAAAAACAACGGAGATGGATTACCTCTTGCTGGTGGTCCTCTTCGCCGTAGCCGATGCTTTCGGGACTACAGCAGGAGGGGAATCGGGAAGAAGGCGCAGAACGGTCCTAGAGGATAGGAGCCTTTGTAGGCGGCTTTCCTTTCAAAGTAGGTTTCAGTACAGATTGAGCCTCATTCTCAATAGAAGCACTGTGGATACTGGAGTTAGAAATATCATCTGAGCTCTCTGAATTATTCACCTGAGTGGAAGCTCCTTCACACGACGGTTGAGGAGATTCATTATGATAAACTTGGAGAGCATCCTTGCGCTCCAGAAGTTGGCCTTCGTCAGTGGACTGATAGAGACCAAACAAAACAGCTGCAGCAGCAACTTTTGCTGTTCCTCTTCTGCTTCTTAATTCTACGCTTCACTTTTATCCATTCCTGTTCCTCTGATATAGATTCAGACTCAATAGCAGAAGGCTTGGCCGGATTGGCCTTAGGTGATTCCTGAGGGCCTTCCAAGTCTCTCCTAGGTGAACTCGGCTCCCCTAAGTACCCCGCTCTAGGGGAACTCTGCAGTGGCGGCATTACATTTGAGTTGTCCATGCCTAAGGTAGGATGAACGACCACTCCTTTACCTTTTTCAAGCAGGGGAGCCTTGTCTTTAGCCTGAGCATGATTAGGTTCGGCCTCAACGCTCCCATCACCAGGCAACTGATGCTCTGATTCATTGGCATCCACATTGCATGTGTGGCCAAATATTCTGCATTTCATACAGGCGAGGGGCCACCATTCGTATTCAACATCAACAACTACCAGTTTTCCCCTAAGTTCTAGCTTAAGAGACTCTCGGATATCCTGTTGAACTGTGATTTCAACACAAACACGAGCAAAAGTCAGCATGTCCATTTGCTCGGTTCTTTGATCTACATAGAGCGGCTTTCCAAGAACACTAGCTATCTTACTGATAGAGTGCGCGCACTGAAGGAACAAGGAAGATTCCGCAGCCTCACCCATACTGGCACCGATTGGAGGGACTCCTTGTTTAACTCAATTCCCGGCTCCCATTGCTGCAACATCAACGGAATTCTAGCCACAGTAATAGTCCCTCCCTCTAAGATCTTTCTCCTAAATTCCGAATCAGCAATACGCAGCAAGAACAGTCCCCTGCCATTGGACATTACCTGCTGCAGCGCAGGCCCCCAAGCTTTCCTAAGCGATTCATCCACAACCTTAAACGGGAGTTTCTTTCCCAAGAAATACCCCACTAGGCAATCGTAGAGTTTAGGGTCGGCGGACATCCAAATCGGCTTCATCCATATGAATGACGAATCACTTTGTCAACCGAACAGCATGTAATCAACGTCATAGCCCCGGTGACACCGCTAGCTACGGCTGCCCAGTGTGCGAGGAGGTTTCATGGAGACACCTCTAGAGTTATTTCGCTTAGAACGAGATCGACCCCTACTGATTCCTCGGCTTCGAGCAGGGCCCGACTGCTGGTGCGAGTCTGTAGCTCCAGCCAAAGGAACCGAGGATTTGCGGGTTTGATCATTCCGCGAATTGATATTAGCCGAGGGATTAACCGTAATAGGAGGGGAGTGCATTCGCCTACTCGGTCCTTCATCGAAGACCAATCCCTCACAGCCCAACGGCTCCATACAGCGAAATTGCGGAACGTAACCGAGAAAACCCTAAACCATCGCTCGGCAGAAATCCCTCGAAGAGAAGACGTACCAGGCTAAGATGCAGGGGGTTTTGAAGAGCTGGAAAAAGCGCCTCTTGGCGCGGAAGATCGGCCCCAACCAACGGTCAACACTCGCGGGGCCAGCAGGAACCAGAAACACTTTTTTTTATTTCTGTTTCCTGGAACAATTTTTAAACAGAAACACAACCAAACGCACCCTAAGTTTTCACTCTATAAATGGGGGTGGCCTTCTCTTCGTCCGGAGGGAGCTTTTTTTTAAGAAAAAATTGAGAAATAAGTGAAGAGAAAGGTCAAGAGAGGTTTTGGGCTTCTACGAGAAAAGAAAAAAAAGAAGGAAAAGTCAGAACGTGAGAGAGAGAAAGAGAGAGGAGAAAGGTAAAAAGGCAAAATGTGATTTGACCCCTACTATTCATCATCTTCCTCAAGTCCGCTGCCCTCCTCTCGCAACTTCCATCCGCGGGGCTTCCACGGCCGTGTGTCCGCCCGCCCGCTTCGTCGGTCTCCCCACGGCTCGTCCCGACGCTTGAGTCCTCCTCCACCCGAGCCCTCGCACCGGCCCGCATCTCCTCTCGTTGCTCGTGCCGCGCCACCACCGGGTTCCCCTCGCCCGCGAGCAGCTACGTCGAGCCTCCTTCGCGAGCAACCCGCGACACCAGCCCGCCGTCGCGACTCCCCGACGCCGCTCCCGCCTCGAGTATCGCCGCTCCGTGCCACCCCTGGCGCCGCCCTGCCATGTCAATCCGCAACGACCTGCCGCTCAAGCGACGAGCCGTTACCCCGGATCCGAATCTCGCTGCTGTCCTCGGTGCACCATCGCCCACCGCCCGAGAGATCGGCCGTTTTGTTGTAGGTTTACTTTCACCGGAGCCATCATCGTGCAACCACCGTCGCCGTGGATATCCTTCGGCGGAGCTCCTTGCCGGCATTTTTCCCGTAGCCGAAGCCTCCCGCTCCGTCGCACTCCGCCTGCACCGGTGACCCGACGCCACGGATCCAGTGACTCGACGACCCGGGGTTGCTCTCTCGTCCCGCTCGTGACCAACGCCCAGAGATCCGAACCCCCCGCTCCACGCACCAGCACTCGCGAGCATCGCTGTGCAGCAACCTGCGACCCGCAACGCCCGCGAGCCCTCTCGCCTCGACCCAACGCCCGTGCCTGCACCTCCCGCGCCACCTGGCCGTCGGCCGACCGGTGCACCCGACGCCGGCCACCGTCCGTCCAGCACCCATCAACGCTGCAAAGCAAGCCCCTCTTTCTTTAGGTGGTTTAGCTTTTTTTCTTTTATTTAGTTTGTTCTATTTTATCTCATTTTACTTTATCTATTTAAGTTGTAATATTTGATGTTAATATTAGTGAATTTAGTATGCATTATCCGCAGGGGATTTTGTCGGAATTATTATAATTATTAATTTGATCCAAGAGACATTGGATCATTTTTTTTTAATTATTTTAATTATGGGGCTTTCTTAGTGAGATTTTAATTGTTAAATCACAATAATTATTTAATCTGGTCCGTAAGACTTCGGATCAGATTTGTAATTATTTTGATCTCTCTCGTGATAACTAGGGTTAGAATAACCGTTAATTTAACCCGTGAGACAACAAAGTTATTTTTTCGATTATTTTGATCCTTTCTTGCTTGATTTTGTTGATAGTTTAGATTTAATAATTACTTATCTCTTAAAAAAAAAACTAAAAAAATCATAAGATAAAAAAATCAAAATTCTGCATGAGTATATAGGTTTAGTAAATCAAGCATGTAGGTTTAACAAATTAGGATTTTCTTAGGATTGCATTTTTAAGATTGCATTTTTAGGAATAAGTTAGGGTTGAACCTAAATATTTTTAGGGTTTTAGATCATGTTCGCATATTCTAATTATCTCATTTTCCCAAAAAAAATAGCTTTCTAAGATAGGATAGGGTTTAAGTCAAACTAATCCCTAGAATAAATTAGAAAATTATCATTTTTAGATAGATTAATTAAGGTTTTCATGAATTCTGAATTTCAATATAAAAAATGCAAAAATACTAGGTGCATGTTAACTAGTTTGCATAATAGGATTATTTAATCAGAACTTGTTAATTAATGAAGTTAGGTCATGAGGTGCATAATAATTAGTTTGCATAATAGGCCCATTTAATTAAAATTTGCATATTAATAAGATTAAGTCATTTGGTTTAAAAATGCATTTTCATAAAATCATTCTAATTTTTAAGAAAACCCAAAGAAAAAAATGATTGCTTGCTTTGTGTGATGCAATTTTATTTATTTGATTGCTTTAATAATGGATGAGCATCCGTGTGGTCACCACATTTGCATGATAGTAATTTAGGTTAAAATAAATCAGCTGCTTGCAAAAACATTTTGAAAAATTAAAAAGAAATGGTACCGAAAGGGCATTAGAAAATTCTAATGTAACCAAGTCCCCGTACCCTTAGTCTCTGGTTTGTAGGAGTAAAATAAATCTCCCTTTATTTTACTTAGGTGTCTAATCGACCTACCATAAACCGATTAGTGGCGACTCCTAGATAATCATCTTTTGCATGTTAAAAAAATTAAACCTAAGTCGCGATTTGGTATGGGCTTGGGAGAGCCCGAGCTAAGTGTAAAAGCTTGGCAGTCCATTAACCTAGTTTTAGGTGGTTCACACCCGCGAAAATCTGGTCGCGACAGTTATGTCTGTGGAGAATTATTTCTTTCACTCCGAAAACTATTATTTTTTAAACAATGCACTTTTTACATATTGGATTACAGATACACTGACATTTTAGTCTGTGGAGAATTATTTCTTTCACTCCGAAAACTATTATTTTCTAAAAGAATGCACTTTTTCGCATATACAGGACATTTTAATGTTTAAAAAAAGTAGTCCTCTTGTAGGATATTGACAAAGAGTGCCCCTAGCATAACAACAGTCGTTATGTTTTATAATCATGGTTGCGTATTAGCCACTGGTTCCAGTATAGGAAGATGGCTCACAGGTTTGAAATGTTAATCAAATTCAAGGCACGTTGAGATCTTGAAAAAAAAAAGTTGTGATTAATAAAAACAAATGAGCAATGTAGAAAATGTTTGAAGGGGTGTGTGATATAAGGACACATCAAATTGGATTTACTTAACATGTATCATGGAGGGGAAAAAAATCCTAAACCTATTACAATTGTCCTAATTCAATCTTAAATATTTTAACAATTTGTAAATTCAGTGACTATGATTAATTTTAGCCAAAAATCACTAACGTGGACGTTGGCTATTTTACGTGACTGCTGACGCTAACATGGACAATTTTTATAACTTTTAAAAAAAGTTGAAATTTTTTGTTGTTCTCTTTTTTTTTTTCTTTTATGTTTTTTTCATTGAGGCTGGCCAAATCGCAAGCTGAGCAAGGCTCGACCTCATCATCGCTAGGTAAAGTTAGCCTTGCTAGGGCTCAGTGGCAAGGCTAGGTGGACAAGGCTCACCCTCACCAACCAAGGGCGAGGATCAATGGTGGCCTTGTCTGCCACAATGAAAAACAAGAAATTAAAATGTTAAGAAAAAAAACAAGAAGAGAAAACAATAAAAAAATCATAATTTTTTTTTTAAAATTATTTCGTCAACACCAGCAAGATTTGTAGAACAATGAGTGTCCTCAGTAAGGATTTCTAGCCAAAATTAAATAGATGGATTGACTTGACAATTTGTCAAAAGATTTATGATTAAATTAGAAAAATTAAAAGATTTATGATTGAATTGACACAATTGCAATATGTTTATTTTTCGGTAACTCTCCTTGTTATGGTATTCGTTAACTTTTATGATGTGACTTAAACAATGCATTAGAGTTATGTATAACAAGTGGCTTGAGAATTCTGAACTCGTATAAAAGATAAATAGCAAAGAAAAATTTTACGCATATATTTTTTTTTTAGCCTTCAAGGTATAAGATCTTGGGCAAAAAAAAAAAAAAAAAAGAAAAAGGAAAAGGAAAAGTACCAAGAAAGTCATAAAATTATTACATTGATACTAATTCAGTCGTAAACTCATTATATTAATACCAATTTAATCCTGAATCTTACAAATAAGTCAATTTATTCTTAAACTTTTTCACATTTGTTCCAATTCAATTCATCTAGCTAATTAAGACTTGAAATGGCTGTCGTAGATGCCGATGTTTTATATGGCATGGATGTAGTTGACAAATACTTTTTAAAATATATATATATATATATTATTTTTAGAATTTTTTTTCTTTTTTCCTTTTTTGTATTTCCTTTCTCTCTTTGTCAATGACTGGTTGCCAGCCACATGCTATGATGGCGAGGACTGGATATGTACATTCGACCTTAGAAGTCCTTATGGACAGTTAATAGATAGTTGCTATTAACTGTCCAGATGCTCGCACCTGTTGAATCCCTTCCCTAATCAGAAAAGAGAGCTTGACGTCCCACATGGGCTCGTCTCACAAGTAATTGAAGTCGAATGGGAGGAGACGTTTTCTTCATCCACTTCGCATTTGGTCTCCTCAATGTTTTCTTCAATTGTCAAGCTGGCGAGCTCAGGGTTAATCTTGGCAATTTGCTTAGCCACTTCCCTCATTGTGGGCCTCTTCGCACCGCTTCAGTCCCAGAACTTCGCTGCAATTTCAGAAACCATTCCTACTCTCTCCATTTTCTCTTCACTATTATCCTCGAAGTTTATGACATAGGAGAGTGTCTTATCCTTCACAGGAGATGAAATAATGGATAGTATTGATTGACTCTACGAATTTTCTAACGAAACTTGTTGGCTTCTTTCCTGTGAGGTACTCTATGAGGACAACTCCAAAGTTGTATACATCACTCTTAATTGTTATCATATCGGTGATTAAATATTCTGAATCGATCTAGCCCAATGTACCTTGTATTTCATTGGTTAAGATAGGACTCTGCTTTGGTGATATAAGTACCCAAGTTTGAAAATCAAATACTTTTACAAAGTAAATTTGAATCATAAGTATGTTCATCAACTTGTTGTCATTGTAAATGATTGGGGATTCTGTGTGGGAACATAAATACTCAAATGTAAGAGCAGCTTCGGTGGCTGAGCTGATTTTTCCATGATTTCAAGATGGCCAACACATTTTAATAGAAGTGTCGGAAGAGGGTGCCATTCTAAATGTATTCATAAACCAATAATGGTATCCTAGTCTCCAAACATATGCCATGGAGCATCACCACATTTTTGTGGTTTATTTGCATCACAAATTCAAGTTCATGCTGGAAATGCCCCTTCTATGGATTTTCCAATTTTTGAATCTTGGAAAACTGAAAATGCTAGACTAATATAGTATAGTTGCATGTCTACAATAGAGTGGATAGTTATAATCCTCAAATCAAGAATAGATGAGAATGCATGTCATTTTTTTTTTTATACTAGTGATGTGTAACCTAATTTCCAAAACGAAATAGTGAACTATGTTTGCTTGATGAATGTACTATGTAATTGCGAGATAATCAAATGAAGGCACACTTTCTCTTGGGTCTCATGCTTTCAACAATTCATCGACCACAAGAATGTACAATGCCATATTATTTTGTGAAATAATTTGCGACAAATAACTTGTTGAAATTTCTTTAATAATTTAAATTTTAGGGAAAATCGGTAAGTTTAACATGGTCTGATATTGCGTCACTTTTTCAGCTCTTTAAGTATCTAATAGGAAAATAACCAAGCGTCAACAATATAGATTTGTCTGTATAAAGAAAACTTTGCAGTTGTGGTGTTATTGGATTTTTGTTGTGAGTATATACTTGGAGAGAAGACGTGTTAGATATTGCCCTAAATAAGCATATGAAATCCTGTCGGTGAGTTCTGAAGAGAAATGGTTAAGTATACTTTATGAATATGTAATTTATACATATTCCTTACATTTATTTCAATAAAAAAATCAGTAATAAATATTATCAATATGTTATTTTGTTCGGTCACTTGATAAGTATCATAAGGGTGATGCCTTTTTTTTTTTTTGGTAACCGAGGATCCGCCGGAGCATGCCCTTGTCGACCTACGCCGATTTGGGGTCTCACGGGCCCCTGTGGTGGAGGACCTACAACGACTATATCTCGGGGGAAATTAGCCCAGCAACCCACTGCCATGGCCCCCCACTTTAATCGCTAGCAACGCAGGATTTTGAACCCTCAACCTCCATGTGTTGGAAGGAGAGATCTCAACCAACTGCGTTGCCCGTGGGTGGGTGTGATGCCTTCTTGATATGTGACAATTTATAGGACTGAATCTCAGGTGTATGTGATTTGGTTTTTCGAGGTGTACCTAATGATCCCTTTTTTGGCCCTAGAATCAACTTAGATGATGGAATTCTCCGGACTGTCTTCTTGAGGAAGAAAATGACAAAATAAATAAAACTTTAGAATAGTCTCATTAAATAAAAGGGAGTGATGTGTCCTTTAACTTTGCAAAAGCTATGATGAAGTTAAAAATATCCTTAATGGGCAAGAAAAGGATGGCACACATGTGGCCCAATCGAAAAGCGATACCTAAAGCTCTCATTAATGACCTAAGAAGTTTAGGCATTGAGTTGGCAATCTTGATAGTATCTTCAAATTTCATTAAATGCTCATTAAATGCAAGATACAAATGATCCAATGAAAGGGTAAAAAGCGAGCCACCATCGATGACGCCTATAAGTTAGATTGCCAAGCAAGATCTTTTAGCCGTCAAACTCATTCTTTAGGTGTAATCATTGGATAAATAGTCTTGCCACCTAAGGACCATAGGCAGGGCACTTGAAAAATTTAGAATAGACCATTTGACTCGGTAATGATGGCACCAAGTAGTATAAATAGGAGGACCTCTCCTCATTTTTCACCACGCCATTCACTTTGTCCTTCCTCCTCCTCACGTCTCTCTCTCTCTCTCTTTTTGCCTTGCTCGCCCACCGCCGTACAGGACGGCCCTCTCTTGGTAAGGCCACCTATAATTTATTGAGGTTCATCAAAGGTAAGTAGAATTCCTAACCCTTGGCTAGGACGATATGTTACATCGTTGAGTCTTAGTCACGTGCTTACTCATGAGTAGTCGTTTTTATGTTGCAGGTCCATTTTGTATGATTTGCTCATGTGTGGGTTAAGATGGAAGATAATAAAATGGCTTATGCGACACATGATGTGATAATTAAATGAAAGAAGAAGACCATCGTCATATAGCGTTGGCGGCAGTGCCTCGTTCGTGAGAACGGGATGCCCTGGTTGAGCCAGGATGCTTGGGTTGAGCCCGAATGCCTCAAGTGAGCTAACACCCAGGATGCCTCGGTTAAATTGGGATGTTCTAGTTGAGCTAGGATGCCTAGCTTGAAACTGGATGCCTCAGTTGAGCTAAGATGCCTTGGTTGAGCCAGGATGTATGTTAATGAACCTTTTACGCATGTCAATATGTTTGTTATTACTTGACTTGGTGTGTTCATGGATAACTAAAGGTAAGCATGCATAGAAGTTACACCGAAAGGTATATATGTATAGTCGAGGAGAAGCAGTAATATTATTATCGAAGTACCATCAATATTATAATTCAAATACTATTCATGCTAAATTTGATGACGAGTTGTCATCCTAGCAAAGGATTAGGGATTTTTACTTATAGAGTCGTAGACTCACTCCTTATTTTTTAGACTTGTAGGCAGGAAAGCATCATGTCAATTTTGGAAGCCACAGTCATGCTAGAGGAGATAGAAGTTTCCCTTGGTTTTTATGGAAACTTGTAGTATGATTTAAAAAGGAAAAATGGCCCGTAGAAAAATGGCTTGTAAAAGTACTGTTATAATATAAATCAATGTATTTCGTGTGATGTATGTCTCAATCTTCTAGCCATTGTTTGTCTGGGGAGTTCATTTGTTCATGCTTCCGCATGTGCAAGATAACAAGATAAAAAGAATTGGGACAACGACGAGCTTGAGATTTCGCAAAATAACAATTGTCGCTTGTGACCCTAGAGATGAAATCGGGTTCGTGACAATCACCAACCAAGATGAAGTAGTATTGCCAATGCTAATGGGGTCATAGACCCTATTACAAGAGTTGGGGCTATTACTCTCACTTTTTTTCTCATTATCCAATACTTTGTTGGTTCCATCTTTCTCAAATAAATTGATGTATGTAGGGCAAGCCATTGAAGAGCTAAATTGTGTTGCTCTAATCTATCCTCACAAAGGAGATCAATGGGCATGGCACCAAGAAAGGGGGTTATGCTTCATGGATTATTTTAGTCCCAATAAAGAAAGCAACATGCAACTCAACTAGTACCAAGGAGAGATAGATTTGGCTATGGCATCGTCATTTGGAACATTCATCATTCAGTTATATGAAGTACCTATTTCCTGATCTATTTTCCAACTTTTAGGATTCTACTTTTAAATGTGAAACTTGCATTTTGGCTAAAAGTCATGGTGCACCTTTCTCAGTAAGTATACATAAAAGTGATATTCCCATTATGTTAATTTATTCTGATGTTTGGGAACCCTCTCCAATTACTATTGTTTCCAGAATTCATTGATTTATGACATTTGTTGATGATTGTACCCGAATGACTTGGTTATACTTGCTGAAGCACAAAGATGATGTGTTGAGTATGTTCCGAACTTTTTATGCTATGATTCAGATGCAATTTTTAGCTAAAACTCAAATTCTTTGTTCTAACAATGGTGGAGAGAATGTTAGTAAAGAATTTCAAAATGATTTCGAGAATCATGGTCTTCTTCATGAAACCTCCTTTACTCAAACACCACAACAGAATGGAGTTGTCGAATGGAAAAAAGAAGAAGACATATCTTAGAAACTACTCGTGCATTATTATTTAGTTCACATGCACTGAATAGATATTGGTATAATGATGTGGTCACAATAGTATATCTATTCAATCGTATGCCTTCAAAAGTGTTGAATTTCAAGACTCCATTTTAAGTTTCCAAACATGTTACTCTACCATCTATTTTGTTGATTCCTCCTCGAGTTTTCGAATGTTTGCTTTTGTTAATTTCCATAAAAATCAATGTACTAAGCTTGACCTTTGTTCAATTCGTTGTGTCTTTTTGGGGTATGATGCACAAAAAAATGAATATTGATGTTACAATCTTGTTACCAAACGTACTTATGTCACCATGGATGTAACCTTCGTGGAATCTAAAAGATTTTTTTATCGTAACTAGCATCCAATTCTTCCTTTCAAAGGGAGATACTAGTTGAAAGGCAAAATTGGTGGGATTATGTTGTATCCGAATACACTTTAGTACAAACTGAAACTGGACAACCTGGCAACCTAATGAGTGAAAAAAGCAAAGTAGTGGCTAGTGAGGAGAATAAAGTTGATATTGAGTAGGGGAATAGTGATGATACTACATAGACTGTTAAACATCATCACTCTTTAGTAACTAACGATCCGTCTCTTGAGAATATTCTTGAGATAAGATCTCTTACTACACCTTCTTCTCTTAATGACTTGAATACTTCTGTCAAACCTTTAGGCATAATTGTGGAAAGCCCCCAAATCGGTACTCATTAGATTTTAAGGGAAGGAGATCAAAATGCCCTATTGTAAATCATGTATCAGCTTGGAGATTATCATAACCTCTCAAGGTATTTGCATAAAACATGTCTTCAGTCCATGTTTAGATCCAAAGTGGATTCAATTGATAAAAGAAGAAATGGAGGTGCTAAAGAAAAATAAAACATGGAATCTTGTTCCACTGCTAAATGGAAAAAAGACGATTGGGTGTAAATCAGTGTTGGCGGATAGATCTATTGAAAGATATAAGGTGAGACTTGTGGCAATGGGATATACACAAACATATGGCATAGATTATTAAGAGACTTTTTCACCAATGGTGAAATTGAACACTATTAGGGTCTTGTTGTCTCTTGCTGCAAATTTAGGTTGGCCATTGCACTAGGTCGATGTAAAGAACGCATTTCTTCATGGCAACCTTGAGGAGGAGATTTATATGGATATTCCATTAGGGTGCACTATTTTCTAAAAAAAGCAGAGGTTGTGTGTAAGTTGCAATGTTCGTTGTATAGTCTAAAACAATCATCCCGCGCCCGGTTTGGACAATTCGGCTTGGCTATGAAGAAGTATGGTTTTTACTAGAGTAACTCAAATCAAAATCTATTCTTGTTTGACAATGAAAGGCAATTGCTTTAATAATCTATGTTGATAACATGATTATCACATGGGATAACATGGAAGAGATCTCTAGACTTCAAAAGAGATAGGCAACTGAGTTTGAAATGAAGAACCTAGGGGCTCTCAAATATTTCTTATGGATAGAAATAGCCAGACCAAAAAATGGCGTATTTCTTTCTCAAATAAAATATGTGCTAGATTTATTGTCTGAAGTGGGATTGCTAGACTATAAGCCATTTGATACTCTAATTGTTCAAAATCACAAGCTTGGAGAGTATCCTGATCAAGTGCCAACCAATAAGGAGAGGTATGAAAGATTAGTGGGTAAGTTAATCTATTTATCCCATACTCGTCTAGATATCACTTATGTCGTAAGCATATGAATGTGGTAGTTTGAATTCTTTGTTACTTGAAATCTGCTCTAGGGAAAGGACTTTTGTCCTCAAAGAATAACCATGTTAATATTGAGGTTTATACAAATGCAGACTAGGCAGGGAGTGTTTTTAACTGGAAGTCCATAATGGGCTACTTCACCTTTGTAAGAGGCAATCTTATCACTTAGAGGAGCAAGAAGCAGAAGGTAGTGACATTTTCTAGTGATGAGGCTGAGTTAAGAAGATTGGCCAAAGGACTTTGTGAACTTGTTTGGCTTAAGATATTACTGATTGAGATTGGTTTTGCTCTCAATTTTGAGATGAGCTTATTTTGCGACAATAAGGTGGCCATTGATATTTCTCATAATCCAATCCAGCATGACCGTACTAAGCACATTGAGGTAGATACATATTTTATCAAACAAAACTTCAACGCCAATATAGTTTGATTCCCATTTGTTAAATTTGAAGACCACTTGGCAGAGATACTCAAAAAGGCCTATCTCTAGTAAGATTATCTATAACTTACTTGACAAGTTGGGCATCAGTGATATCAATGCACCAACTTGAGGGGGAGTGTTGTTGAGAGTTGTCAACTTAGAGATTTTTAAGGATTATTCTCGTCATATATTGAGTTTGTCTCGGAGAACATATGTTGATTATATTTTGAAAAGATTCAGTATATAGCACTATAAGTTAGGAATTACTCCTATCATTAAAAGTGATGAATTAAATTTGTTACAATGTCCTTATGCTAATGTACTTGAAAATATCATATATGCTCAAATTTGCACCAAACCAAACATCACTTTTGCGACATGACTTCTAGATAGATTTTAGTTAAATCCAGAATACGATTACTAGGTTACTTCCAAGAAGGTTTTAAGGCATCTAAAGAGAGCAAAAAACTATATGCTGATTTATAAACATGTTCATGTCCTATATCTAGTAGGGTACTCGGATGCAAACTTTGTTGGCTGTTAGGATAAATTCAATAAGAAGGTACATCTTTATGTTTGCAGAAGGTGCAATATCATGTAAAAGTAAGAAATAGAAATCTTTGTCATCATTTACCACATAAATGGAGTTTATAGCATGCTTTTCAGCTACTACTCAAGATTCCGAAACCTCATTGGGGAGTTTAACCGTATTTGACTTTGTGGATAGACCTATATTGTTGTATTGAGACAATGACTCTACAGTATTATTCATCAACAATAACAAACGTCTCAAGCGGTCTAAGCATATGGTAATAAAAAAATTTTACCATAAAGGAAACGATTTAAAATGGTGACATTACAATAGGGCGTATTTCCATAGATGATATGCTTATAGATCCACTAATTAAAAGGTCTTCGCCTTTGTGTGTTTGAACAACATGTCATTAACATGGCCTTAGGAGTATCATGGGATGCTATTGTTTAGTAGGAAATGTTTCGATTTTACTTTAATAAAGTTTACATCTGTATTTGTTACATTTAGTAATATTATGATATGTATCGATTCTTTTACATTCAGTAAAGTGATTCTGAATGCATTGCCATTGAGTTGAATATATATTGATGAAAATCTTAAGGCATTGTGTAAACATTGAATAAAGGCTAGAGGCGTAACCTTAAGGATATGTCTTGTTATGAAAAAAGAAAGCATAATTATAAGGATAAGACATATGTAGGTTCATTGGAGCCATAAAAATATTCTCTAATGACACATGGGTTTTTTTTTTTTTTTTTTTTTTTTACATTTAAGGTAAGAAAACATTGAACGATGAAGTGGATGAGACACATGTCACAAACTAACCCCTTCGACTAGGCTTCATCAAACTCATATTTTGTGCGACATCGAGCATTTAAATTTTAAGTGATTAACCCTCTATGAATTTCAATTAAAGAGCCACCACTAGCCTTTTTTTGGTCGGCTAGAAAGCAAGTAATATATGGGAGAATATCTTACTATTTGCGCAACCATAAAATCTAAATTTGTGAACTTGATTACATTAATCATAAGACTAATACCCTTTCGATACCTAACTCAATTAAATACTAACTAACATCATGGCAACCTATCAAAGAATTGTAGGCTTCGTCCTAACCATTCTAAAACAAGGAAAATGACATCCGAGATATTGAGGCGCACATCCAAGTATAATTACAAAGAAAAAACACGCAAACAACCTAATATTGTTCTTAAAAAGAAAAAGAAATCAAAAACAAAGAATATTATAGTAAAGCCATAAAGGCTTATCCAATTTTAGGTTTAAATTTTTAGAGATTTTGTAATTTTTTTGAAATTCTTTTTGATTTTCTAGAATTTTTTAAAATTTTTATTGATTTTTCTAATTTTTATTATTTCATGAATTTTCCAAATTTTTACTTATTTTCTATATTTTATAATATTTTTAATGATTTCCTGAATGATTTCCTGAATGATTTCCTGAATTTTCTAAATTTTTATGAATTTTATATATTTTTGAATTTAAAATCTTTTATTAGTTTTTTTAAGAGTTTTCTAACTTTTTAGAATTTTTTACAATTATTAATGATTTTTATTTTTATTATATTATAATGTATATTATATGTGTTATTATTATATTCAAGGAACGGGTTCGGACCATTGACCTGACCCATCTAGCTGGATCCGACCCACGTTGGACAAAAAAAGTGATTTTTTTTAATAATTTTTTTATTGATTTTCTTTGATTTTCCTTTTTTTTAAATTCTCAATTTTTGCCTTTTTCCCTACTTCGTCTTTTCTCCCCACACTTTCTTCTTCTACCACACACCTCGTCCACCTTCGGTCATCTCCTTCACCCTACGACTTTCGAACCATTATCATCGGGTCTTAACGCCACAAACATCCACCCTTGTCATATCGTCGCCGGAGCCTACGTCCCCACCGGGCCACCACCAACCTCTTGCCGCCTACTCCGGCCAGCGTTCGTCGTCTCCGGCGGATTACTCGGCGACCACAAAATTTAACGAAATAAAATCCTACCGATCCTAAATTTCTAAAACTAGCCACCCAGGAAACAAACAGGCGTGAATATGTTAATATGAGGAAATAATCGCCTAAGTTGGGTGGCCTCGAACCAATGGCTTTGCTAGCAAGGGGGAGGTCTCCGATGAAGAGCTTTCTAGCCCGGTGATATGCATGTGTTGTTGGAGAAATCTTCTTGAAGTGTTTTGAAGTTGACAAAATGTTTCTATCGCCTAGTCTCGAAGGCTTGCAGACTCGCTATTTAAAGTCTCGAAGACCTCCTCAGCCGACTCAAGACTCAAAGTCTATCCTCATTGACAGTCTCTAATCCGTTGAAGAAAGATTATCCAGAACTGAATGTTTCGTTGAGGATTTGACCTTATCAACTGGAGAATATCTCGTGGCTGGAGAAGACATAACGGAGTCCTTTGATTGATCGAAGATTGACTCGATAATTGAAGATCCGGTGATTGCCTAAATATTATTGGAAGGTTCTGCTTATGGAAACCGAGATCCTGATTGTATGGGCGAACATGATTGATGGGCTATCAACACGTTCCTTTAATAGCTTGAACAATCTTCCTAATTGATTCCGTCCAACGGGTAGATTGGAGGAATTCCTTTGGTAAGTGCCAACGGGTATGATGGCATAAAGGAGTATATAAGGAAGACTGTCTTAGTTGTTCAAGGCGTGCGCGATAGAAGAATTCCAAAGTCTGAAGCTCCTATTTGTTTAGATAAATCCTTTGAGCGAATACTTGTATACAAAAGAGAGTCTATATTTGTGAGAGACCTTGAGGAGGTGTGGTAGAACATCTACACTTTGTGGAATCAAGGCAAAGCTATGCTGTAACTTCTCTTTTGATCATAGTGAAATCCGTCGGTGGGGCATCGGTGCGGAAGAGTGGACGTAGGCTTGGAATAAGCCGAACCACTATAAATCCCGTGTTCAATTTTCTCTTCCTTACTCTCTCTACCTCGATCGTATTTCATTTTGTTAATTAAGAGAGAATTTACTTTCTATCATATGCTAAGAATCGCTTCCGTATATCGATAAATTGTTTAGGCACCTATTCACCCCCCTCTAGGTACTCATACTAGCAATATCAATTGGTATCAGAGCTCGTGTACTTACTTTATTTGAAGTGTTTTACTTCATAGTAAAATATCCATGGCTAGTATGCTAGCACCAGGGCTGATGGAAGGGCAAAGCAATACCAGACCACCCTACTTTGATGGAAAGGATTACAACATCTGAAAGAACAAGATGAAAGCTTTCCTACGATCAAAGGATCCTCTCGGAATGGGACGTTGTAGAAAAAGGAATTACTCCTACCACTGCATCGAGTCTCGAAAGAGGAAAAGAAACTGAAGAAACCAGGCGGAATGTCTCGGAAGAAATAATCAAGAGACAAACACTCGATGCAAAAGCAATTTACTCCTTATATTGTGCTTTATCACCAACTGAATATAATAGAATATCTTCTTGTGGTACAGCAAAAGAGGTTTGGGACATATTGCATATCACCTATGAAGGAACAGATCAGTGAAGGAAACAAGAATCAACATTCTTCTTGGTCAATACGAAGCCTTCGAATGAAACCAGGAGAATCTATATCGACATGTTTAGTCGTTTTACGTATATTGTGAATGGTCTTGAAAATCAAGGTCAACCAACTTCTGATCCCATGAAGGTAAACAAGCTACTGTGTGGACTCTCCAGGGATTGGAATCACATAAAGACTTCGATAAGAGAGACGCAGAGAATTATGCCACTATCTGTCGACGAGCTAATTGGAACTCTTCAATCTTATGAAGTGGAACGGATCAATGAAGATGAAGATCCAAAAGGTAAGAAATCCATTGCATTAAAATCAAATGATGATTCTGATGATACAGATTCTGAAGAAGATATGGACGATGAGGAGCTTGCTCTCATGATAAGAAGATTCAGAAAACTGAATAGAAAAGGAAGAAGGTTCAACTCAAAGAAACAAAGCTTTCAAAGACAAAGACCAAGTCTGTTGATGATGAGGAACCAAACAAAGACATAGTCTACTTTGAATGTAAGAAAAAGGGACACATCGGACCCAACCGTCCTCTTCGAAGAAGAAGAAAGGAAAAGTTGAAAAATTTCGAAAAGCTCTCAAAGCCGAAACCCGGAGTGACATAGAGTGTGAAGAAAGTGATAATGAATATGCCAATCTATGTCTGATGGCACAATCGATTCGGACTCGAATCGACTCGAGACAAAGGTGAATTTGAGGCAAGTAATTTTAAAATTCCTGTCAAAGTTTCTAAATATATTGATGAACTATGCTTTAGTCTTAAGACTTCTCTCAAAAGAATTTCGGAACTGAAAAAGAAAACTCAGCTCTAAAACAAAAGGAAAATGTTTTAGTAGAAAGAGTTAAAAGTCTAGACTTGTCTGTTTCCAATCTTAAAGAAAATGAAGATAATCTTTTAAAAGAAAATGCCTTTTTAAAAACAGACTTATCAAATATATCAAAGAAATTTTCTATAGGGTCTGAAAAACTTGAGAAAATTCTTTCAGACAAAGACCTTACTTCAATAATTCTGGTTTAGGTATGACAGAAGAAACAATTCCCTTGATTGATTTTCCTAAAGTAAAAGAAAGAATTAAGAAAAGACTCTCGAGTGAGGTTTACAAAAATCACTTCAAGAAAGTTTTTGTTAAATCTGTAGGTAGAAATGCTCTAAAATGTTCAAAATGTAACAGCCCGGATCATTTTGAAAAAGAGTGTCCTATGGTTTGGAAACCTGTTAAGAAAATATGGGCTAATACTGCTTATGTTACTAACACCAAAGGACCCAAGAAAGTTTGGGTACCAAAGAAAGCTTGAGACTCTTTTTTAAATGCAGGTCACCGTCAAGAGAAAGGTAAAGTGGTATCTTGACAGTGGATGCTCAAGACACATGACAGGAGACTCAAAATGTTTCATAAAGCTTGCTCAAGTAAATGGTGAAAAGTTTCATTTGGAGGAAACATCAAATGAAGTATTGTGGGATTTGGAACTGTGAAAATTGGAAATCTCACAATAAGTAATGTTTCCTTAGTGGAAGGACTCAATTACAATCTTCTCAAAGATCGATCCAACGTGTGATACTGGTTTCAAGATCTTCTTCCAAGAAGGAATATGCTCGGAATCGGTAAAGACTCTACTCGATCTTTCATGGGTCGTAGACATGGAAACATCTATCTTCCGGATGTGAAACCAAATGAATTGCAATGTTTTATCTCAATTCAAGACGAAGCAAGCTTATGGCATAGAAAGCTTGGTCATATCAACATGAAGCGCTTAGCCAAAATCTCATCAAAACAGCTTGTTCGAGGACTACCCAGTTACCTTATCAAAAGACTGATCCATGTACTCCATGTATTCTGGGAAAACAGGTAAGAAATTCATTTAAGCCAATAAATCATGTCACTACTAATCATGTACTACGGTTGCTGCATATGGATCTCTTCGGACCAACGAGAACACGAGTATTGGAGGTAAGAAATATTGCCTAGTAATTGTGGACGATTACTCCTGTTTTACTTGGGTATATTTCCTTGCAAGTAAGTCCGAAACCTTCTTGTATTTTGAAAAGTTTGCTAAAAAGGTTCAAAATGAAAAAAGGATGTGTTATCTCTTGTATAAGAACAGATCATGGAGGTGAATTTGAAAATCAAGATTTTACAAAATTTTGTGATGAATCTGACTTTAATCATGTGTTCTCCTCTCCATATACTCCTCAGCAAAATGGAGTTGTGGAAAGAAAGAACAGTCTCTTCAGAAATGGCTAGAACTCTTTTAATATAAAGCAAGATTTCTTCACGATTTTGGGCTGAAGTCAAGTTTCAACAGCTTGTTATATCATCAATAGAGTCTTCTTAAGACCTATTCTAGAGAAAACCCCTTATGAATTGTTCAAAGATAAGAAGCCTATTGTTTCATACTTTCATGTATTTGGTTGCAAATTTTTTATATTGAAAAATGCAAAAGATCGAGTTGGTAAGTTTGAAGAAAGATCGGATGAAGGTATCTTCCTTGGATATTCTACATCAAGCAAAGCCTTCGAGTCTATAACAAGAAAAGCCGTCCAGGAGGAGTCAATGAATGTCAAATTTCAAGACTCAACACAAGATGAATCAAGTCGACTCATCAAGAAGAGTCCGAACCTACCTCCGCACCTTCCAAAGCTTACAACTCAAGAAGCATCTCGGACTCGGAAAACCAGCATCGGGATGTTCGTGAAGATTCAATCAAAGAGAGAGATCATCAAACGAGACAAATCAACAAGTAACTGGAAGCATAAGTCCAGTCATCCCAAAGATCTTATAATCGGCGAAATTAATGAAGGAATTCGCACCAGATCCAAAAGGCGAGAAGAGTCTAGTCCGTAGCTCTTGTTTCTGAAATTGAACCAAAAAGCATAGAAGAAGCTTTGTCGATGAAAGCTGGATTGAAGCTATGCAAGAAGAGCTCAGACAGTTCAGCATTAATGATGTCTGGGAACTAACATCCAAACCAAAAGGTAAAACTGTTATTGGAGCTAAATGGGTGTTCAGAAACAAGATGAATGAGAAAGGAAAAGTCGTACGAAACAAAGCAAGACTCGTGGCCAAGGGATATATGCAAGAAGAAGGAATATATGATGAGACTTTGTTAGGGAAATCCCTTATGATGTTTTGAAGATGACAAAATAAATCAAAGGCTACTAACATGTTTGATGGTTGAGTAATAGACCATGCAGATAATAGAACATGTAAAGGATATTATCAAAGTCTCGAAGACGCCGGACGCAAGACTCAAAGTCTCGAAGACTCGCGTACTCAAGACTCAAAGTCCGAAGATCGCGCGGGACTCAAGACTCAAAGTTCAAGACCGCGACTTTAGTATCAAAGTCTGTTCTACATCGAAGTCTGTTCACTCGGCTAATTACATACGAACGTGAATGATGAACCGTAAGACGACTCTATGCTGAAAGCCGAACCGGAAGACGTACTCATGCTGAAAGCTGAACTAGAAGACAGACTCTATGCTGAAGCTGAACTGGGTACAGATCTAAAGTCTACAGACTCATATTGTAAAGTCTACGAGACCCATTGTAAAGTCTCAAGACTCATATCGTAAAGTCTAAAGACTCGAGACTTTACATCCAGTTTCGATGAATCGTAACTCAAGCCCAATCATACAACGGCTAGTGATCCTGGTTTGGATTCCACATCAAGATTGATTTGATTGAAGACAAGAACTTTCTATACAAAGAAGCTTTACTTATGGAAACCAAGATTTCGTTTGTATGGGCGATCGGAATCAATTTGGGATTTTACCTTTGTCACTCAACGGCTACCAAATCTTCTAGATACGAGCTGTCCAATGGGTATATTGGAAGACGATTCTCCGGGATACTGTCCAACGGTAGTTTGGAAGTGGAGGAGTATTTAAGAAGATGAAGGACCGATGAGCAAGTAAGAGACGGAGTGTAGAATTTATAATTCCAAAGTCCGAGCGACTTTTGATCATATACTTGTCTCTTGAGAGCTTAAACGTTTGTAATCGTGAGAGAAATACCAAGAGAGTGACTTAGTGAGATAGTGTGATCTACTACTAAGTGTTTGCACTCGAAGTTGTAATCTCTTGTTGATTGCATATTGGAATCCAGCCAAGAAGGCTGTTATCGTGGGAGAGTGGACGTAGGCTTGGATTAAGCCGAACCACTATAAATCTCGTGTTCTTATTTTCTTCCCTAACTCCTTTATTTTGTTCATACTAGCACTCACAGACTTACGCTCCAGTAGCAAGGTTAGAAGCTATTCGACTATTACTTGCGTTTGCTTGTTATAAGAATTTCAGGTTATTCCAAATGGACGTCAAAAGCGCCTTCCTAAATGGATTTATCCATGAGGAAGTTTATGTGGAACAACCACCAGGGTTTGAAGACCCCGAAAAGCCGGACTCGTCTTGGAAAAAGGCTTTGTTTGGTTTAAAGCAAGCACCTCGGTCTTGGTACGACTGATTAAGTAAGTTTTTAATACAAAATGGTTTTGTCAAAGGTAAAGTAGATACGACTTTATTTATCAAAAAGGAAATCAAAAAGTTTCTTACTTGTTCAAATATATGTGGATGACATTATTTTCGGATCTTCAAATGAAAATATGTGCAAGAAATTTTCTAAGTCTATGCGGGATGAATTTGAAATGAGTATGATGGGAGAGTTAACATTCTTTCTTGGTCTTCAAATAAAACAATTGAAGGAAGGAACTTTTATTTATCAAGAAAATATGTTAATGATCTTGTCAAAAGATTTGGACTGGAGAAGTGAAAAAGACCGACATACCGATGTCAAGTTCTTTGAAGATAGACAAAGATGAAGAAGGAAAAGAAAGTTGATCAAAAGCTGTACAGGAGCATTATTGGTTCACTTCTTTATCTTACCGCTTCTAGACCTGACATTTTGTTGAGTGTTTGCATTTGTGCAAGGTTTCAATCGGATCCTAGAGAATCCCATCTCGGTGCTTTGCGAAATGCATCATTAAATACGTGGCTTCATCATCAAGCATAGGTCTTTGGTATCCTAAGAAGGGAGACTTTAATCTTAAGGATATTCGAGCGCGAGATCTGGCCGGTTGCGAGTTGATAGAAAAGCACTTCGGGAACTTGCCGGTTGCTTGGAAGCGGGGCAGTGTCTTGGTTTTCAAGGAAACAAAGCACCGTGTCTCTTTCAACAACGAAGTAGAGTATGTAGCCCTAGGAAGCTGCTGTTCGCAAATTCTATGGATAAAACAACGCTAAGAGACTTTGAAATTGAAGACTCATGCACGGAGATTAATTGCAACACTAGCGCTATCAACCTCACCAAAAATCCAATTCTCCACTCAAGAGCAAAGCATATAGAGATTCGACATCACTTTATTAAAGATCATGTTCAAAATGGAGATGTTTCAATTCATTTGTTGACTCAAAGAATCAATCAGGCGGATATATTCACAAAGCCTTTGGAGAAAAATCAATTTGAGTCTATTCGTTCCGACTCAACATTTTGAGGTATGAGGATATCAAAGTCTAAAGACTTTCAGACTCAGACTCACAAGACTTTATCTAAAAGATAGTCTTGCTACGTCCGTCAGATTGTAAGTCTTTCTCCCTTGAATCTTATCTTGAAAAGGTACGATCATCAGACTGTGTTTAAATTGTTGATATATTTAATTGACATAAATATTGCATCGCTTCATTTACAAAAGGGAAGTTATTTTTGAAATAGCTATTTTTGCGGATAAAGACAGTTATTTTGAAAAGGCATATTTTTATTTCTTTTTGTGACGGTTCGTTTACTCTTCTTTTTAACCGATCGAGCACTGTCGATTCCTCTTCACTTTTCTCTTAAAAACCCTAGAAAGCATCAATTCTCCATTCCCGTTTGTCTTCTTCGCTCAATCCTCAAAAGTTGTCATCTTTCCTGGAAAGTCAAGCAAGAATCTTCCAAAGGCGAGAAAGATGTCATCTTCAAGAAAGTCCTCAAGAATCGCAAACGGGGACCCACGAGAGGATGAATGAGGGGGCCTACGCACTTTGATCTTCGAAGATGAAGTGACTCAATGAACAGAAATGGCGAGCCCACAACATTCTCAACAGCGTCATTCTCCTCCATCTAGTCCTCAAGGAGTTGATCATCAACAACAGGAAGAAATCATCGAGGATGCGACCGTAAGAGTTCAAAAGCCCGCTTATATTTACCAGTTATATCGTGCCCTAAAAGGAATTCGTACTCCTTTGAAATACATTGATGATTTCCTTAAAGAAAAAGGACATGGGAACGAATATATTTTTCTGAAAAAAAAAATGGAAAGTTTGGGAATTGCTCGAAAATGGGTGGCCCCTTGCAAATATCCCAAGTGATCCTTGTGGCGGGGGCCGAATCCTGTGGATGGGAATGATGATGATAAATTATACGGTCAATTTCAACCGAAGATGGGTGTTGCGGTTGAAAATCAAGGAAAAGGGGAGATTTGTTCGATCAAAGGAGCAAAAGGATCTCGTACTCAAAATTGCTGAAGCGTGGGGTAATAAACCCTAGGAGTGTGGATTTTGATTTTCTGGATGCAGTGAATGTGAACTTAAGAGAAAAGTTCAGTTATCTTCAATTTGAAAAGTTGTGCTCTGACTCTACAGAGGCATATGCTGAATTAACTGCATATTTCTATTCAAATCTAAGCTTTTTGGATGCGAATAGATTCTCTTTTAGCGTAAAAGACCAAGACTATGTTGTGGATATGAACATGCTAGAGATGTGTTAGAAGTCGAAAGAGGAAGATATCAAACAAACAAAGTTTCCATTGCTCGGGCCACACTTGAACTAGTGAAGGACAGGAGAACAGATGAAAAGATCACCTACTTAAGGATGGGTGCATTCAACATCTTGCTTCACAAGATTCGATTAATTGCCTCCGACCGAAATCAACTTCCAAGACCGATGTCTCAAGTTCGAGGCCAAGCCGATGTATGCCATTCTTTTTTGAAAAGGTTTTCTCTCCCTCACACCGTGATGTTTCACGGTATAGAGCAATGATGAAGGACGAGAGGTCAACTCCTTATCCAAGCCTTGTTACGAAGTTATTCGGACATCTGAATATTCAGCCTCCACAAATCCTTTGTGTTCGACCATGTGATCATATGGTGGTAGGTCTGAAAATGGTTACCAAAATGCGTCTGAAGGAACTGAGCAAGGAGTTGGAGAAATTCAAGGAGAAGACTCCTGCAAAATCTCATCAAATATCTTCTGCAACTAAAAGGAAAGGGAAGGAGCCCATGGTTGCTCCATCCAAGAGAAGAAGAGCTCTCCTCATAGAGGATGAAGATGATGAGGAAGACATCACTCACTCTACATTGGCCTTAAAAAATTTAAGTCGTCCTGTTCCACAGCAAGACTCGGAACAAATGACAAAAGAAGCAGAGGAGAAGGAAGCAGAAGAATTAGAAGCTGAAAAAGAAACAGATGAGGAAAGACCAGAAGAAGAAAGAAGAGAAGAAGGAGAACATGAAGAACACTCTTCTCCACCAGTAGGCATGAAAACAGGGGAGATCGGAGAAAGGAGTGAAGTCTTCTTGTCCTGATGAAAGTGAAGGAGTCGATCGCTCACCCGGACCCGAGGATGTTTATGCATCTCGCTTTCCGGAAGAAGGTCATGAAGTGTCATCGCCAAACCTGCAAGATTATGTTGATCTACCATCTTCTGCATTTACTCCATCGATCGAGCCGAAGCAAGTACTCGGACCGATAATGGAGCAGATTTTCGCGAGAATCATGGATATTCTCTTGGAGATGCGAGGTCAAATTTATGCCTTGGGATGCGAAGTTCAAAGCTTGAAGAATGAAGGTCAAGCTTCTTCCCGTTCATTGAATGATAAAATGCAAGCCCTCTCTATTCGAATCAGTCCAATGCCAAAAGCGAGGAGATTGCACAACTAAAGGAAGACTTTAAGAGGCTGGAAGGCATCGTTCGCCTATGGAAGATTTCCAGCTTGTCCGCATTCCCAAGCAATCTTAACTTCATCTCATCCTTTTTAATGATGACAAAAAGGGGGAGAGATGCAAGATTTGATCAAAAACTTTTCATTCATTAAACTTTTTGCTTGTTGGATTGTTTTGAGGTTTATGGTTTGAACCTGTTTGACTTTGTTTTGTGTCTGGATGAGAACTGAACTAGACTTGGACTTGACTGCTTCTATTAACCAATATTGATATCTTATGAATGGCTTAATCATATACCGGACTAACCTATTTTCTCGTGGATGCAGATTCTAGTGTTATTCATTAGCCATTTATTTCTATAAGATATGCATATGTGTTTGAGAAATGTTTTGCGGGTCAAAGATATCCAAATCTGCGGGAAAGTTTTGTCACCATCAAAAATGGGGAGATTGTTGGAGAAATCTTCTTGAAGTGTTTTGAAGTTGACAAAACGTTTTTATCGATCTAGTCGAAGGCTTGCGACTCTGCTATTTAAAGTTCGAAGACCTCCGACAGCCAGACTCAAGACTCAAAGTCTATCCTTATTGACAGTCTCTAATCCGTTGAAGAAAGGTTATCCAGAACTGAATGTTTCGTTGAGGATTTGACCTTATCAAGCGGAGAATATCTCGTGGCTGGAGAAGACATAACGGAGTCCTTTGATTGATCGAAGATTGACTCGATAATTGAAGATCCGGTGATTGCCTAAATATTATTGGAAGGTTACCGCTTATGGAAACCGAGATCCGATTGTATGGGCGAACATGATTGATGGGCTATCAACACGTTCCTTTAATAGCTTGAACAATCTTCCTAATTGATTCCGTCCAACGGGTAGATTGGAGGAATTCCTTTGGTAAGTGCCAACGGGTATGATGGCATAAAGGAGTATATAAGGAAGACTTGTCTTAGTTGTTCAAGGCGTGCGCGATAGAAGAATTCCAAAGTACGAAGCTCCTATTTGTTTAGATAAATCCTTTGAGCGAATACTTGTATACAAAAGAGAGAGTCTATATTTGTGAGAGACCTTGAGGAGGTGTGGTAGAACATCTACACCGTGGAATCAAGGCAAAGCTGTGCTGTAACTTCTCTTTTGATCATAGTGAAATCCAGCCGGTGGGGCTGTCGGTGCGGAAGAGTGGACGTAGGCTTGGAATAAGCCGAACCACTATAAATCCCGTGTTCAATTTTCTCTTCCTTACTCTCTCTACCTCGATCGTATTTCATTTTGTTAATTAAGAGAGAATTTACTTTCTATCATATGCTAAGAATCGCTTCCGTATATCGATAAATTGTTTAGGCACCTATTCACCCCCCTCTAGGTACTCATACTAGCAATATCATGTGTCACGGTCCGTGAATCCTCTCGTACTTGTGACACTTGTGAGTGATGCTTGGGGTTATCGGGTGAAGAGTGAGGAGGCAAAGGGGACGAACACAACTGGTCCGTGGGAGTGGCGTCAAGACGGTTGGTGCTAGGAGTTCTAGGATAGAATGATACATCACTTAGGAGCTTTAAAGACGGGGCAGGCCTCCCGTGCACAAACTGGTTGAGAGTTGATGCCGCTCTCCTGATGAGGCCATGGCAGGCCGAAACTAGTTGTTAAACCTAAATGGATCTGCTATCTCACTCGATGGACTAGACGCCCGAGCTACACTAGGCGTGGTAGCATCTCGTACAAAGAAGCATTCACCGTATTGTTCGATGGAACAGCTAAAGAATGAAGGCTGGCCTGGCGAATTCCACTCGCCAGGCGCCTGCGGGTCCTTCTGAGGCCAAGGAAACTCTCAGCCCATGACACATAGTATCAAAGCAGGAATCCCTCCAATAAGTGAGTGAGTTGGAAAATCGAACTTCTCGCTCAAGTGCGGGTCGAACTGATGAGCACCCGGTCCGGTCTTAGTGAGTGGAGAGTGAATGGTAGGGGCAAAAGATGCTCAAACGAAGCCGGACTCTCAGCTCCTAGGATGGCAATGGTACTAGGACGAGTTGGTTCCCTGTTGAGTTGATAGGGAGTTGGAGAAGAACCGAATTCTCGCTGAATGGGGATAACATTCCTGGATCGATCGGTGAATACGAAGAAGAGGTCTACAGCCGCGTTTTCAACAAGAAAAGAACCTCCATTGTTTTGCTAGTGTTAAAGAAGCTGGATAGGTAAAGATGGTGCTGCCAAAAGATGTGGTTGGCGAAAATGCCGCACTTGCCAGAAAGCGCTGGTGACCGAGAATGGCCGAGCGGCTAAGATCAAAAGAGGCTACCAATGGAGCAAAACCTATTTTGTTGGGCGAGCGTGACCATTCGATATGAAATCCCAAAAGTGGTGCATCAATGGTTAATTTACGCAAGGAAGTGATAGAACAGATTGCAACGAGGACGTTGCGAATTTGAGTGGGGGAGAATGTTACAGACCGTGAATCCTCTCGTACTCGTGACACTTGCCAGTGATGCTTGGGGTTATTGGGTGAAGAGTGAGGAGGTAGATGGGACGAACACAACTAGTCTGTAGGAGTGGCGTCAGGACGGTTAGTGCTAGGATTTTTAGGATAGAAGGATATATCACTTAGGAGCTCTGAAGACGGGGTAGGCCTCTCGTGCACAAACTGGTCGGGAGCTGATGCCGCTCTCCTGACGAGACCATGGTAGGTCGAAACCAGTTGTTGAACCTAAATGGATCTGCTGTCTCACTCGATGGACTAGACGCCTAAGCGACGCTGGGCATGGTAACATCTCGTACGAAGAAACATTCACTGTATTGTTCGCTAGAACAGCTAAAGAAGGAAGGCTGGCCTGGCGAATTCCGCTCGCCAGGTGCCCGCGGTCATTCCGAGGTCAAGGAAACTCTCGGCCCATGACAAGGACATGGGCAAATCAAAGAAAGTGAGTTGGGCTCAAAGTATTGGGCCGATAGAAGCAAATGAAATAAGATAAATAGGCTGGCTACGCGGGCTTCACAGGCCCGAAATTTCCTAAAGAAGATCGAGCTCCGAATCTATTGCCTTTTATTTTATTTTATTTTATTTCCTCCTTTTTCAAGTCTCTTTTTTTGTTTTTATTTTTTTTGTATTTTTATATTTTTGCTAAAATTGGACACTTGAAAGGTCAATAAAATTCAGATGTCAACAACACATAATGTATTGCTCTCTATGAGATGTGCTATCCATTTGCCATACTATTATATTAAATCCATATTTATAAAGTTAAAAGTATTCATGATCATGGAAGGTTTTATGTATATATATGCAGCTATTGCATTGATTCACTATTTGATACTTTATGGAATCAGATTGAATGTTAAGAATTATCTCTAGATCAATATAAATGTGTGTGTATACTATACAATTTCAATTAATATAGCCCAAGTGGGAGAATGTAAGAGTTTTTTTAATATGTGCTATATTAATTGATATTCTAATTTACCATTTTGCGGGAATGGTCTAATAAAATAAGATATAAGGTTTCTTAATTAATCTAATATGTGGTTAGCAATTATGAGCTGAGTTGAGCCCAGCCTATGATGAGATGGTCTAGCTAAAAATTCTAAAAATGGTATCGAGTCTTTTCTCTAACTCTAACACATATGAATACCCTTGGAGCGTTTATAAAACGCTAAGGATGGGGCAATTTCATTGAGTCAATAATAAGAGGGCAATAGAGGATAATCACTTGAGTTTTGGATCATTGCTGTTCTGCATCAACAATGATGGATTCTAAATCAGGTGAGCAAATCTCTTCATTAGTTTATATGTGTTCTTAATTCTAGTTATGGAAATTTTAGGTGCACTTTCACGGCTTACAACCCAATCCAGGACAACCTTTGAGTCAACGTGTTCTCGTGTATCAGCCGGGACAAGAAGCTTGTATTCGGAGACATGAAACGACTCCTGGTCCACTACGAACGCTAATCCGCAAGAGCTGAATTCCTGAACCAACATGTAATTCGCGGTGCTGTTCATGGATATATTGAGGATCCTGAGGCTCTTGGGGATCGACGTCTGACGGCACCTGAGGCCAGAGCACGCGCTATCGGCTGTGAAGTTGATGTCCTCACGGCAATAGGAGGAGCATCCACTCCCGAAAGTCCCAGCAGCGTCCGAGATAGGAGCCGAGGTGTTGCAGCCGAAGACTGTGAGCTTGTTCCGGGTGTCAAAAAATGTATAATGCCCGTCTTCGCTCATCGTGAACGATGTGTCGGGGTAAGATTCATCAAGCAGATTGCCACTCTGGTCATAACAGTCGTATGATATGTATATACCAATGAAGATCGTCCTGTTCACCACAGATATGTCGAACACCAGAATTTCGTCATCTAAGAACAGCTTCGAGGGAGACAAAGTGTGGTTGCAGATGAGGATGAAGTCAGAGTTCCGTGCGCAACTTTTGTCAAGCCCGAATGGGAAAGGCACACTCATGTTCCCGCACACTCGGTCGCAGTTGTCCTTCTCGGTAAAGGTGGCCAAGGCCAAGGCCATTGGAAGAAAACACGCCACGGCCGCCTTCATCTTACCTTTTACCAGTCTGTGCTTCCTGTGGCTTTCCTCTTCCCGGTATTTGTAGATCTAGTCTCAGTGCCGATGCTTCAGCGGCATTGAAATACCGAGTCATTGATACTGACTCATGGGAAAGAGATTGCTGCGCTTTCCGGAAAACCATTTTTTTCAATTGGGATACAAGTCAGTAGATGTTACCTATATGTGACCAAATATACATGTGAATTCATAGTCACTTTCATTTTCACTCGAAATGGAAAATTTTAAAGCTGTGATGATTTCACAATGTAGGGAATTTTCCAATTATCAAATTATTAAGAGCATTTATAACACGAGAAAAATAAGTTCTTTGAACTTACAAGTTTCATGATTGGTTATTCAGTAAGTACTTTTGGGGAACCTCTTAAAGTCAATTGAAAAAGAAACTAAAATATGTGTACGTAACATAATTATCAAAAAACGAATAATTTCAACGTTCCGTCCTCTTTTGTCTTTTCTCATTCTCCTTCTAAACTTATTTGAAGATGTCGTATACAGAATTATTTCAAGAGGCTAGTTACCATTCGACGTTCAACTAGCTATCAGCTACCCGCCGTGACATTTGTTCCCAGTCGAACTAGCCGTTGCCTATTTATTCTTCTGGCCATTGTGACATGTACTCTGGTAGCTTGTTTGTTTACCCATAAATACCTGCCATCTGTTCATTATTGATGCACTAGAATACATACACCAACTTCTATCTTCTATTTCTAATCTATGTTGGTTATTGCCACCTTCGAAGACTATTACCAGATCATCGTAGAAGGGACCAACTTAAGGAGCTGCATGCAATATAGTCAAAGGAGATGATTTCCTAAGCTAATTCGGTGGAAAAACAACCAGCACCAATAGAGGCACACAAATAAATTTCATAAACATGATTATTGACGACTTATATAGGTAATGCTACATCAGGACATGTTGATAAGTCATCTGTACTGAAAATGCATTCTATGGGTTTAATTTCTTCTTTGAATTCTGATAGTGCGAGTGAATGTGAAAGATGTGCTGCAACTAAACAGATTAAAAAGTAAAGTGCATCTGCTCGTAGAATCTGCATGATTAGACTAATCCATGTGAACTTGGAGACTTCAAAACTGTCCATAACTAGAAGTGGTAAGAAATATTATGGAATACCCATTGATTGCCATTCTAATTATTCAAAAATATGTTTGCTTAAGGATAGACATGAAGGTTTGAATTATGATAAGTTACATAGAGTAGAAGTAGAAATTAAAAGAGTTAGATACTGACAGAGGAGGAGAGTATGTTTTGTTTAGTGATTATCGTGAAAAGGAATGTATGATTCATGAGATTACCCGTCCATATTCACCAGAGTCAAATGGTGTAAATTAATGAAAAAATTAAATGTTTAATAAGTTAATGAATGGTTTGATTGTTAATAAATGTGCACTTGATAATCTGTGAGGTGAACCCATTTAAAGTTGATATCCTTAGGATACGAATCAAAACTACAGTCATTGGTATTTTAAGCCAGAATCGTGACATCATCCTTATCGTTCGAGTAGACACCCATTTAAAGTCGAGTTCCTTAAGAAAGATTTTGAATCCACAACCACCGGTTTTTCTAGCCGAAAGCATGGGACGCCCTTGCGGTTGAGTCAATCCCCAGATAGGTTTTGAGAATTTTCCACATAAACCCCCTTAGTATTCTAACAATCTAGGTTGGGAATACGGGTAACGTCGCGTGTGTAGGAAGTTCAGATCCAACAATAAAAAGCCTGGCTCCATAGCATCACGAGGGGATGACTTGACAAGTCGTCGGAGAAGATGGACTTTTCTTCTTTCTTTCCTTTTTTTTTTTTTCCTTTTTGGGTCAGGAGGGGAAGACAGACTTCGCAAGTCTTCGTTCGGGCGTCTCAACAAAGAAGGCGGAGTTCATGATGACGAGCGAGTTTTCGTCCTGCGCCACCAGACCGTAGAAGATTCATCAAGGATGTAGACATTTTGGAGAACTGACAAAGTAGTCCTAGCCAGTTTTTCTTTGTCTGTAGACCTGAGATTTATATCTTTCCTTGCGCCACCCTGGAAATATGCAGTCTGGGATTAGAAGAAGGTTGACCCTAGAAAGTTTCCTAGTCCTCCCATATATCAGCTGATATTTCATCAAATTTTTACCCTTGGCTAGTTTAAGGCCCCTTGCCTTGCACATGATGGGAGAACAAGTTTAAACTTTGATCAATAGAGTTAAAGGTGAATAGCTTTGATTGACAACGCTCAAAAGAAGGAGACGAAGAAGCCTTTGCTTTATAACACCATATTACACCTTATCAAAAATAATTACAAAAGTTGCATTTCATTAACTTGATACATAACTTTTAAACTTAATGACTCATAAATATAGTTAGTGTTCCGAGGAGATAAATTTCTAATGATTAGACATAGAAATACGAACAGTCTTGACATAGAAATACGAATAGACTTCTTAAAGATAATCTTACAAGGATGGCTCTTCTTTAAGGCGTGTGCCATCTTGTGAGTCGAATGAATATTTTAATAAATTGATAACTTATTTAATTGATCAACAACTTCCAATTCGGTTCAATTACTATCATCATGAATATCTTTTTTATTGATATAATCAACAAAAGTTTCGATAATATAAAAAATTTGATAAAATATCAGCCGATATTTAGGAGGACTAAGAAACTTTCTTGGGTCAAACTTCCTTTTGATGCTCAATGGAATCCAAGTTATGCGGTCTGCATCTTCCCATGAGAAGTGGAAAGGGGAATGGACAAATTTCGTGCCTACGTAGCAAACAAAAGCTGGCAAGGACTACTTCCCCACTTCTCCAAATGTCTTTTTCATTAAAGGTTAATACCCTGAAAAACCTCAAACTGATACACATGTAACAAATTTATCCCAAACTAGTTTTTTGACCACCAAAAACCCCAAATTTGTGTACCTTTGACAAATTTACCCTAAACCGGTACACTTGTAACAAATTTATCCTCTATTAATTTTCGTTAAATTTTACTATCAAATTATAAGTCAAATGATATGCGACAATTGACTAATATACCAATTTGGATTTTACGTTCCGTTTGTCACAGTTTACAATTTTTTGTGATTTTTTTGTTGTATTAATCCAAATTAGTAGATGGTATATTTGTTATAAATTTACCATTTTTGTGTTTTTTGCTGTCGAATAAATTAGTTTTGAGTAAATTTGTTATAAATGTACCAGTTTATGATTTTTTATGGTCAGTTAGGGTAAATTTGTCATAGGTGTACCAGTTTAGGGTTTTTCATAGTTAAAAAAATAGTTTGGGGCAAATTTGTCACATGTGTATCAATTTTGGATTTTCGGGGTATTAACTCTTTCGTTAATGAATTTTCTTACAGTACGACAACGTGTGACGAAGATCTATGCCTTCTTTTAATGTAACGTTCGAACGACGACAACTTGTGACGTCTGTCTTCTTCGATGACTTGTCGAGGCATCCCCACATGATGCTGTCCACAACATTCACCTATATTAACAACCTAGATCTGTCCATTCCCCTTACCGCCACTCATGGGAAGATGCAGGTCACGGAACTTCGATTCCATTAAGGATTACGAGGAGAAAGGTTGACTCGAGAAAGTTTCTTAGTCCTCCTAAATATTAATAGACATTTTATTAACTTTTAACCCAGGACTAGCTTGAGGACCCCTCCCATGCACGAACATTCTTTTTATTGATATGATTAGTTAAAACTAGGATAATATAGTATATTAAAACTCTATTCGTTTCATGGAAAATAACTTTCAGGAAAACATTTTATTTTTTATTTTTTGGCGTTCCTTTTACAAAAAAATAAATTGCTTAGGGAAATTTTTTTATGAAAGTAAAAAAGTCCTCTAAATTAGGAGAAATTTTTTTTTACTTTTGAAAAGTGAAAAACATTTTCCTCAGTTGGTATCTCTTATCTTGTACCCCTACAAGCCCTCACTTCCTCCTCCTCCTCCTTCTTTCTTCTTTTTTAAAAAAAAAATAAAGATTATTTGTTTATTTATTTAAATTCGAATTATTTTTTTACTTTTCTTTTTTTCTTTTTCTTTCCTTTGTTTCACCGCTTCTTCTTTATTTTCCGATCTCTAGCCACAGCAATAGCCGGCGAACGATGACAGGCAAGTCTTGAGCTTGCTAGCGAGCACGAAGCTCACTGCTCACCAGATTGACGAGCGCGAGCGTCGAGCTTAGGGCTCAAGGCCAGCAAGCTTGAAGCTCACTGATCTAGTGAAGACCAAGGGCGATGAGCTTGAGGCTTGCCAAATGGTGAAGCTTGCCTTGCCACAAGCTCGAGTTTGCCAACCTTGTGCCTCACTAGATTGGCGAGCTTTGAGCTCGCCGACCTTGCTGCTCATCGGCGAGCAACGAGCTTGAGCTTGCCAGGTGGGTGAGCAACTATGGCTGGTTGTTGTGGCCGGTGCTGGCCAAGAAGAAGAAGAGGAAAACAAAGAAAAGAAAAAGAAAAGGAGAAAGTAAAAGTAATTTTTAATCGATTTTTCAAAAATTCAAAATAAAATAATTTAAAAATAATGAAAATCAATTTTAAAAATAAAATAAATTAAAAAGAGTGTATGGAGAGGAAAAATATTTTCCTTATGGAACAACGGAAAATATTTTCCACTTTATTTTCAGGTTTCATATGAACACTAGAAAATAATTATATTTTTCTAGAAAATAGCTTTTAAAACTATTTTCTGAAAAACAAACGGAAGACTTCGTTTGTTTCCTGAAAAATAACTTTTAACACAACATTTTCTAAATTTTCCAATATTCATTTCATAGAAAATAAACTAGTGAGAGCAAACATTTTCTACCAACATAAAAAGGTTTTTTTAAAAATAGAGCAAAATATTTTCCCATTTTGAGAAAGAGGAAAAAATTTTCTAATATCTTCTTTTTCACCTCACTTTCTTTTACCAAATGCATTTTCTTTGTATTTTCATTTTTAATTTAAAAAAATGATTTTTAATTTTTCTTTTTCTTTTTTTTTTTAACTTTCTTTTTGGCTTCCTAGGCGAGCTTGCTTGAAGCTGTTAGGTGAATGTGAGCCTCATCAAATCCGGTGAGTTGGGCGAGGCTCAAGTCATCGATCTCGGGTGAGCTCAACCTCATTAGATCAAGTAAAGCTCTACCTTCCCATAGGCTAGTGAGCCTCGCTAGCTTGTTTGCAAGGCTCAAGCTTGCCTAGTGCTGGTCGTGACAGGTCGAAGAAGAAGCAAAAAACAAAATAAAATAAAAATAAAATAAAAATAAAAAAAAAAAATCGATATTTTAAAAATAAAAATAAAAAAATTGATTTTAAATTAAATTAAATTATAATAATGAAATTATTGAAAAAGAGTGCATGGAGAAGAAGATTTTCCTTACTAAGCTGCGGAGAATATTTTCTTTAAAAAAATCACATTTTCGCTAAACAAATGGAGCCTAATTTATAGCACTTTCTAAAATATTAGAGTTTTCCTTTCTGTTAATCTTTCCATTTTCAATACAATATAAGATCTATGTTTATTGTCACTAAGCTGGGAAATAGACTCATGATCCTATTACATTGCATTCTTTTGACAAATTAGTGAGAAAAAGCATAAAGCGCTAATGTAAATAATTAAGGAAAACTGGTAATATGGTAACCTACAGACTTCTAGATGCAATAATAAGTGAACTTGCTTTTAAAGAAAGGTGTTACGTGCATTATTTAGCCTATGATGCAATGCCACACTGCATCTAACCATAGATTATTAAAACAAGTATGTGCTTTTCTTAATGGTGCAATACAATATGCTTTTTGTTCTTTACAAAATATCAGATACCGTCAAAATGGTAATACATTAGCATTTTAGCACGGTTAATATTTTATAGATTTTATGCAAAATACTGCTCCTTCCAACATTTTGAGATCTATGGCTTGCAATTTCAATTATTCAAGTGTACACTCTTCTCATTGACTTACTGCCTCCTAATCCAAAAGCGAAACGTCACCATCACGATGGACAAAGTTGGAAGAAAAAAATTGTATTTACATTCTTGGAAATGTTCAAAAGTCAAAACGCCTTTGAATTTTCCTTGAGCTAAAGGTCTTTGAAATTGCAATTCCATCTTTGCCAAATTTTCTAAAAATTTGTCGAAACGGTTTTTATATTTCATCAGAGGGCCCAAAGCCCCATTGACAAAGCAATTCTCAAACGAAGCCCATCCAGTTGCAAATAAAAGCCATAAAAAAAAAAGTGGAAACTAAAGAACAAAGTACAAATTTACATATCTAGTCCACCCATATGCAAATTACTTTTAGGCTGTTGCGCAATGATTTGTATTGTTGTTTTACATAAGAAATTGTTAGTATGATTCCATAGTCATTATCATCATGGCGATATTTGTAAACTCGAACTCAATGTCGGCAAGTGAATGATTTTACTCAGAGAGTCGTGAATCCAAGGACAACGTTGTCCTGTAAGTTTATGTCACATAAGTCTAGTATGTATCTCCTAAGTTAAAATCTATTTTTCAGTTATGTTTTTTTTTGGACAATTTGTAGTATTTTGTTGGTGAGGCTTTAAGAACCTGTTTTAATTTCTTAGACTAGGTTAGTATTTTTGAATGAAAATTGTTTTCGGAAATTTGTTCTATGATTTTCCGGTGTTTGGATGACACAAAACTACTCAATTTAGGGAATTTGTTGTCTGTGAATGAGAACAAGAAGTTTAGATAGTGGGAAGATAACTTTCATTTTTGATAAGAAGGAAAGCACTTTCCTAAATCAGCAATTGCATTTCATTTAGTCGCATATGTTGTTCTCTTACACATGGTGTTCTTCCTCTATTTCCAAAACTTTTTAACAATATTGTGCAATTGGTCAGGATGGAAATACTCACAAGTCGAATATTTTGTTTTTTGTGAATAGGGTTGTATAATGGGTTAATACTTATGAAAAATCTCAAAATGATGTATATATGATAAACTTACTCCAAAATAACTTTTTGATCATAAAAAACCCCAAACTAATACACGTGTGATATATTTACTCAAAACTAATTTTTTAACCACAAAAAAACCTTAAACTGGTATATTTATAACAAATTTACCATTTGTTAATTTACATTAAATTGGATTAATATCCAAAAAATCACAAATTGATACACATTTGATAAATGCAAAGTAAAACACCAAACCGGTATACCCGTCAACTGTCATATATTATTCAACTTAATAATTTAACAGTAAAATTTAATGGAAACTAACAAATGATAAAATTGTCACATATGCATCGGTTTAGAGTTTTTCATGATATTAACCCTTATATAATTCATATACTCTTACAACTCTTGCTTCTCTATGAAGCAGCATCTTTTGCTATAGTGACAAAGAAGGAAAAAAGAAAAAGAAAAAGAGAGAAGATAATAATCCAATTCAATGTTGAAAAGTAGGAAATTGCCTTCACGCTATATTAGGGAAGGTGTATGTATCATGCCCCGAAACCATCAAGAATGGGGATGACATGGCCGTCCTTCCACTCAAAGGACACAGCCTCAAACCATACCTAAAGTCCACTTCCAAACGTCCCCATTGATAATGCTCTCGCTCTATTAGTTGATAACTAAAGAACCTGAGAAATGTGTGAGAAATAGAGGAATGAGCAATCACAAGTTCAGTGAGTAGCACATATCTCTTTTAAGTAAATCGAGCAACCACTATATTTATATATAAGTATAAAACACTATTAGAAAAACCCATAATCTAACTCTTTAATATACACATCAAATCATATAAGAGATGTTCATTTCAACAAACTTTATACAAATTTAAACCATTTTGACAATTCAAGCATCAATGGTCAAGTCCATTAATTAATCTCTATCAAAAACCATGTCAATGGTCTATCCATTGTTCCATCTCATATTAAAACACACATCGATCAATCTTTTCTCAATACCTAACCATGGTCACAACACAATGTCTTGTGACAAGGTAACCAAGATTCCCCCCTTAGCAATGTCTCTATCTACAAAGATGGTGTCTTGACTTAAAAGGATATCCTAAATCCAGTATGCATACCCACAAGCCCTTCCATGGGCTTACAATGATTTTGAACACTAAACCCATATCCTCCAATATCTAGAAATTCAATCCATAATCAATCTCATAATCTACAATACATTTCATAAACTAATCATATGACCTTTTGTAACTCAGTTTATCTAATATAACTACTTTTTTTTGTAAAGCATTTTTCATATCATTTCATAAACCAAATTCACAAATCGATATGTATAACATTTTATAACGTTTTTCATAAAACGTTTCTCAATGTTATTTTAGAACTTATTCCATAAACCAGTTCACAAAACTATACATATATATCATTTCACAATCATTTTCATAAAATTGTTCTCAAATATTAAAAGGTAGCAATTACTTAATCTAGACTTTTATGCAACAAACATGCTTTAATTACTTGTACAATACTCAAATCTTTATCTTTTCAAGACATGAGTTTACAAATCCATAAAAGAGATAGCATCGCTCATCCGGATATGTCCCAAACCAAAACAAAGCTCTCTCAAATCAATGAACTTGCATTCCTATCATATGAGCAAGAAATAGCATCAAAACCAAGTAAAACGTTATCTTAACTAATAGCTCGACTAAACCATGCATAAAACGACAACTACATACTAACAAATCGCATATCCAAAGCGATTATTCAAGCCGTTTGCAATGCAGAGCTTGAGCGCGAAACTTGGTTATGTCATAACTCTTTCCACCAAACCCTATTTCAAATGTCATTATAATCAATAGAAAGCTCTTTTAACATACTATAAGAATCCCAACTTGACCGTTCCAAAATCAAGCCAAAAACCAACAAAATACAACCTTGAAATTGCTGGACATGCACTGTTCATCATGTGTAGAAAACTTCAAAATTTTGTTTAGGGCAAATCGTAAGCTCGGATCAAGTTCCATAAAATTCTATGGCTCCAAGACACCTTTAAATTATCATGTGTGTGTGTGTGTGTGGGCTCAACGACTCAAAAAGGACTTTGCTGCTCAATCTCACATAATTTTGAATTCTAAGCCCTAAAACTAAAATACTCGATTGAATGAACAAGGAGCACGAGTACTTACTAGGTGTTATGTTATGGAATTGAATTGGCTTGGGCGAGATGTCTGTGGTTGGTACACGCAAACCCATTTCCTCTTTTTCCTCTTTCCATTTTTTTTTTTTTGTTCTTCTTTTTCTTCTTTCTTCCTGGATTGGTTCGACCAATGAGCTGAACACCCTTTTTTTATTTCTTTTCTTTTCTCCTCCTTTTGACTTTTCAACCTTTTATTTCCTTTTCCTTCTTTTTTTTTTTTTAAAAAAAAAGTCAAAAAGTCGAAAGTGGGTCCCACCGATATCATCCCTTTTTGTTATCCAAGAACTTGTTCACAAATACTGACTTTTGTTGCTAGGTCAAAAAGTTTTGAATATTACTAATCGGAGCGAAAAGAGTTTCCCATGAGATGTGAAATGAAAATATGTGAAGCTGAAATTCAAAAGAGTAATTTCCTGTTAAATTGTTCAAATAGATATTCAAGCAATCTTCTATAATTATTCATTCATTAAATAAAATGGCTATTCCTCATAGCTCTGCAATCTATAGCTAGAATAGAAGTGAGTACAATCAGGCATAATCCGCCGTATTTTATTTAAAATAGAGTCATCCCTTATAAAGACTTCAAAATAGCTACTTAATCAGGACCTCAATCGAAATATCAAGGACGAACATACAACCATTGGTTTTGTTTCTTGTACATAGCCCCGCACTAGAAACCATGAATCAGACACTAGAACTAGTTGTGTTAGTGTTCGCCTCGATGTCAAATACTAAAAGATCAGTCGACTCCGGTTTGTTCATTGCACTAACTGAAGTCCAAAGAGAATCGCATCTCGTCTCGTCTAGTAAACTTTGAGCCTCTTCGTTGTTCCGTTGATCGGCCCGCAAGCTCTTGTTGATCCTAGCCAGTTGCTCCACCACTTCCCACATTGTTGGCCTACTCACGCCATTATAGTTCAAGCACCTTCTAGCGAGCAAACCGACTGCCTCGATCTCCCGCACTTCACCTTCATTGGATGCCTCAAAATTTATCATATGGAGGAGTGTTTGGTCCTCCACAGCAGAGATGAAAGATCGAATGATGTTGATTTTTTCCCCAGATTTTCCATGCCGAATCGGCATCTCTCCAGTAAGGAGCTCCACAAGGACAACCCCGAAACTGTAAACACCGCTCTTCATGGTTAATTCCCCAGTGGTGAGATACTCAGGGTCGAGATAACCTATTGTGCCTTGTATTCTTTCGGCTATATGGATCTTTCCGGGTGATATCAAAATTGAGGCTCCGAAATCAGATACTTTAGCAGAGTATTTCTCATCCAAAAGTATATTTAGAGACTTGACATCACTATGAATGATTGGCGGATCAGCCTGGGAATGCAAGTACTCGAGGGCCAAGGCGGCTTCCAAGGCAATCCTGAGGCGATTCTTCCATGATTGCAAGACCGTTGATCTCTTGTCATGAATGTGGTAATAGAGAGTCCCATTGGGGATGAATTCATAAACCAACAATGGCACTTTTGTCTCCAAACATATGCCCATTAGCTTGACCAAGTTCTTGTGATTCACCTGTGAAATGATGCGAATTTCATGCAAGAATTCACCATGAGTGCTTAGAGAGCCATCCTTGTTCATGTTCTTTGGCTTCTTGATAGGGACATCTCTAGGCTTCTTGACTGCGACTAATATGTCACCGTCGATTCTTCCTTTGTAAACTGAAGCAAAACCACCCTCACCGAGTTTATTGCTAGCATCGTAGTTGTTGGTGGCTTTAGCTAACTCTACCTCAGTGAAGATTTTCACTCTCTGGTGCTTCAAGATCTCTCCTCCATTTTGCCTGAAGTGTTTCTCCTTGGCCCTCCTCTTGCATATGAGCAAGACTAGGCCACTAACAACTATGCACAACGTTACCACTACAATGGCTGCCACACAAAATTGAAAAATGGATGGATTAGTTTCTCTCCCAAATTATTGATTTACTTTGACAAGTAATGAATTTGGACCTTGTTAATATTAGACTAAAATTTGTTCTTACATTTATCCGCTTAAATACTTGACACATCAGCCACCAAATGGAGTAACCGGATTAAGCCACACCATAAAAAATGCCCCAACTTTACCGAAACACACTCATATTTTCCGAAAAATCACATGCACGTGCGGTAAGAGCCATTTCCCATTAATTGCCCGCCGAAGACACCATAAGTAGTGCTCAAAGCCGCACAAGCAACACCCACGCCACAAAACCAACCGCCACCACCCTACCCACCCCCCTTGCGGCGTTCTCTCTGTGTCTCTGTGTGTACAGCGGTCACGTCGGGGCCGACGACCTTGCATCAGAGGTTTGAAAGGTGCACCTTTTATTCTTTTAGCCAAAAGGGGTCGGGGTGTATTAAAAGAAAAAATAAGTGTGGTGGGTGCAGTCGAGATACGGCGAAAGAAAGGAAAACAGGGTGTGGCCGTGTGTCTTTCTCGGTGAAGACGAGAAAGAAAAGGAAAAGAAAAAGCGAAAAAGGAGGAGGGGCAAGGAAACGGAATCTCAGGTCATAACAGATCGTAACACCATACAAATTTTCGTAGTTTCTATTCAAAATATCGCAATACAAAAAATTTCATTTTTATTTTTTTATGTGATAATCATCAAGTGATTGAGTACTCATTCCCCAAAGATCCTAAGAAACACCCCAGAGGAGAAGCGGCACTTTTAGAGGAAGAACTTTGAGAGACTATTGTCACGGAGATTTCAAGACCCGAGCAGCCAAAGAGATGGTCCATATGATCGGCAAGACTTAAAGTGTCTTGGGCTCTAGGGCTTTCAAAAGGAATCTAGAATACTCTCAAGGATAGTATGGGAAATGAATACTCAAAATATTTCATCCAGTTAATGGGATAGATGATAGTCTTGTATTTAATATGATAGATGGCAGTTGAGATGATAATAATTGAAAATCCTCCTATCCTCCTGTATAAATAGGAGTGCTCTACCCATTTGAGCAATAGAAGTGCATTTTCTCTTAGAGCTTCTCTCTCTACTACATATGTGAGTTAGTGAGTGAGCATTTGTTCAATTAGTTTAGGTGATCCAACAAATTAAAGGAAGCCTAAGTTGCCACACGGTCTCAATCACAAGCATTGACCCGTGATACTAGAGTGGGTGTTTCTTGAAGCTAAGTGAATGGGCTTATACTTATAAGCACAGGAGTTTATAGACTCTAAATTGCTAGTTTTGTGAAAGCATTTTGAGTAGTGGAAGTTTATTTTGGTGCCACCACTTTGTCTACATCTGTGTCATGATTCATGATGTTCTTGTGAAATTATTTGAGTTATTATATTTGCCAGGGGTTGCACGTGCAGTATTATTGAATGGTGTGTCGGGTTTGCATTAGGGGATCTGTAACTAGTCGAAATTGGTGATTGGGGCATGTCAATATGAAAGGAAACATCATGATGCTACACCAAATATGATAAGTTATCATTGAAGAGTCTAGTTCTAAGAAAATTGCCCCTACTTCTCAAGGCGCGTGGGGATTTCTTTGATGAAAGCACATTGAGGAGTTGATAAGGTAGTTAAAGTTAAGGCTTCGGATGCTAAAACGTGTGTTCGAGGCATTAAGCATAAATGAGTCGGAGCCCACTTACAACCATATCATTGACTGGTGATCGAGTTGAATGTAGAGTGAGAACAATTTGAGACCATAAAAACATAAGCCGGATCAATAGCAAGGGGACTCGTAGTCTAAAGCAAGAGCAGCTTAGATTGTTGAGTGACCATCGCGAGGGAATTAGAGTTACCTGCAGCGATTATGGCAAGACGAGAAATTTGGCAACTGACTTTGCCATCACCAGACATGCCAAACGGGCAGTCGCATGTGTAGTTCCCAGGTGTGTTCTTGCAATTCCCATGACATGGATATCTTCCGGGATCCTCGCACTCGTCGATGTCTATGTCAAACAGAATCAAATGTGAAACTGTAAGTGTACGTACATGCGTTATTTTACTTCTTAAAAATGACGTCTTGGGTGTATTGAAGCATCTAACTCAACTCAATGAAGAACTGACTTGAGGAGGCTGGATCACGGAAATTCTGGCCCAATTCAAACAAACAAAAAATTGGCTCGCAAAGAGAATAAAAGAATACCTTCACATCCTGCGTGGTCTGGGGACAGCCGGGGGGCATAGGGATTCCCCGTGTACCCAGGCTTACAGAAGCAACGATAACCATTCCCCTTTTGGAAGTCAGAGCAGTTACTGTTGGCGCCGCAGGGATAGCCCGATCGGTTCGATTGCGCTACCTCACAGGTCAAATTCCGTTCAACTACCCAATCCAGGACAACCTGTGAGTACTTTTTGAATGGCAAGTAATTTCTGAGTTTCAAATCATCCGGGACAGGGAGCTTGTATTCGGAGACATTAAACGACTCCTGGTCCACTACGAACGCTGATCCGCAAGAGCTGAAGTTCCGAACTGCGGTGTAGTTGGTTGAGCTGCTCAGTGTAATCCTGAGGCTCCTCAGGCTCTTGGGGATGGACGTCTGGCAGCACCCGAGGCCGGAGCAAGCACTCTGGGCTGTGAAATTGACGTCCTCGCGGCAATAGGAGAGGCATCCACTCCCGGATTTCTTGCTAGCGTCTAAGAAAAGAGCTGACGTGTCGCAACCGAAGACAGTGAACTTGTTCCGGGTGTCCGAGACTGTATAGTGCCAGTCTTCGCCCAATGTGATCCCTGGGTTAGGGCGAGAGCCATTGAGGCGACCGCCACTCTCGTCACGACAGTCGTACGCTATGTAATGGCCAATGGTCATCGTCCCGTCCTCCACAGATATGTTGTACACCGGAACGTTGCCGCCGAGGATCAGTTCCCCGGATGTGTGGTTGCATTCGAGGGTGAGTTTGGAGTTCCACGCGCAACTTTCGTGGAAACCGAATGGGAAAGGCACGTTCAGGTTGCCGCACCTTCGGTTGCAGTTGTCCTTCTCGTAAAAAGTGGCCAAGGCCAAGGCCATCGGAAGGAAACACAACACCGCCGCTTTCATCTTTTTATGTTTCTCCAATCTGCGCTTTCCTCTGGCTCTCCTCTCACCGCTTTTTATAATCCTACTTTCGCTGATGCCGATGCCTCCGCGGCGGCCAAGTCAGTGATCACATTGGAAGACCGGGTCATCAATTACGACCCCGTACAAGAGAGTGGGGCTGGGTTTTCCTTGAAAACTTGCCTGAGTACAGACACTGCTTTCATTTTCACTTAAAATTCAGACTATAAAAATGTTTTTCTTTTATTCATTTTTATTAGTGACGCAAGAGATTATTTTTGGGAAAATGTTTTCTAAATCATTCATTTTTCGCGAACAAATACACCCTAAATCTAGCGTGGGACATTACAATTTTCGACATGAAAATTGTAATATGTGCGATCCATTATCTATCCTGCTTATAAGTGAAGAGGTTCAAGGAACGACTTCTCACATAATTGCCAATTTATCCTCCACTGTAACTTCTCTAACTTACATTTTCTTCTTAACTTATCCAATTTGTTTTGTACACTAATTTATCTACATTTTAACGAATATTTCATTTACCAATGTAATTTGAGAGAAACACCACAAATGCATGAACATTGGCGTTCTTGCACAGAGTCTAAATACGTCTTCCACTCCACCATGTTGATTGTAGTCTCCTTCCATGTTCTATTTTTTCCCCTTTTTTTCGACCTTGGGGAATTTGAATCTTAAGGGATAGTCGCATCTGACCTTCTACAATTTTTAAAAGACATAAATAATCGTTGAGGATGGTGTTAGCACACCTTATGCGTTCTTAATTTCTATAATTGGTTCTTGGAATATTTTAAAAAATCAGAGGACTCAACCATAATTAGCCAGTTGTTAGGAGAGAAATTAGTACAACAACCGACCACCATAACCATCAACTTAAAGCTAAGTTGCCCTGGGTCGGAATCGGACCCACAACAATTGATTTTTAAGTTGAACGCATGAGAATGTTGTTATCATTGGGTCAGTTTCAAGGTAGGTTTTTAGAGTTTCACAACCCATGCAAACTACATAAACAAAATAAGACCCATCAATATTTCAACAAAAAGTGAGAAAATGTGCTCCATATCAACTTGGGGGATGACTTGACAAGTCGTTGCAAAAGACGACTCACAAGTCATCGTCATTTCATGTTTCAACAAAAGAAGGCAGCATTCACAAGCAAGTCTTCGTCCCGCTAGGCACTCCGTACCGTAGAAAATTCACAAGAAAAAATGACATTTTGGAGCAAAAGTGACAAAGACTTCCTAGCCATTTTTTGTTTGATGTGTAGACATGAAATTTGTACCTTTCCCTTGTATTAATCATGGGAAGATGTGATCCACTAGAAATTCCAATCTACTGAGGACTAGAAGGGGGTTGACCCAAAAAGTTTGTTAGTCCTCTCAAATATCAGCTGATATTTTATCAAATTTTTACCCAAGGCTAGTTTGAGAACCCGTGCCATGTGCAAACACCCTTTTTACTGATGTAATTAGTTAGAACTACAATAAAATAATACATTGCTTTATGGCATTTTCTAAAAGTATTGGAATCGACCTTTTTGTTGATCTTTCTACTTTCAACACAATAATATAATATTGATGTTTATTAAGACTAAGTTGTAAAATAGACTAATGATTATATAATATTATATTCTTTTGACAAGTTAGTGCGAGAAAGCATAAAGCACTAAAACAAACATTAAGGAAACCGCTAATATGGAGATTAAAGATGTGATGTTAGGTAAACTTTTTTTTTTAAAGAAAGAGTTATGTGCATTTAAGATAGGGTTGATAGTATCAAAGATCTTAATTGTGTTGAAAAAACTCTTGAACTAATACACCAATGCGACATTTATCCCAAATCCGTGCATCCATGCTATAGTTACTCTAAACTAATTTATGTCATAAAAAATCTCAAACAGGTTCACTTGTATCACATTTACCTCTTACTAGTGCACTGTGCCACATTTACCCCCCAAAAATCCAAGATTTACTATAATTTGGGATAAATATGGTACGATATATCATTTTGGGATTTTTTTTACACAAAAATTATTTTGAGATAAATGTGACATGGGTGTACTAGTTTGGAAGCTTTTGTAATCTAAAAACTAATTTGGGGTAAATATGGCATGAGTGTATTATTTGGGTTAGGTGGTATCAGCCTTTTAGGATATGATGCAATGTTATATTACATTTAAGTGAAGGTAATTAAGATAGATATCTACTTTTATTCCAAATTGTGTAGTACAGTATGCTTTTTATTTTTTATGAAAGATCAGATACCATCAAAATATTATATATTAACATTTCAAATCAGGGTAGTTTTCAATATATTTCAAGCAAAAATACAGCTCATTCCAACGTTCGAGATCTCAGGCTTGCAATCTTGATTATTCAAGTTTTACACACGGAGAGAGACAGTTGATTTTTACTATGCTGGGAATGAAACATTATGAAAAGAAATGGGGAGTGTCATTTGTACCGGGGGGAAGGTACCAAAAATGTTCTAAACCTATTGTATTAGTGTCAATTTAATTCTAAACGTTTTCAATTGAATTAATTTAGTGTTAAACATTCTGCATTTATTTATGCTATTTCAATTCGTCCAGCCATTTTTAATCGGAAAAGTTTGTTGTGGATTGCTGCAAGTCAGTGCTAGTGCTAACATAAATGTTAGAGAGCAAAATGACGCTATTTCCCACTCCCAAAACGGCATTGTTTCAATTAAAAAAAAAGTATTGGTAGAAAAGAATACCAAAGAAACTTTGTTTGAGATCTTCCCCAAATACACCAAATTGAATCTCAGGAATCCTAATATGAGATTGTCCCTTAAAATCTAAATGAGTGATCTAAACATAGATTTTTATGCTTTATTAAATTAAACCTAGCGCCGGATTTCCAATTTTTGACATGAAGATTGTAATGGGTGCAATCTATTATCTATCCTGCCTATGGGTGAAGAAATTTAAGGAGTGACTTTTCATGTAAATGCCACTTTATCATCCACTGTAATTTCAACAAACTTCTACTTTTTTTCTTTACTTATCCCTTTAGTTTCGTTCTCTAATTTGTCTACATTTTACTACTATTGCATTTACCAATGTAATTTGAGAGAACCAGCACAAGTGCGTGCACATTGGTGTTTTTGCACAAAGTTTAAATACCTCTTCCCCTCCACCATCTTGATTGTAGTCTCTTTCCATGTACTTCTATTTTTCTTTTCCCTTTTTATTGACAGCAAAATTTTAAATCATAGAGAATGGTGACATATTACCTTCTACACTATGTGAAAAGCTTAATTTATCATCGAGGATAGTACTATCACACCTTATACAATCTTGTTTTCTATATTGTTTTTGGCCCAATTCCTGAAAAAACCACAAACTTTACTTTAGTTTTGATTTTGTCCTGAACCTTTTTTATATTTAAAAAATCTCAACTTTCACTTTAATCACAAATTTATCTGATTAACCCTCTGTCCAAAATTACTATTAATCTTCTAATGTGGCATTTCCACATCAATTGTAAATCTATGTAGTCCGCTTATGTGGATTTTTCATCACCCTTCATCACCTCCATATTTTTTTCTTCTTGATTCCTTGCAAACTCCATTAATGGATGCTCGAGCTCAGATCTTGGTCATCCGGCCTCAGATGTGAGTCGTACAACGTTAGCTCTGAGTCGCATGACATCGGATGTGAGGTCTCGCGCCTCAAATGCAAGTTTCAACCTCCACTAATGGAGGTCACCCATAGGGCACAAAGTCGAGGAAACGATCTGAGCCCTTGGATTGACGGTGGTTGCAGGGAAAGCTTGGGATCGTTTTGTTATCGCCCGGGTGCGCGATGGGTCTATAAAGCTTTGGGGATGCCTGAGCGAAGTTGATGCCCGATAAAAATGGCTTCTTGAAGCGTCAAAAACCAGAACGAAAATAGGGGTCTTGGCCGAAATGGCCGGAGATGATTCCGGTGACTGCAACCATCACGAACGTGTTGTCGAAGGTCATGGCCTGGCGTCAGAGGTCTTAAGGGCGATGGATGAGCGCCAGCAAAGCTGTGACCGAGTGAGTCCATGCGAAGAGAACAGTGAACAGCGACGAGGCTTTAATCTCAACCAGCTTTGGACATTCCAATACCCACAATTTTTTAAGCTTCTTTGAGCTTCCTGTAATGATTAACCTCTCAAGGGGATCACATTTGGTCACTATCAATGCTCTCAGTTGGTCGAATCGACTGAGTTCAGTTCTTAAGGCTGAGATTGAGAAATTTGTCGCTTTAACAAGTTTTTCAAGTTGGAAATGATTGACCAAAATATTATCGAGTTGAAATTCACAAGTTGCAGCTTCAGAAGCTGTGTGATTGATTGCGAGGAAGCTCCAATAAAATCGCCTACCCAGATTTGAGCTCTTTGCTCGACCACCTATCTTAATGGAGGCTGCAAGGGTCAAAGAAGAAAAATAGCAAATAAGGATGACGAACGATGACGAAAAATTCACGTAAGCGGACGACTTAAATATGCTGCTGACATGGAGATGCCACTTCGGATGATTAACAGAGATTTTGGATAGAAAGTTAACGTAGGTGGGCAGATTGAAGATAAAAGTGAAATTTTAAGATTTTTTTAGACAAAAAAGTAAGGGGTATAATTGGGAGTGAACTTCAAACTTGGAATCCTTTTAAGTAAATAGGTTCTTCTTCTTCTTTTTATCAGTTCTTGAAATTACTTTTTTTTAATAATCGGAAGACCTAACCATAATTAGCCGGCTATTTAGAGAAAAAACTAATGCAACAACGCACCATCAAGACCACCCACTGAAAGTTGAGATCCCTAGGGTAGGAGCCGAACTCATAACATTGGATTTTTCTGAGCCGCAAGCATGAGAATGCCCTTATCATTGGGTCAATCTCAAGGTAGGTCCTTGGAAATTTCCAACGCAAACCGAGATATATTAAAAAAAGACCTATTAGGATTTTAACAATCTAGACGTGAGAACACGGGCTCCATATCAACATCGGGGAAGACTTTGACTAGTCCTTGTAGAAGACGGACTTCACAATTCATCCTCGTTCAATGTTTCTGTCGAAATTCATTCAGAAAATTGACATTCTGGAATAGCGACTAGTTCTCGCCAGTTTTTTGTTTGGTCCTTACCACTATTCATGCGAAGATGTAGATCGACATACCAAGATACATAAAAAAAAAAAAAAAAAAAGAGATCTATTAGGATTTTAACAATCTAGACGTGAGAACATGGGCTCCATATCAACATCGGGAAGACTTTGACTAGTCCTTGTAGAAGACGGACTTCACAATTCATTCTTGTTCAATGTTTCTGTTGCCGTAGAAAATTTATTCAGAAAATTGACATTCTAGAGCAATGACTATTCCTCACTAGTTTTTTGTTTGATATGCAGACATGAGATTTGACCATTGTCCTTACTACTATTAATGCGAAGATGCAGACTTCAGAACTTAGCGTCCATAGAGTATCAAAAGGAGGGTTGATCCAGAAAAGTTTCTTAGTCCTCCGAAATATCAGCTGATATTTTATCAATTTTTTAGCTTTCGCACGAGCTGTACTATGTCAAAACTTCTTAGAAGCACTAGGCAGATTGCGGGAATTGGATACCCTGAAAATCTGTGGTTGCCCAAAGCCTACAATCTTATTCCGATAGTGATGGCAATGGTGTTGGGTGGGCTGGGAAGAGGGGGAGTTTCATCTTCAGCCCAAAAAGTTTATAGGTCTCATGCCCACCTCCGTGGGGATTGAGAAGTTTTAAATTAGAAATTTGAAGGTCCTCTACTTCAAGAGGGATCGCATTTGACTAAAATCCCGATAAAAGGGACCTCAATTTAACAATTGAAAAAGGACTCCGTGCAAATTTTATAATTTAGAAAGAAGAAGTCCAAAATATATATTTGCGTAATGTAATTATAATTTTTGTTTTACTGCAACAATATAAAGGGCAAATCGTCACACAAAATAATATACTGAGTCATCCATGGTACCGACCCATGTGGGAGAGAGACCGCTGCATTTTAAAACGACAAAAGACAATTTGACATGTTCATGGAAAGAGAGGGAAGCCATCATTTCCCTCAATCTATACGTAATCTAAAGATCAACTGCAACGATCGTTGCCTTTCCTATGTAGTTATCTTGGTCATTTAAAGTTCTTTAGCAGCTTTTCCTTGAAAGGGTTAGGGATAGTTGAATAAATAAAATAATATGCAAAAAGAGAAGAATACGAAATTTCTATGTACTTCGATATATGTATAAAAGAATATATAGAGAGCCTATTTACATGATTAGATAGAGGAAATCGAACAAAATCAAATCCAATACATTTAATCAGAATATATATAGAAAATAAGAGAAAATATCCTAAATATCTCTAGAAGATATCTAAATATCTCTAATAGGCTGTAAAAGGAAAAAGAATAATCATAAAACTTATGTTCGGATTAACTTAGTTGGTTGGGAATGTCAGGCTATTTTCAATTAAGGAACAGTGAAACCCGTCATTAAAACCGCTTGTTCGTAATGGCCTCCATTGGTCGTCCTAATTTCTTTTGTCCATATTTTAAATCCAATCCAGAAACACAAATTCCTCTTGGGTTCGGCCCGTCTTTAAAAAACCCACAGGGACCTCGATCCAGCCCCGCCACGGAGTCAGGTTCTCTAGGCTTTTGATTTTGGGGGAATGAGAGGAACTCGTTTTCTGGCTCTGGATGCGATGGTTCAAGCTATAGTCCCTGCACCGAAATTGAATTAAGTCACTATTGAAGCCATGATGATCTCCAAACCCCCGACAGACCGTCCTATGTCCATGCAAACACGGCAGAATCCTAAATTAATATATATATATATATATATATATATATATATATATATATATATGATAAATTTATTCTAAATTAATTTTTTGATCACTAAAAATACCAAATTAGAATACCGGTGACATTTTACTCAAACCAATTTTCTGCTTACTAAAGACTCCAAACTAAGATATTTGCAATAGATTTATCCTTAATTAATTTTCAATTAATTTAAAGTAATATCATGAAAAGCCATGAACTATACATTTTTTACAAACGAATGGTAAAATCCCAAACTGGTACACCAATTAACTATCATATATCATCCAATTATTAATTTGACGGTAAAATTTAATGAAAACTAATGAATGGTAAATTTGTTACAGGTGTAATTAATTTGGGATAAATTTGTCATTGGTGCATCAATTTGGGATTTTTCGTGGTATTAATTAAAAAGAAAATAAAGAGTTATCACTTGATGTTCGTTTGGCTAATATTTCTCTTCTGTCTTGTCTTTTGACTTCCAATGTAAGGGCTCAAGGTCGAGGCGTCAGTTTGCCACTTCGACCGAGGAGCTCATGGAGATGAACTACACCAACAATGTCACTTTGTTTGCCCTCCCTGGAAGAGAACTGCAGATTAAAAAATCCATACACTCAGTGGAAGCCATTTCCAAAAGGATTGAAGATCTGAAGAGACGTAGAATTGACGCCTCAGATCATTTAATCGGTGCAAGGGTGCAAATTCATAACAAAAAAAAGAGCTCTTTTACATATAACATTCCAAGCCTACATGCATAATCGCACAGTGATTTTCAAAACGTAGTTATCATTTGTAACTATAAGTCTATGACAGCCATACACGAAAGTGTCATCCTTAATTTATGGGCCATTTTCTTGCAGTACAGCTTCCAACAGCTCTTTGCTCTTTTGTACAAGGTTACAAAGTCATCAGGAAGGCAAGATTTAATCCCAAAGCCTTGGTATCGGAAGGATTTTACTTCTTGCAAAAATGCACAAGGGACAAATCTTTGACTGACTGTATAGTGTTAAAGCATATAAGTCAAAGTTGAAGATAAATGTTGCTGGTCAAGAGCTAAGCTCGGGTGGAAACTGTGAAAATAAAGTAAAGGAATTCAAGTTGAAGCCAAAGTTAGATATTGACATTCGGGAGTTAAGTTCTGGTGCAAACAGGGGAAGTAAAGCGAGGCAGACTGCTGATTTGGGAAATGCAGTAACAAATGTTGGTGCTAATGATTCAATCAAGGCTGGAAATGACAAATTCAACTCTACTTGTGAGGATAAAGAAAAGCAGAACAAAGAAAGCATGATTTACATCAACAACACGTGCTCATTAAATAACAGATATTCAGTTTTAAGTCAAAACTGAATACCTTCCTTGTTCTGTTATTTTCCCTTGTTCTGTTATTGACTTCTGTTAATTCAGTTGAACAAGTTTGTTGTTCGCTCACATATAAATACTGAATTGTACGAAGAACTGATATAGAGAATACACTTGGTAAATTCCTCTCTCTCTCTGTGAAAGACGAAATACAGAAGCTCAAGATCATTTGTTCGTTTCATCATCATTGTCAGCTTATATCTTCATCTTCTCTGTTTTTCTTTCCCGTTCTTGGCTTCTTCACTGTATAGTACAGTTGTGATTAAGGAATTAGTGTCTCATTTGATTTATGGATGAGTGACTGTCTGTGCAGCTTCTGACAATCTCTTATTTGCCTTAGATAAAGTAAAATCCCAAAATACCCAGCAACGTATAGTGAAGTTGTACCCAATCCTTGCCGAGCACGTATCAATGCAATAAATATCGCAAAACGGTCCCCCGTCGTTATTGGCGATGAGTGTGTAGGCGACAACGGTCGATGGGCACCATGTGATTGCTAAAGGTCACTAAGGACAGGCTTTTAGGCTTTTAGGGTCGTCTTTGCCGGTCGCTGATTGTTAATTTTCTTAGCAGTGTTTTTGAGAGAGTTGTTTCCAATATTTGAACAGAAGCGTTTTGAACTTTTTGTAATTGTCCAAAAAAAAACCCTCTCCGTCGATTATATCCTCTATACTAGCCACGGGCATCAACAAACTCAACGATGGTGGCCCCGAGATGAGAAGAATTGTGGCGCAAAGAGTTCATAAGAAAGACGAAGCCATCATACCAGACGCGCTCTTTCTTGTTCTCGTGGTGAGATTCTATATGGAATAAGGGATTTAAAAAATAAAAAGACAACCCAAAAGTTAAGAGCATGATTGCCGTTCATATCGATATTCTTTTTAACCAAACCACGATTAATGTATGTGATCCAGATACTAATAAAAAGAATCCGGTAAATTACAGAAACACTCTACATTTGTGGTATTTTAACGTTCAAGAAGCGAGTCCATGAGAAATCGTTTTATAATCAATGGAAAAATCTATATCTGAAATCAGCAATATGGCTTTCTAATTTGAAAATTATAAATCATTTTTTGGAATAGAACTTCACTCCACTACTGCGAGGTTGTTTCGAATGCTTTGGAGCAGATGCCAGTCGACAAACCCGGGAAGTCCATTCTTGGACCTATGTATTGGGAACCTAACCAGAGATGACGATGGCTCAGCCTTGGGTCTGGTCCTTGCGGCCTAAGACCAAGGACCGCCGATAAGCCAAGCTCAAGACTGCAGTACCAAAACCTAGATCCCCAGGGGCCAAGTCTGTGATCAAGAATTTTTTGAAAGTGTATTTTAGAGTAATCCAATAACAATTATTGTAAGATGACTTTCTATCTTTTCTACAAAACACAAACGTGTACAAGAAAATGATATTAATATTATTATTTTTTTTTGTTCAAATGCCATTGAAATAGTCTCCAATAAAGTCCACTTTTCACGAAACAAGCAAAGTCTTCATATAATACTACATAATAACACATCAAAGCGGAAATAATAATAAATAAATAAAAACAATAGATGCTGCCAATTGCATTGACCAAGACTCCGTGTCGGGGATTCTATAGTCCGACTGAGTTACACTGTGGAGACGCTACACTGGAGCTTGTTTATCGTGGACTAAGCAAGAGATGCTATTCTACTAAGTGACAATATGCAGAACGGGACAAGCCAGGCAGGCCACATTTATTCATCGAATTAATCAAGTGTTATGTGAAAATCTTGTTTAGGTTAAGGCTTCAATTATTTCGCAAAAATATCATATCACTGGAAAATATTTTTCGTAAAGCCATTTTCCAAGAAAATGATCGGAATTTTTAGTATTCAACGTAAACCTAAAAATGGAATGAAAAATATTTTCCGATGTTTGGTATTTATTTTATTTTTTGGGAAAAATTATCAAAAAAAAATCAAATTTTAATTTTTAATTGAACAAAAATCTTAATTTTTATATATTTTTAAAAATATTAAATTTTTAATTTTAATTATTGTTATTTTAAAAAATATCATCTTTATTAATTTTAATTTTTCCTTTTTTCTTTTCCTTCCTCCTCCTTCCTCCATCACTGCATGCCTTAATGATGGCTAGCTACCTAGTGACCAACCAAGACGCTGATCGGTGAGGTCAAGCTTTGCCCGGCCAAGTCTTGAGCTCCATCAAGGTCGGTAAGCTCGCAATTCGCCTAATCTAGGTGAGCTTGAGCTCCACCTAACCAAGCGAGCCCAAGCTCCGTCGGGGCCAATGAGCTCAAGCCAGATCTAGGTGAGCTTGAGCTCCGCCAATCGAAGCAAGCTCAAGCACTACCAAACCTGGTGAGCTTGAGCCTCGTCCTCGCTAGATCTAGCCTCGAAGCCTTGCTTGTCTTGCCATAGGCTAGTAGGGAGCTCATCGGCCTTGGTGAGGCTTGAGTTGGCCTGTGGCCAGTCCTCAATTGTCGCGATGGCCAAAGATTGACCAAGGAAGGAGAAAAAGAAAATGGAAGAAAAAGAACAAGAAAATAGAAAAATATTTAAAACTCAATTTAAAAATAAAAAAGAAAAAGAAACATGAAAAAAAATAAAAATGTGTTTAGTGAAAGAAGGTGAGGGGAAGAAGTTACTCACCATAAAGGTGTTTTTTTTTTCTAATAGTGGAAATTTTTTTCTTTAGGTAGTTCATTTTCTGTGAAACAAACATTAGAAAATCTAGAAAATGTTTTCTTGGAATTTTTTTTTTTAAACAAATGGAGTCTAAGAGCGCGTTTGGTTCAACATTTTGAAAGCCCATTAGAAAAATATAAAATAGTTTAGCCTAAAGAACTTTCATTAAATGCAAAGGTCGTTTGGTAGACTGCACTTTGAGAAGCAATTTTGAGAGAAATGCTGTTTGTTAGAAAATACATTTAAAAACCACTTTAGGTGAGTAATATTAGTTTTTTAAAATTTATTTTTCTAAAATTGAAAAAAAATATGTAAAATGTTGACAATAGTACTAAAAAAAAACAAATATATATAATTAAAGAAAAAAAGATAAAACCTTTTGCTGATCCAACACAGGGCTACGACCGTCGATGAGCTAGATTTGGCACCAATGGTTGTCAGTCGAGGTTGCCTAGGGTTGGGTGAACTCTACTAAGGGATGTTGGAGGTCGCCCAATCTCAAGTGACCCTTGGCAAGGGTCACGCGACCCAAGCAATACATGACCCAGGCGATCGCTACCTAGGTCACCTAAGGTCGTGCAACCTCTGGCGGCCCTCTCCAAGGTCGCACAACCCTTGTCGAAGGTTGCTCAACCTTGGGCAATCTCGACCAATGGCTATTGGTGCCAAATTTGGCTTACCAAGTGTCGTAGCACGCAAGACTAACAAAGGATTGGTCTTTTTTTTTTTTTAATTATATATTTGATTTTTAGCATTTATATATATGATTTTTTTAGCATTTTTTAGCATTTAAAAAAATAACAAGGGAAAAAATGGAAATTTGAAAAATGGGTGAGGGTAGTTTTGGGAAAAAAAGTTTCGGCATTTGATTAAATGTTAAAATCTCACAGCTAATCTTTTACTTGGCATTGGGTTTTCAGCCTTCTTAATGCTGACTTTTACTTAAAATCTATTTCAAAATAATTACTAAAGAGTCTAGCATTTCCCTAATGAGCTTTAGAGGCCAAAAACTTATTGGGAATGCTGAAACAAATCACCCTGCATTGACCAACTGATTTGAGCCACCACACCGGATCTAGTAGTTTTTATACAAGCATTACAAATGTGATTGTGTGCATAACTCGAATCAACTTTGTGGGTAGAGTTCGTCATTCATGCTTTCTCGCAGCTCTTGCCTTTCTATGAAGCGGCATCTTTTGCCATAGTGACAAAAAAAAAAAAAAAAAAAAGCGATGCAACGCCAAAAATTAGGAAACTGCATTCGTGCTTTATTTGGGAAAGAAGGTCTACGCGAAGCTGCAATTCAAATATTAATTTCCCATTGAATTGTTCGAATAGATACTGAATGGAGCAATCATTCCATAATTATTCATATAGGTAAAGCTCTAGATAGAACAGATGGGAGTATAATCATCATAATCCCCCGTACTTGATTTAAATAAGAATCATCCCTTAAAAAACTTCAAAATCCCTATTAATGAAGCCGGAACATACGACCCCTGGACTCGTTTCTAGGGTAGAAAGCACGAGTCAGACGCTGCAACTAGAAGTAGCTGCTTTGATGTCAAATACCAAAAGAGCAGTCGACTCCAGTTTGTTCATTTCACTTATTGAAGTCCGGAGAGAATCACATCTCATCTTGTCAGTAAACTTTGAGTCTCTTTGTCGTCCCATTGATCGGCCCACAGGTTCTTGTTGATCCTTGCTAGTTGCTTGGCCACTTCCCTCATTGTTGGCCTTTCGATGCCATTAAAGTTTAAGCACCTTCTAGCAAGTAAACCGACCGCCTCGATCTCTCGCAGTTCAGCTTCATTGGATGCCTCAAACTTTGTCATATGGATGAGTGTCCGGTTCTCCATAGCGGAGATGAAAGATTGGATGGTGTTGATTTTTTCCCCATATTTTGCCCGTTGAGTTGGCATCTCTCCGGTTAGGAGCTCCACAAGGACAACCCCAAAGCTATAAACATCACTCTTTGTGGTTAATTCACCAGTGATGAGATACTGGGATCAAGGTAACCTATTGTGCCTTGTACTTTATCGGCTATATGGGTCTTTCCGGTGACATCAAAACGAGGCCCAAAATCAGATACTTTTGCTGAGTACTTCTCATCTAAAAGTATATTTAGAGACTTGACATCACTATGAATGATCGGTGGGTCAGCTAGAGAATGCAAGTACTCGAGGGCCAAGGCAACTTCTGAGGCAACCTTGAGGCAATTCTTCCACGAGTGTAGAATGGTCGATCTCTTGTCATGAATGTGGTGATGAAGAGTGCCGTTAGGAATGAATTCATAGACCAACAATGGCACTTTTGTCTCCAAACATAGGCCTAGGAGCTTGACCAAGTTCTTGTGATTCACTTGTGAAACAATGCTGATTTCGTGCAGAAATTCATTGTGAGTACTTAGAGACAAGTCCTTGTTCATGTCTTTCGGCTTATTGACAAGGACATCTCTAGGCTTCTTGACTGCGACTAAAACGTCACTGTCAATTCTTCCTTTGTAGACTGAAGCAAAACCACCCTCACCGAGCTTGTTGCAAGTATCGTAGTTATTGGTGGCTTTAGCCAACTGTGCCTCAGTGAAGATTTTCACTCTTTGGTGCTTCAAGATCTCTCCTCCATTTTGCCTGAAGTATCTCTCTTTGGCTCTCCTCTTGCATATGAGCAAGACTAACCCACTAACAATGACGCTTAATGTTATCGAGACAATGACTGCCACACAAAATAGAGGAATAAATGAATTAGTTTCTCCCAAAAAAAAAATTGACTTAGGTTATATGAGGAATTCTGGCCTTCTAAATTTAAGAACTAAATTTTAATGTTAACTTGACCCCCTTAAATACTTGGATCTCAGAGTTCTTCAACCTTCGACTCTTAGATGGGAGGTTTGTCAGTATTTTTTTCTTAATCTCAATCGAGTTCGTTTATGCACTTTTGGTCATGTTGGTAAACTTGCAATTTTTAGATGAAGGTTGGACTTTTTAGCGTTCTAGCCAAAAGGAGTTGGGGTGTTTTTGAAGTAAAGAGAAAAAAGCAGTGTGGTGTGTCCAGTGAATATACGACCAGAAGAAAATAAAACAGGGTGCGGGCGGGGGTGTCTCTCGGTGAACACTGAAAAAAAAAAAAAAAAAAAAAAAAAAACAGATGAGGGCACTTCTATGGTACTTGGAATGGATTCTCGGATTATAACGGATCGTAGTTTACTGCCTTTGCAATCATTGGGCAAGACTGACCTTTCTTTTTCTCTCCTTTCTTTTTATCCAATGGTCATCGAGGGGTGACCAATGATCTCTTGGTTGAAAAGTAGGATCGAATACAATTTCAGAGCATCTCAACATAAGCCAGATCAATAGCAAGTGGACTCGCGGTCAGCAAGAATAGAATAGTTCATTAAGCGACCATCACAAGGGAATAGAATTACCTGCAGCAGTCGTGACAAGACCTGAAATTTGGCAACCGACTTTGCCATCACCAGTCATGCCGAATGGGCAATCGCATGTGTAGTTCCCAGGCCTATTCTTGCAATTTCCATGACATGGGTATCGTCGTGGATCCTTGCATTCATCAATGTCTATATGAAGCAGAATCAATGGTGAACTATAAATTTGGCCCGATCCAATAATATAAATTTTGGCTCAATCCAATAATATAAACTTAGGCTTGCAAAGAGAACGGAACGATACCTTGACATCCCGGGGACAGTGGAGAGGCGTAGGGATTCCCTGTGTACCCAGCATCACAGAAGCAACGATAACCCTGCCCGTTCCTGAAGTCAGAGCAGAAACTACTGGCTCCGCAAGCATAGATCGATCGGTTCGATTGTGCTTCCTTGCAGGTCAAATCCCGTTCAACTACCCAATCCAGAACAACGTTTGAGTATATTTTAACGAGCATATCATCTGGGACAGGAAGTTCGTATTTGGAGACATTAAACGAGTCCTGGTCCACTAAGAACGCTGATCCACAAGAGCTGAAATTGTAAACTGAAGTGTAATTCATTGCGCTGATCATGGATATATTGAGGCTTCTGAGGCTCTTGGGGATCGATGTTTGACAGCATCCGTAGCCGGAGCAATAGCTTTCGGCTGTGAAGTTAATGTCCTCGTGGCAATAGGAGAAGCATCCACTCCCAGCAGTTCCATTGGCACCCAAGATAAAAGCCAAGGTGTCGCAACCGAAGACAGTGAGCTTGTTCCGGGTGTCTGAGAATGTATATTGCCCGTCTTCACCCAATGTGATCGACGTGTCAGGGAAAGAGTCGTCAAGCAGATGGCCACCCTCGTCGTAACAGTCGAAAGCTCTGTACTGGCCAATGGTCATCGTCCCGTTCTCCACGGATACGTCCAACACCGGAATGTCGTCACCGAGGGACAGGTCCCCGGAAGTGTGGTTGCAGCTGAGGACGAGGTAGGAGTTCCGCGCGCAACTTTCGTCGAGCCCAAATGGGAAAGGCACACTCATGTTGCCGCACGTTCGGTCGCAGTTGTCCTTCACGGTAAACGTGGCCAAAGCCAAGGCCATTGGAATGGAAAGAAAACACAACACAGCTGCTCTCATCTTTATGTTTTTCCAACCTGTGCCTTCCTCTGGCTCTCGTCTTACCGGTTTTATAATCCTTACTTTCGTTGATGCCGATGCTTCCAATCTGTGTCATCCTCTGGCTCTTGTCTTACCGGTTTTTATAATCCTTACTTTCGTTGATGCCGATGCCTCGGCGGCAGCCAAGTCGGTCGGCACATTGGAAGACCAGGTCATCGCTACTGACCCGTAAGAAAGTGATTGCCGGCTTTTCTGGCAAACCATGTTTTTGATTCGTGAACAAGTTATAAATATTACCTTATACAAATTTTTATTTTCATCTGAACCCTATACAAACTTACTTAAATCTAAATGTGAGCAATTAATGTATTCGTTTTCATTTTCACTCAAATTGCAAACATTCTAAAGCCATAATTGTTTCAGAAGTTAGGAAAATTTTCAACTCTCGACAACGTAGTAATTTTATTTAACATGAGAAGAATCAGTTTTTCAAATCTAAAAGTTTCATTATTAGTTATATAATAAATACTCTTGGGAACTCCTTAACAACATAAAATCCCTTGCCTCAATTTCTAGACAAAAAACAAAAACAGCCATAAGAGACATTCTAAATAGAAACTTAAAATTGCTTTGCTTCCATATCAAGGGATCTCGTGAGACTAATTATTAATATGATGTTCAAATAAACTCGTTGGTCACTTAAATTCCAAATAAGTGATCTAAGCAAAACTCTGACGTCCAATGCTACCTACAAGTAAAGAGATCCAAGGAGCGAGACATCTCAAATAATTGCCACTTCATCCTGTACTGTGACTTCTCTATCTTTCACTTTTCTCTAAATATATCCCTTTTATTTTTGGAAAAATGACACAAGTGATCTTCAAACTTTGGTCCAATATACAATGTGATCTCTGAACTTTACTTTGACGTGCAATGTTATCCCTGAACTTTTAATTAGTTCAATTTGATCTCTAGACTTATGATATGTGTTCATTCGAGTCCCTTAACTATATGGAAATATTCAATAGTGCCCTTGATTTTGAATTAGTGGAAGAACAACACCGAACACTTTCATATTATTCAGGAACTATATTGAACATGTAACAAAAGTCTAGAAACCATATTCGAAAACTTAAAAATTTAGAGGTTACGTTGAATAAATTAAAATTTCATGGATGAAAGTTCAGAAACCATTTGTATCATTTATCAATTTGTTTTGTATACTAATTTATCTACATTTTTATGAATATTTCATTTACCAATGAAATTTGAGAGAACCACCACACATGCATACATATTGGCGTTCTTGCACGAAGTTTCAATACCTCTTCCCCTCCACCCTTTTGATTGTCATCTCTTTCCATATACTACAATTTTTTTTCCTGTTTTTCAACCTTCAAGAAATTTTGAATCTCGGAGGATAGTCACATCTTAACTTTTTCCCACTTTGCGAAAAACATTATTTAAGGATGGTCCTAGCACACTTAATACGTTCTTAATTCCTATAATTTTTGTCAGTGGATCTCGGAATTTTTTGTTTTATAATCTAAGAACTCAACCATAATTAGGTAATTATATGGAGGGATACTAATACAACAACTCATCACCATGACAATTGACTTAAAGTTGAATTTCTGGGGGTAGGATTAGAACCCACAACATTGATTTTTTTAGCCTAAAGCATGAGAATGACTTTATCATTAGTATTTAAACAAGAAAGTGATAACACAGACTCCATATCAATATTGGGGAAGACTTGACAAGTCGACCTAGAAGCCAGACTTTACAAAGAAGTCGTCGTTTGGACATTCTGACGAGAAGGCGGAAATCACAAGCTAGTCTTTGTCCCGCTATGTACCATATATTCACTAAGAAAAATGACATTTTGGAGAAAAAGTGACAAACCCGTCATTGCTAGTTTTTGTTAGATGTGTAGACATGAGATTTGTACCATTCCTTGGACTGCTCATGGGAAGATAAAGTTCGCTAGAAATTACTATCTATTGAGTATTAGAAGGGAATTAACCCAAAGAAGATTCTTTGTCCTCTCAAATATCAGCAGAAATTTTATCAAATTTTTGGGGAAGGCTAATTTGAAGACCATGCCATGAACAAACACCCTTTTTACTGATATGATTATTCAAAACTCCGATGAAATAGTGTACCAATTTATAGCATTTTCTAAAAACATTAAAATCGACCTTTCTAACGATCTTTCTATTTTCAGTACAATAGAATACTGTCAATGTTTATTGTGACTAATTTGTAAACTAGACATGATTCTATAACGTTAAATTCTTTTGACAAATTAGTGAGACAAAGCATAAAGCACTAATATAAACATTAAGGAAATTGGTAAAATAGTCATAATAGAGTTCAAGATGCGATATTAGGTAAACTTTAGATAAATAAATAAATAAAAACGAGTAATGTCCATTTAGGATATTATGTGACATTATATTACATCTAACCAAATGTCATTAAAATGGTATGTCACTGCAATTGCTCTCATGACGAAATATTTTATAAAACTTAAAATATAAAACACTAAATATAGAAGCAGCTAGAATCTAAGGTTGGTGCGGTTCATGAGTAGTGATGACTACATCCATCCTCACCTCGCTCCTTTCAAGGGGCAGGGCTAATGTATTTGGTATTGAATAGGGATGAGCATGGTTTTAGGGCCTGTCTAGTTCTAAGTTCCAAGATATACATAGTAGGTTTCAAGTTCCAAACATTGGGTAACCTATTTCGACGAATAAGTTCTAGGTTAGAGATTAGTAGAACCCGAAATTTGGAATCTAGAACCTGAAATAATTTTTTGTGTTTTTCTTGATCTATGTCTTTATACGATTCTATGGTATAACGAGTGTATAATTTAGAACAACCAATCTGAGTTTCTATTTTATGACTAAGACTCTTACCTTTGCTAACATTTATTTATTTTTCTTTATTTTTCTTTTTTTGGTGTCTAAAGATAATTTATGATTAGTGAATTATAACAGCAAGTAATTGTTATTAAATGTGATAATTCATTGAAATCATATAATTAATAATAAAAGTAGAACCTGGGTAGGCCTTGGAACTCACTCTGGAGCCCATAACAAGGTAGTTCTAGATTTCGAGGTATGCATGGTAGGTTCTAGATTCCAAAAAATGAAAAATCTGTTTTAATGGATAGGTTCAAGGTTCCAAGTTAACCTACAAGGAACTTGGGACTGCTAGTCCCTAGTATTGAGAGACTTTTACTCTATGTCTGGAGGTATAGATTTGCTGGGGAATGAAATAATATGGAATGGAAACAAAAGGTGAGTGACATTTCTAACGTACGGCTCTTTTGCTTTGAAAATTAAATTGCTGCAAAAAGTCCTGAATCTTTGTCTCGCCTCAAGAATGCTTTGACAAACGAAGTTACCGAATTTGAAACAAAACTCTTATGAGCTCGCTATCATCAATGGCATTTCATTCAGTCTTGGAATACGCTAGTTTTCTTGCACATGTATCGTACAAATCTTAAAAACTCGGGTGTTCTTTCCTATGGCTCTGTGATCATGGGGATCCTAAGGGAGAAAGGCATTGAAATTCCTGAGGAACTGAAATGGGATAATGGATTGCCAAGATTGGAGGGATTCGAGATACTGAATAGGATGTGCAGATCAAGCCAATTGTTAATAGATGGATGAAGAAAAGGAAGATTCTTTCTGTTGACGAGGAAGTAGACGATGAGGTGAAGAAGTTGTTGAAGGAGAAGTTTGGAGGAAAGAACGAATAGGGTCTGCAAAGGAAGGTGATGGAGGTGGAGGGGCGCAAGAAGCGGACGTCTCCGTATGTACAGGAAACGCATTCTACATCTTAAAAGAAAAGAAAGACTTACTTGAAGGAAATAATAAGGGGAAACTCTTATTGCATCAAGTTTTGGACTGAATTAATGAAGATGAGAGAGATTTTGCAACAACTGAAACTAGTTCGAGCAAAATTTCTCTCTATTCAATGCATATCTCTATCTCAGAAATAGAGGCTCTGATTTGATGATCTTCCCTCACATGTATGCAGAAGTTCGTTTACAAGGTAAAATGCATAATACTCTGATGTCTCGAAGTTACGGTCAGTAAGTGGAATCAACTCTGCTCACTTCATGGGAGGTCATGACCCCGTGAACCTGTGCAAGACAACATCACTCGTACTAAACATGTTTGCCATGATATGCAAGGGAAATAAAATAAAATAAAACCTATTCTCTGAGATCTCCTCTGCTCTGATTCTTGAAGAGGAACTTATGTTTTTAAAGAGTACATGCTAGCAATCTATATTGTTTGCTCTATTACTTATTAAGGAGAGTAGAGCTAACAACTACAAACATTTTGTTGCCATGATATTCGAAGAGGAAATTAAGTTTGCAAAGAGGGAGCACGAGCTAGCAAGATATATCTCTTATCGCTCAGATACTTATAGAGGAAACAGTGCTTACAATGGAAGAGCATATGCTTTCAGAAGAAGAGCGTCTATAAAGCTTACCTAACTTTCATTAATAGAAGAAAACTTGCGCAGAAACTTGCGCTCACAAAGATTCATGTTCCTTACTCTGACAATTATAGCTCTTGTATTTGTAATTCTTGAACAGAAACCGCTTCTATTATGCTTTGATGCTTAAATAGAAAAAAGATTAACATATTCTCATGCTTAAATAATAGAAGTTGATTATACAAATGATAAATCATCTTCTTCTTCTTCTTCTTTTTCCAAAAGTGATATTATTGCAAACCTGCTTAACTTGGCAAAATATGATCTTAAATTTATTCATTTAATTTGACACAGAGGGAATATGTCAAACATGCCAAGTGCTTTGATCTGAACTTTATATATGACTTTGGCTGAATGGCAAAACCGTTTACTTTATACACAATAAATAGTTCTTCATTCATCTGAACATACTTATATAATTAAAAGATATAGAAAGTTTTTATATCCTAAAAGGGGAGCTTTTTTTAATAAACTTCCTATATTTTCTAAAGTTAAAAAAAAAAGAATTCTAAAACAGCTCATGGATAAAATTGAACATATACCAAAAGTATAGAGATCACATTAAATAAATTAAAAGTTCAACCACATTAAACGAATTCTATGTTGCTACGTTGTATCTAGATCATTAGTTTCATGACGTGTATACTTTCGACAAAAACAAAAGCTGCCTAAATGAAACCTTTTTGCACTGGTCTTCGGTGCACCTCATTAGGTTGGCAAATCCCAATTTCTTATGGGTTTTATAAGCCAGATTGGACCTTCCCACCAAATATATGGCCCATCTAAGAGAAATTTAAAGTATCATTGGGCCTCCCCGCTACCAGTTAGATATAAGAATCATTTTCCAAAAGAGTCTTTTAAATTGTATGGTAAGGCCCTTCGGCTTTCTAAATTCATTGTACTTAGCCTCTTTGCATCACCTCATACGCGAGTCTCATTGTCCTAGAACTTTCGAAATGGCATTTAGGCTGCTCATGGAGAAGCCCAGTTTCGGATTTTCATCGGGCCTTGATAATATTACATTAGGCTTTCTTAGAGGCCCATTTCCGGAATCTTTTTTAAAGTTGTTTCTTGCATAACACTTTTATTGACCTTACAAAGCTTGAGGCCTAGAATTCATCCACTTGGGGGCAGTTGGATAGCAAAAAGGGATAATAATACTAATAGTCCCCTAAACTTTTATATGTAGTCCTAACTATATGAAAATATTAAATATTGTCCTTCCATTAAGGACAGCATGAAATATTTTCGTATAGTTTAAAATTAAATTGAATTTTTATAAAAAGTTTATGCACTACATTATATAAATTAAAAGTTGATGAATCACATTAAACAAATTAAAAGTTTATGAACCAAATTACACACTGGGCCCAAGTTCAATGACTATTTATGTCATTTTCCTGATAGTTAAAAAACTTAGCTTTTTTCAAACCTTCCATGATGATTTCCCAGCTATGAAAACCTTGGCAAGAGAGATTAATCGAAGTTTAAGCCCTTAATGTATTCTAAAAGAGCAACATATTCATGAAAGCATGTAACTAGGACTCTAGGGCACATGGATTTATGTTTCTCATATTTCATTGTAACAAAATCTTGACCTGGGGCATAAAACAAGACTATGTTTAATGGTTGCCGGCGTGGCTCGGCTTGTTTTTTTCCACTTTTATTTACTATCTCATTTTTTTTTATTACTTAACATACATTTTCTATTTCGTAACTTTTCGAGTGTATGATTTACCACCATAAATGCTTGAACTTTCAGACGCATGAGAGAAAATAAAATCGACCAAGACTGTATGAAAACTTTCCTTTGAAGAATAGAGGTACCGACCAATGGGCGTTAACCAAATATCTGTATCAAATTCTCTGATTTGTAATGGTAAAGCGACTCTCACGTCATGCCTGAGTCTACAATAAGTTATTCACAACTGCCTATTTTATTTTTATTTTATCAGTAATAAATGGAATATCAAATTACAATCAAGACGACTTGAGAGAAATCGTGTGAAACACAATTGCTGCCTTGCAAGAGAGTTATTTGTGCCCGTGTAAAAAATTCACCTACTCCCTTTCGGTTTACCTCGAAAGGATTGCGACAAATAAACATTTAAGTGGTATTATAATGGTTGTTGCTACAATTAAACATCTCACCAATGCTTAACGAGACATTTTATCTTGACTGTATCGTGTCTTTGGAATGAGTAAAGAAGTAATTAGAGTGGAAAAATCTTGCCGGGCATGTTGCACAACAACTTGCACATTTTCTAAGGTTCCTATTCCTGCACATCGCAACAATGTCGAGCTAGCATGATCTTCCAAAGATCAAACTTGAGAATTCGTATCAAATTGATATTGTGATCAATTTGTTACATCATATATATGTATGTGGTCAATCTATAATATTAAGAGATATGTGTATTGAAAGTCTTAAATCTTATTAGCAAAATACAGTTGAGTCTTAAAACTTATAAAAAGTGTAATTAAGTTTTAAAACTTGTCAAATTAATACAATCAAGTTATTTTGTTAACTCCACCTATTTAGACTAACGAAAAATGCTCACATGGCTTTTTTAAAAATATTTTCTCTTTCTACGTGGCAACATGGAACACTAGACAAAAATGACGTCATTTTGGATCTAATTCTAATTTTTTAACTGTAAGCTTAATTAAATAAAATTTAAAAAATATTTTAAAATACAAAAATAAGTGTTGGAAATAAGATTGAAGATCTTGGAGCCAATTCCAATTGTGATTGATTTTAGTAAGTTATTGATTAGTATAGCCAATAGGAAATAGCTATTCATGTATATTATTTTTCCTATTTAATTCCTTCATTCTTACATTATAAATTGCTCAATGTTCTTGTGCACATAATAGAATACAAAAAAACATTTTCCCACCACCGGCGGTGGTGGCGTAGGTGGTTGAGCAAGGGACTTCTCGCAAAAAGACCCGAGTTCGATCCACGGCGTCGTCGAGTCTTAAGTGCAAGCCGCGTCTTAAGTGGGTTTTCGGGGGTGGTGGGTCCTCTTGCTTACGCAGCCCTCCAGGGTTTACTCTCCACCGCGAAGCGGCGTGCGGAGGTTCCCTGGATTACCAAAAAAAAAAAAACATTTTCCCAAGTTTCATTTCTCTTTTTATCATGGTACTAGAGCTTCCACAACCCTAGAATTGCCATCATCTTTTTTTTTTCTTTTTTATATACGTTGCTGCAAATCTCTTCCTGCAAAACAAACTAGCAAAGTGATTAGGAATTCTTTGTACTTTTTTTTTATACCATGGCAAAGGATAGGAGTGTTGAAAATTCCTCAATAGAGGATTCCTCACTTTAGAACCAAACACCCACACTTTCTAATCATATTGAGTCGACTAATCAAGAAGGGCACGTTGACAATGTCAACGTTGTTTTTGCCATTGCTCCAGTTCAGATCCCTAGGCCATCATAGTGCCCTCCAGTCCACTGGTATCCCATCCAAAGCCAATGAGCCACTGAGCCAAGACAAACATGGGTCCAATACCCATCTGAAGGAGAAAATGTTGCAGGTTTTGGAGCTTAGCCCAATAGAAGAGGGTCAATTCCCTCTTCATATGGGACCAACCCAACTAGTGAGTTGGCCCAGACGAATGTGGGTCATAGACTCGAATCTATAACGGGTCATGGAATGGAACCCTACCCGGTCCTCCATTTTGCACCCATGCTGCCTTACTTGTTTCCATCCAATAGCGGTGGCTGCCTGGAACTTAGAGATTCGTTGTATAGTTCGTCAACAAACAAGCTAGAATTATGCCTAAACAGTCAACAACTTACCGAACTGGTGAACTACCATTCTTGGGCAAGACACCTCCGGCGAGCACTTGTCACCAAGGACAATGAGGGTTTCGTCGATGAAATTGTGCCCTTCTCGATGGACGAGTGGTTGTAGAGGCACTGGCGATGGTGCAACTAACTAGTACGCACTTGGATCGGGAACTGCTTGACACTTAATGTCGCAGTTGGCCTCCCTCCAACGGAAGATTCGAAGAAATTCTAGGATAGTAAATGAGAAAGATATGGGAATTCAGATCACACAAGATTATTCACACTAACCCAATCCTTGTCCCAACTAAAACGGGGCAACCTTTCGGTAACCACATGCTTCAATTGGTTTTGAGCCTTGTGGAGTGAAATCGAAGCAATTGAAGAAAAATTGGAGGGGCCGGAAGCCACTCTTCGATAGTACCATGCCTTAAAGGAAAAGGAAAATGCCACAATATGTTTGCTTACCCTTGTAGAGAAAAGTTCCTTTGTATTATTCAATAAACTTTAATATATATACATAAAAAAATAAACCCTAAAAGTGGTAAAGACTAATTTACCCTTCTTACTCCTAACACTCCCCCTCAAGCTGGAGCATAAATATTAATCATGCCCAGCTTGTTACAAATATGTTCTATCCTCCCATTACCCAAGGACTTAGTAAAGATGTCTGCAAGTTGTTCACTGGTTCGAACATGACTAGGAAGAATTACTCCATTTTGCAACTTCTCTCGGATAAAATGACAATCAACCTCAATGTGTTTTGTTCTCTCATGAAACACGGGGTTGGAAGCTATATGCACAACAGCTTTATTATCGCACCACAGAGTCATGGGTACTAAATCTTTAAAGCCTAACTCAGTCAATAACTGTCGAATCCACACTAATTCACACGTCACTTGTGCCATGGCTCTATATTCGACTCAGCACTAGAGCGAGCAACAACACTTTGTTTCTTACTTTTCCATGATACCAGATTTCCTCTTACTAAGGTACAATATCCAGTAGTTGATCTTCTATCATCTGGAGACCCAGCCCAATCAGCATCAGAAAAACCTTCAACTCTGTTATGACCATGGTTTTGGTAGAGAATTCCTTTTCCCGGAGCTTTCTTTAAATACCTCAATATCCGAATAACTGCATCCCAGTGAGATGTACGAGGGGAAGACAAAAACTGGCTTACTACACTGACAGGAAAAGCAATGTCTGGTCGAGTAACTGTAAGATAATTCAGCTTACCTACCAGTCTTCTATATCTCTCAGGATTATTAAGAATTTCTCCTCCATCAGCAACTAATTTAACCCCTTGTTCCATGGGTGAATCAAGAGGCTTTGATCCCAACATACCTGTCTCAGTGAGCAAATCCAAGACATATTTTCGTTGTGACAGAACAACACCTTTTTGTGATTGTGCCACTTCGATTCCTAGGAAATATTTTAATTTTCCTAAGTCCTTAGTTTGAAACTGTTGCTGAAGATAGACTTTTAGCTCAGCTATACCAACCAAGTCATCTCCCGTGATGATAATATCATCAACATACACAATCAAGAATAGTTTGCCTCCCTTGATTGTTTATAAAAGAAAGAATGATCATTTCCACATCTTGATAGCCCAAAAGACAATACAACCTCAGAAAATCTTCCAAACCATGCTCGTGGAGATTGTTTCAAACCATATAAAGATTTTTTTTTTTAATTTGCAAACTAGTCCAGACTCCCCCGAGCAACAAACCTTGGAGGTTGCTCCATATAAACTTCCTCATAAAGAGTGCCATTCAAGAAAGCATTCTTAACATCAAGCTGAAATAAAGGCCAATTATACATTGCAGCAAGAGAGATCAAAATACGAATAGAAGTAAGTTTGGCAACAGGAGAAAATGTGTCTAGATAGTCAACCCCATACACCTGAGCATACCCTTTCGCAACAAGTCTTGCTTTTAAACGAGCAAGAGAACCATCGGGGTTAACTTTTACAGCATACACCCATCGACAACCAATAGCAGTTTTGCCTAGAGGAAGTGGTACTAAGTCCCAAGTTTGATTAATCTCAAGAGCCTATAATTCTTCTTCCATTGCTGTCCTCCAACCAGAACTTTGTAACGCCTCAGCGACAGACTTGGGGATAGGATATTGTTCAACAGTAGTTAAAAAGGCTCGAAAAGTAGGAGACACAAAAGAGTGAGAAATAAAATTTGCAATAGAATGTTGAGTACAAGTACGTGTACCTTTGCGATGAGCAATAGGAAGATCAAGATCAGATACAAGAGGAGGGACAACTAATGGCGGATCTAGAGCTGAAGTCGACGTAGTAGTGACATGAGGAGCAGGGGGAGCAGTAGTAGCATCACGATGACGTCGTGTATAAACCTGGAGAGGAGGTGATTTCTCTGTAGATACTGGTGAAACATTAGGAATAGTAGACTGAATGATGGTCACATACAAGTCTTCATCTAATTCGAGACACATCAATTGGAACATTATGATAAGGAGTGGATTCAAAAAATGAAACATCAGCTGTTACAAAATATTTTCTCGTAATGGAGAATAACAACGATATCCCTTTTGAGTGCGGGAATAACCCATAAACATACACTTGAGTGCCTTGGGATCAAGTTTTGATACTCCGGATCGATGATCACGAACAAAACAGACACAACCAAAGATACAGGGTGGTAAGACAAACAATGGTTCACTAGGAAGCAAGGTGGAAAAAGGAATACCACCTCGCGTAATAGAAGAAGGCATGCGATTAATGAGATAACATGCAGTTAGAACAAAGACATCGACCAAAAGGTTTTCGGTACCTTCATCTCAAATAACATGGATCTAGTAACTTCCAATAAATGCCTATTCTTCCGTTCATCAATACCATTATGTTGTGGAGTATCAGGACAGGAAGATTCATGGATCATACCATGTTGAGTCATAAAATCATAAAAGGATGTGGAAAAATACTCCTTAGCATTATCGGAACGCAAAATTTAACACATGCCAAATTGAGTATATATTTCAGATATAAATGCACGAAAAATAGAAAATAATTCTGAACGATCTTTCATTAAATATAACCAAGTAACTCTGGAATAGTCATCGACAAAAGTAACAAAATATCTGAAACCCAAATTGGAAACCACATGACATGGACCCCAAATATCTGAATGAACTAATAAAAAAGGAGATGCTGATCGTTTAATAACTTGAGGTGTATAACTAACACGATGTAATTTGCCAAGTTGGCATGACTCGCACTCTAGACTAGAAAGAGATTGAAAACTAGAATCTAACTTTTGAAGACTACGTAGAGAAGGATGACCAAGACGACAATGGATTTGATGTGGGGACGCAACACTTGTGCAAGCAACTGAAGAAGCATCTTCAAGTACATACAGCCCCCCTTCCTCACGTCCTCTACCAATCGTCTTCTTCATAGCCAGATCCTGGAATTCACAAGAATCAGGATAAAAAGTTACTGAACACTGAAATTTTTTGGTTAACTTACTAACAGACATTAGGTTAAATGGAAATTGTGGAAGATAAAGCACTGAGGACAAAGGTAATGAAGGACTTGGGTTAAGCGCCAATTCCCTAACATGTGTAGGTGACCCATTGGCTAGAGTAACTATGGACGAAGATGGAGAAAAAGAGGAAAATATAATTGAAAGACCTGACATGTGATCGAAGCCCCCGAATCAATGATCCAAGGACAAGAAGTAGCCGAAAGACATGCAGTAGCATTACTTGTCTCAGCCAAAGTAGCAATGGAAGAAACAGTCGTGAGATTTGAGACTGTGTGTACCGAGCATATTCCTCACCGACATAACCACCACCTTGTCTTCGAGATAACTGTGGAGTAGGGTCAATATTAGACGCCATATTAGCAAACCGGTGCTGCTGCCCGGTCTCCCATGTAGCTTGTAGCAAATTTTTGAATATGACCAGGTTTGCCACGGTAATGACAAACTCGTGTAGTTCCCAAATTATCGGTAGATATATGGAATTGTCCATAAGGATGTTGATTACCTTGACCTCTCCCTATTCCAATGCCTCAGCCTCCTCCTCGGACACCACGCCCACTATACCCGCCACGGGTTCCTCCATCACTCCTATTACCACTACCAGTTCGAATATGGGACACAAGGGTTGAACTCCCCACCATAGATGTATCCTGAGAGGACTCACGAGATACTCGAAAAACTCAAGCAAATGTATCTGTGAGTGATGCTATATTCTCTCCTCCAAGAATTTGAGACCTAACATTTTCACATTCAGAACCAAGACATCCTAAGAATCCCATTACAGCCAATTGTTCCCTTTGACGTTGCATTTGTTGAACATCAGCTAAAATAGGGAGAACATCATTAAAGTTCTCATACAATCTCTTAAAGTCTGCAAAGCACTCAGTAATAGAGCGCCCCTTTCTTTCAAATCGATAAAGCTCCTGTGATAGCTCATAAATCCGTGACAAATTATCTTGCCCAGAATACAGCACATTCAAATACTCCCATAGTTCTCTGACTGTATCAATATGAGTTACCATGTCAACTATATTACTCTCCATAGAATTCAGCATTTGACCAAGAATACGTGCATCAACACCATCCCAAGTTACATCATCTCTAGGCTTAAACTCAATTAAGTGTCTATGTTGATTCCTCCGCCCGTCAAAGTAAGCTTCACAATTTTCTTCCATTGGTGGAAGTTAGCACTACCTGCGAGCTTCTTATCAGTAATTCGATTAGATGAAGAGGAAATCACCTCACTCATCACAGTATTATTCTTCTCATCGCCCATTTTCCAAATAAGAATAAGCAAACTCTAACCTTAGCTTCCGTCAAACAACTCAGCCTCAACAATTCAATAACCCAATATTACCACTACCAAATAAAATGACAGAAGCTACCACACAACTTTCAAATCATCAAATAAATAACTGCACTATACCCAAGCAGCAACCTGCTTCATTAATTAGCCAAATCAGCCAAATCAGCCAAATCAGCAACTTTAAAGCAAATTCTAACCCACAAAATCATCTCGATGAGTGCTATTGCACTCTGTCGCTACTGCAACTTGTCTTCTTTCTCTCTTTAGGGTTTTCCCTCTCCTTCACCGACCTCACGTACAAGAAGCGGGACAGCTACACCACAAAATCCAACAAGCATAGGGTCGTCAAAACCCCTGGTAGGCCAGCAAATCGCACAAGCACGAGCGCGCGGAAGTCGTGTGAGCAAGCCGTGCGGGTAGCGTGAGCGGCGCGAGCCGAGCGAGCCGCGAGAAAGAGCCCCGCGAGCAAGCCGCGCAAGCGAGCCTCGTGAGCAAACCACGCGAGCGAGCCTCATGAGCAAACCACGTGAGCGAGCCGTGCAAGTGAGCCTCGCGAGCGAGCCCCGCGAGCGAGTCCCGCGAGCAAACCACTCGAGTGAGCTGCGCAAGCTGCGCGAGCAATGCGAGTGAGCCCCGCGAGGGAGAAGCCCTATTCCGGTGAACGGTGGTGGCGAGTCGACGGCGGCGGGCGGCTGCTCCGTCATCTAGGGTTAAACCCTAGGCTCTGATACCATGTAGAGAAAAGTTCCTTTGTATTATTCAATAAACTTTAATATATATACATAAAAAATAAACCCTAAAAGTGGTAAAGACTAATTTACCCTTCTTACTCCTAACAACTCTTAATGAGTCATATTCAACATTTCAATCCCAACTACTTGCTATGGATCCCCAACCTTTGCTTGGGTGGATCTTCTAGTTAGCTGTATAGGAAGAGAACCAACAAGTTGCCGTGGCTAAATAAGCTTGGGTTGGTGAGGGAATGAGTCTCATAGTGTTCCCATCTAATTTTGCTTCAAGGGAGATGGTGACAGGCATTGGCGAAGGTATTGGAGCCATAGGAGAATAGTAAAAAATGAGAGGCTTCGTGGCTGCAACAACAAGGAATGAGGAAGACAACCCTAAGCCTTCAAGGATGGATGATTAGATTGAGATTTGGATCAAATGGCTAGGATAAGACTATTATTTGACGGTCGAGTGAAGCGCGCTAGAATGGACGGCGTGGATCAGATCGCTGGAATGAATGGTTGGGATCGACGTGCACGATTAACGATCTCTTTAGTTGAATCAAACTAATGATATTTTGCCACATCAGCAGCAACTTATAAGGGATCTTATGGCCCATGAAATGCCACATCAGCAAGAAGGTTAGTGGACAAAATTCCAAAATTAAAAATAAATATTGTGAATATTGCAAACGTCCAACCACACTATTGATACGCGTTAAAAATTACATGGACAACCCAATGGTAAGTATAAAAAAGAGATGGAATCTACAGTTTATCAAGTCTTTGCATAGAAGAGTGGTGGGACACCTCATCAGACTATCACCCAAGAGCAATATGTAAATATTGTGCAAGTTTTGAGCCAGCTCAAGAATAGTGACACTAGTACAGGATTCTCAAGTACTTTTCTCTATAAAAAGAATTCACTTTCAATTAATGCATGGACTATCAATTCAAGCACTAGTGACTATATAGTTTGCAATGAATATCTATTTTCCCATGTTCATAAAAACACAATCTCCTATTACAGCATATCTTCCATATGGGAACATTACACATGTTACCAAAATCGGTACTGTACATCTTGGTCAAAACTTTGTCCTAAAAAATTTCCTATATATTCTAGAGTTTGAGTTTAATCTTCTCTTTATCTCGAAATTATGTATGGACAATTCTTGTCAAGCCATATTCAATTTCAAAAATTGTATCTTTCGGGACCATTCAACTGGAAAAATGATGGGCTTGGGTAATGTGACACTAGGATTTTATTTCTAGATCAACTCTCAAGAAGATTTAGAATTATTAAATCATTTATTGTAATGCAATCAGTTGGAGTAAAAATCTCATTTTTCATCAATGATTGGGTCATAGCAACCTATTTGATTAATCATATGCCAACTCCGATTCGTAATGGTAAAGCTTCATTTGAAATGCTTTACAATAAAAAGCTAGATAATGGTCATCTTAGAGTATTTGGTTGTTTATGTTATGTAACAAATATGGGTCCTCAGGACAAAATGGGTCCTCGTGAACCCAATGTGTTTTTATGGGATATCCTTCCCATCAAAAGGGATATCGAGTAATGGAGATTTCTACAGGGAATTTCTTTACAAGTAAGAACATTGTATTTCATGAAGATGTGTTTCCCTTCGAAGAGATGCTGCCTATAATAGCAAAAATCTTGTGGCCTTTCCCTAAATTCTGCATAGTTTGTAATGAATGTTTGTTTCCCATGTTCATAAAAACACACAATCTCCTATTACGGTACATCTTCCAAATGGGAATATTACACACCAAATCAGTACCACACATCTTGGTCAAAACTTTGTCCTTAAAAATGTCCTATATAAGATTTTGAGTTTAATATTCTCTCTATCTCAAAAGTATGTATGGACAATTCCTATCAAGTCATATTCAATTACGAATATTATATCTTTCAAGACTATTTGACTGGCAAAATGATGGGCTTGGGTAGTGTAGCACGATGACTTTTTCTGGATCAACTTCCTAGGAGATTTAGAATTATTTAATAAAAGTATTTCTTATAATGAATTAGTTGGAATAAAGATCTCATTTTCCATCAACGATTAGGTCATAGTACAAAGTTCCCTCAACCAAAATGCTCACTATGTCTTTTAGCTAAACAATGTCAAGCACCTTTTTCAGTTAGTACATCTCAAGCAAAAACTCCTCTCTTTGCTTCATATGGACATCTAGGGTCCCAATCATACCTCTCATGATCTCACTTCCTTCTTAGAATTATCGATGATTATACTCGTGTCACTTGATTATATCTTATGCAATCAAAAGGTCAAACATTTACTCATTTATCAAATTTTCTTTCCCTAATTAGGAATTAGTTTGGTAAATCCGTACACTGAATCTGTACCGAGAATGTGTGAATTCTTCACTTGTGACTGCACAACATTATTGCCTACTTGTGGGATACTTCATGGGTAAAAGAACACCCCAAGTGCCAAAACACAACACAAGAGGACACTTAAGTGTCAAAAGTTAGGAAAGTGATATTTAAGTGCTACTTTTTAAGAAAATGGGACATTTGAGTGTCACATCTGGCGAATCCCGCCGGAATCCTATGTGGGAATTTTTTATTAATTTTCTCACTTATTTGGATCGTGGGAAGGCTGATTCAGCAAAGACACACAAAAAATGGAATCATTTTGGTGCAATTCGAATTTTAATATAAACATCAATTAAATTAATTTTTAAAAATAGGGAGAGAGGAGGAAGAAAGCCTAGTGGCTAAAGGCTTAGCCCTCACTGCCAGCCTTCAGCCGCCACCACCTCCCGCCATTGCCAGAAAGGCGAGGGAGGGTTGGCCGGGGTCGCCAAGCCCTAGCTAGGGGCCAGCGACCCCAGCCGACTGGCGGCAAGGGCATATGAGCCCTTGCCCAAATCTGGTGAGGGTCATTGACCCTCACCTAACCAAGCCAAGGGCCACCGCCCGCTGGTCGATGGGGGCCAATGACCCCAACCTACCCTCCCTTGCCTTTTTGGCGATGGCAGGGAGGCGGTGGCAAAGAGGGCTGAGCCCTTAGCCACCGATTACCTTCTTCCTCCTGTCCATCTTTCTCTCTCTCTCTTTTTAAATATATATTTAATTAAGTTTTATATTAATTATTTATCCACAATAGCGTGCAAAATGACGTCGTTTTGCACTTGGATCATCGGACAATTGCCATGCTAGTGTTTTGGTCGGATTTTCTTGTCCTTGGTGCTTAACTGATCCATTTTGCTCCGATTTTGGCACTTACGTGTCACTTTTTCTAACTTTTGACACTTAAGTGTCCATTTATGCCAAGTTTTGGCACTCCGGGTGTCCCTTTACTTCCGATAAATGGACGATCCAACTCAATCAAATGTGATAATATTTTGACCAAAAATGCATCATTCCCTAATTAATTCTTAGTGATTGGAAATGAATCTTGAAAAGGTGATGTTCGATCGTAGATTGAAAATGCACTGACCATGAACCACATGAATGGATCTGGTGCCGATCGAAATGAGCTCAAGGATAGACCCAACTATTCTGTCACTAAATCTAAGGTCCATGAGTGCCTTGGCTTAGTGCTAAGCCATGGATAGCCTTAAAATTGGCATTGATCGATTGAAGGATCAATGGACCGCCATTTAGGCCGACGACTGTCTAAGGGAATGTTTTGGCCGAGTATGGGGGTACGATGACTAAATCTCGAGTGTATGTGATTTGGTTTTTTGAGGTGTACCTAATGATCCCTTTTTTGGCCTTGAAAGCAACTTAGACGATGGAATTCTCTAGACTGCCTTCTTTAGGAAGAAAAGAACAAAATAAATAAAGCTCTAGAACACCCTCATTAAATAAAGGGGGTGATGTGTCCTTTGACTTTGCAAAAGCTATGATGAAGTTAAAAATATACTTGACGAGCAAGAAAAGGATGGCACACATATGGCCCAATCGAAAAGCAATACCTAAAACTCTCATTAATGACCTAAGAAGTTTAGGCACTAAGTTGGCAATCTTGACAGTCTTGTCTTCAAATTTCATTAAATGCAAGATACAAATGATCCAATGAAAGGGTGAAAAACGAGCCACCATCGATGACGCCTATAAGCTAGATTGCCAAGCGAGATCTTTCAACCGTCAAACTCATTCTTTAGGCGCAATCATTGGATAAATAGGCTTGCCACCTAAGGACCATAGGCAGGACACTTGAAAAATTTAGAATGGACCATTTGGCTTGGTAATGATGGCACCAAGTAGTATAAATAGGACATCTCCTCATTTTTCACCATACCATTCACTTTCTCCTTCCTCCTCCTCTTAGGCGCCATCTCCTCCTCACGTCTCTCTCTCTCTCTCTCTCTCTCTCTCTCTCTCTCTCTTTTCTACCTTGCTAGCCCACCACCTTACAGGACAGCCCTCTCTTAGTAAGGCCACCTATAATTTATCGAGGTTCATCAAAGGTAAGTAGAATTCATAACCCTTGGCTAGGACGATATGTCACGTCATTGAGTCTTAGTCATGTGCTTACTCATGAGTAGTCATTTTTATGTTGCAGGTCCATTTTGTATGGTTTGCTCATGTGTGGGTTAATATGGAAGATAATAAACTGGCTTATGCGACACATGATGTGATCATTAAATGAAAGGAGAAGACCGTTGTCATATAGCGTTGGCGGTGATGCCTTGTTCGTGAGAACGGGATACCCTAGTTGAGCTAGGATGCTTGGGTTGAGCTCGAATACCTCGAGTGAGCTAACCCTCAGGATGCCTCGGTTAAACCAAGATACTCTAGTTGAGCTAGGATGCCTAACTTGAAGCTGGATGCCTTAGTTGAGCCGAGATGCCATGGTTGAGCCAAAATGTATGTTAACAAACCTTTTATGCATGTCAGTATGTTTGTTATTACTTGACTTGGTGTGTTCATGGATAACTTAAGGTAAGCATGCATACAAGTTACATCGAAACGTATATATGTGTAGTCAAGGTGAAGCAGCAATATTATTATCAATCTATCATCAATATTATAATTCAAATACTATTCATGCTAAATTTAATGATGAGTTGTCATCCTAGTAGAGGATTAGGGGTTTTTACTTATTGAGTCATAGACTCACTTCTTATTTTTTAGACTTGTAGGCGGGAAAGCATCATGTCAGTTTTGGAAGCCACAGTCACGCTAGAGGAGATAGAAGTTTCCCCTGGTTTTTGTGGAAACTTGTAGTATGATTTTAAAAGGAAAAATGGCCCGTAGAAAAATGGATTGTAAAAGTACTATTATAATATAAATCAATGTATTATGTGTGATGTATGTCTCAATCTTCCAGCTATTGTTTGTTTGGGGAGTTCATTTGTTCATGTTTCCACATGTGCATGATAACAAGATCAAAAGAATTGGGATGATGACAAGCTTGAGACGTCGCAAAATAACCATTGTCGCTCATGACGCTAGAGATGGAATCGGGTTCGTGACAATCACCAACCAAGACAAAGTAGTATTGCCAATGCTAATGGGGCCATAGACCCTATTACAAGAGTTGGGGCTATTACTCTCACCCTTTTTTTTCTCATTATCCAATACTTTGTTGGTTCCATCTTTCTCAAATAAATTGATGTATGTAGGGCAAGCCACTGAAGAGCTAAATTGCGTTGCTCTAATCTATCCTACCTTTTGTCTTTCTCAGGATATTCTCACGAAGGAGATCAATGGGCATGGTACCAAGAAAGGGGGTTATGCTACATGGAGTATTTTAGTCCTAGTAAAGAAAGCAACATGCAATACTCAACTAATATCAAGGAGAGATAGATTTGGCTATGGCATCATCATTTGGAACATTCATCATCCAGTTATATGAAGTACCTATTTCCTGATCTATTTTCCAACTTTTAGGATTCTACTTTTAAATGTGAAACTTGCATTTTGGCTACAAGTCATAGTGCACCTTTCTCAATAAGTATACATAAAAGTGATTCCCTTTATGTTAATTTATTCCGATATTTGGGGACCCTCTCCAATTACTATTGTTTTCAGAATTAATTGATTTATGACATTTGTTGATGATTACACCCAAATGACTTGGTTATACTTGCTAAAGCACAAAGATGATGTGTTGGGTATGTTTCAAACTTTTCATGCTATGATTTAGATGCAATTTTCAGCTAAAACTCAAATTCTTTGTTCTAACAATGGTGGACATAATGTTAATAAGGAATTTCAAAATGATTTCGAGAATTATGGTCTTCTTCATGAAACCTCCTGTACTCAAACACCACAACAAAATGGAGTTGTTGAATGAAAAAAAAAAAGAAAAAAAGAAGAAGACATATCTTAGAAACTACTTGTGCATTATTGTTTAGTTCACATGCACCGAATAGATACTGGTATAATGTTGTGGTCACTATAGTATATCTATTGAACCGTATGCCTTCAAAAGTGTTGAATTGCAAGACTCCATTTTAAGTCATTTCCAAACATGTTACTCTACCATCTATTTTGTTGATTCCTCCTCGAGTTTTCGAATGTGTTGCTTTTTTTAATTTCCATAAAATTCAATGTACTAAGCTTGACCTTTGTGCAATTCGTTGTGTTTTTTGGGGTATGATGCACAACAAAATGAATATTGATGTTACAATCTTGTTACTAAACATACCTATGTCACCATGGACGTAACCTTCGTGGAATCTAAAAGATTTTTTTTTTTCATAACTAGCATCCAATTCTTCCTTTCAAAGGGAGATACTAGTTGAAAGGCAAAATTGGTGGGATTATGTTGTATCCAAATACACTTTAGTACAAACTGAAACTGGACAACCTGGCAGCCTAATGAGCGAAAAAAGCGAAGTAGTGATTAGTGAGGACAATAAAATTGATATTGAGTAGGAGAATAGTGATGATACTACATAGATTGTTAAACCTCGTCACGCTTCACTACCTAACGACCCGTCTCCTGAGAATATTCTTTAGGTAAGCTCTCCTACTACACATTCTTCTCTTAATGACTTGGATACTTTTGTCAATTATCATTTACCTTTTAGGCATAATTGTGGAAAGCCCCCAAATCGGTACTCATCGGATTTTAAGGGAAGGAGATCAAAATGCCCTATTGTAAATCATGTATCAGCTTGGAGATTATCATAACCTCTCAAGGTATTTGCATAAAACATGTCTTCAATCCATGTTCCCAATGGAATATAAGAAGCCTTAGTAGATCCAAAGTGGATTCAATTGATAAAAGAAGAAATGGAGGCGCTAAAGAAATAAAACATGGAATCTTGTTCCAATCGCCGATGGAAAAAAGACGATTGGGTGTAAATGGGTGTTGGTGGATAGATCTATTGAAAGATATAAGGTGAGACTTGTGGCAATGAAATATACACAAACATATGGCATAGACTATTAAGAGACTTTTTCACTGGTGGCGAAATCGAACACTATTAGGGTCTTGTTGTCTCTTGCTGCAAATTTAGATTGGCCATTGCACTAGTTCAATGTAAAGAACGCATTTTTTCATGGCGACCTTGAGGAGGAGATTTATATGGATATTCCATTAGGGTACACTATTTTCTTTAAAAAAAGAGGTTGTGTGTAAGTTGCAATGTTCGATGTATGGTCTAAAACAATCATCCCACACATGGTTTGGACAATTCGGCTTGGCTATGAAGAAGTATGGTTTTTACTAGAGTAACTCAAATCAAAATCTATTCTTGTTTGACAATGAAAGGTAATGGCTTTAATAATCTATGTTGATAACATGATTATCGCATGGGATAACATGGAAGAGATCTCTAGACTTCAAAAGAGATGGGCAACTGAGTTTGAAATGAAGAACCTAGGGGCTCTCAAATATTTCTTAGGGATAGAAATAGCCAGACCAAAAAATGGCGTATTTCTTTCTCAAATTAAATATGTGCTAGATTTATTGTCTGAAGTGGGATTGCTAGACTATAAGCCATTCGATGCTCTAATTGTTCAAATCACAAGCTTGGAGAGTATCCTGATTAAGTGCCAACTAATAAGAAGAGGTATGAAAGATTAGTGGGTAAGTTAATCTATTTATCTCATACTTGTCCAGATATCACTTATGTCATAAGCATATGAATGTGGTAGTTCGAATTCTTTGTTACTTGAAATCCGCTGCAGGGAAAGGACTTTTGTTCTCAAAGAATAACCATGTTAATATTAAGGTTTATACAAATGCAGACTAGGCAAGGAGTGTTTCTAACTGGAAGTCCACAATGGGCTACTTCACCTTCGTAGGAGGCAATCTTATCACTTAGAGGAGCAAGAAGCATAAGGTAGTGGTATTTTCTAGTGATGAGGCTAAGTTAAGAAGATTGGCCAAAGGACTTTGTGAACTTGTTTGGCTTAAGATATTACCGATTGAGATTGGTTTTGCTCTCAATTTTAAGATGAGCTTATTTTGCGACAATAAGGTGGCCATCGATATTTCTCATAATCCAATCCATGCTACGCGGGCTTGGCAGGCCCGAAATTTGCTAAAGAAGATTGGGCTCCAAATCCATTGCCTTTTTTGTCCCTCCTTTTTCAAGTCTCTTTTTTTGTTTTTATCTTTTTTTGTATTTTTATATTTTTGCTAAAAAGGGACACTCAAACAGTCGAGAAAATTCGGGTGTCAACAGTATATAAGGTATTACTCTTTATGAGAGGTGTTACCCATTTGCCACACGATTATATTGAATCCATATCTGTAGAGTTAAAAGTATTCATGATTATAGAAGGCCATGAATGCTTTATATGTATATATGTAGTTACCGCTATGATTCGGTGTTTGAGACTTTATGGAATCGGATTGACTATTAAGAATTATCTCTAGACCGATATAAAAGGTGTATACATATAGTACAATTGCAATTAATATAGCACAAATGAGAGAATTTAAGAGTTTTTTTTCACGTGAATTACATTAATTGATATTATAATTTATCATTTTATGGGATTAATCTAATAAAATGAAATATAAGGTTTCTTAATTAGTCTAATATGAAATTAGCTAGTGTAAGCCGAGTTGAGCGCAGCCCCTAATGAGAGGGCCTAGCTGAAATTTTTTAAAATGGTTATCAAACCTCTCCTCTAATCCTAATACATACGAATATCTTCACATAAGGAGCCTTTACAAAATGCTAAGGCTAATGAGTAGTTTCATTGAACCAGTGATACAAAAAATAATAGAAGAGAAGTGAAGCGCTTGAGTTTTGGATTGTTGCTATTCCGTATCAATAATGATGGATTCTAAATGATGTGTACAAATCTCTTTACTCATTTATATGTGTTCTTAATTCTACTTATGAAAATCTTGGGTGTGCTTTCGCAGCTTACAACCCAATCCAGGACAACCTTTGAGTCAACGTGTTCTCGTATATTAGCCGAGACAAGAAGCTTGTATTCGGAGACATGAAACGACTCCTGGTCCACTACGAACGCTAATCCGCAAGAGCTGAATTCCTGAAGTAACATGTAATTCGCAGTGTTGTTCATGGATATATTGAGGGTCCTGAGGCTCTTGGGGATCGACGTCTGACGGCACCCGAGGCCAGAGCACGTGCTATCGGTTGTGAAGTTGATGTCCTCACGGCAATAGGAGGAGCATCCACTCCCGAAAGTCCCAGCAGCATCCGAGATGGGAGCAGAGGTGTTGCAATCGAAGACTGTGAGCTGGTTCCGGGTGTCAAAAAATGTATAATGCCCGTCTTCTCTCTTCGTGAACGATGTGTTAGGGTAAGATTCACCAAACAGATTGCCACTCTGGTCATAGCAGTCGTATGATATGTATATACCAATGGAGATCATCCTGTTCACCACAGATATGTCGAACACCAGAATTTCGTCATCTAAGAACAGCTTCGAGGGAGACAAAGTGTGGTTGCAGATGAGGGTGAAGTCAGAGTTCCGTGCGCAACTTTTGTCAAGCCCAAATGGGAAAGGCACACTCATGTTCCCGCACACTCGGTCGCAGTTGTCCTTCTCGGTAAAGGTGGCCAAGGCCAAGGCCATTGGAAGAAAACACACCACGGCCGCCTTCATCTTACCTTTTACTAGTCTGTGCTTCCTGTGGCTCTCCTCTTCCCTGATGCAGCCCGCATTGAAGACCAACTCTCTCGAAAACCGAGAAGCTGTAACTATATCTTGAGTCCATTCCGGAAGCTTAAAAGACACATTGGGAGCTCGTGTGACGCTTTTACTAGCTTATAGTTTCCATGCTCTTTTACTAGTTTATAGTTTCCATGATCTTTACTATTTCTCCTAGTTTCAATGCTCCTTTATTTATCCTAGTTTCAATGCTCTATCTTTATTTCTTTGACGATATAAGCCATCCAATTCCTTGTAAAAGACAGACGACTTTTGATAAATGAAAAACTTTGCTTTGAAGCAAGTATCATGAACCTTGTAGAATTCATCCTTGAAGAGTCTGAGCTTTATGAAACTTGCATCCTTGAAGAGTTGCAGTCATCGATCTAGAAGAATCGGTGCCCCCTCAACTTCCTTGGAGGCCTAGAAGAGCAACCAACGAAGTTTCTATCTTTTCCTGTTCTGTTCGTTACTTCCAACCCAACTTCGACCATCCTACAGTGCTTATTTCAGAAAATCCAAAACAGAGAAATTATAGATCCAGAAGTCTTTGTTCATTTGGCTTTGGAATCAGGTCGATCTGATCTGTATCGACAAAAATACGACTGTTCTCCTGAGCTCGCGCAGTGCTGAAATTCCTGTTCGTCTTGTTTCTCGTGTGCGAGTCACTCTCCCGATCCTACTGTTTGAGAAAGCCTACCCTAGGCTTGCATCATTTGGTATCATAGCTTTGGAGGAGAGGACAATGCCTCCAAGACAAGCTAGATGTCATGGCGGCAGAACCATTCCCCTCAATGAATTGCACACACTCACTGAGAATATGCAACAACAAATTGATGAATTGACGCAAGAAGTTCAGCATTTGAGGGCTGAAGCAAATAATTCTCCACCTCGCTCCAGGAATGAAGATTCCCATGGTGACTCTTTCTCTTCAGAGAGTGTTCAATCTATTCACAGTCGGAGGCATGTTCGACATCGTTTACAACATATTCGTGAGCCAAATTGGGAAAAGGAAGTCAAGAAAGATGTTCCAGAATTTACAAGTAATGAGTTTCCTGATGAAATTGTTGATTGGCTAACACTTGTGAATGAGGTGTTTGAGCATCGAAATGTTCCAGAGAATCGTCAAGTTGGGATCATTGCTATGCGATTCCAAGGCAAGGCGATTGCTTGGTGGAGACGTGAAAAACAAACTCGCCAAGCCGTTGGCAAAGCACCAATTACTTTGTGGAGAAAGATGGAGGGCGAGATTCAGAAAACCCAAAACAGAGAAATTGTAGATCCAGAAGTCTTTGTTCATTTGGCTTTGGAATCAGGTCGATCTGATCTATATCGACAAAGATACGACTGTTCTCCTGAGCTCGCGCAGTGCTGAAATTTCTGTCCGTCCTATTTCCCATGTGCGAGTCACTCTCCCTACTGTTTGAGAAAGCCTACCCTAGGCTTGCATTATTCCCGGTATTTGTAGATCTAGTCTCAATGCCGATGCTTCAGCGGCATTGAAATACCAAGTCATTGATATTGACTCATGGGAAAGAGATTGCTGCGCTTTCCAAAAAACCATTTTTTTCAATTGGCATACAAGTCAGTAGATGTTACCTATATGTGACCAAATATGCAACCAAATATGCATGTCAATTCATAGTCACTTTCATTTTCACTCGAAATGGAAAATTTTAAAGCTGTGACTATTTCACAATGTAGGGAATTTTCCAATTATCAAAGTATTAAGAGCATTTATAACACGAGAAAAATAAGTTCTCTGAACTTACAAATTTCATGATTGGTTATTCAGTAAGTACTCTTGGAGAACCTCTGAAAGTCATTTGAAAAAGAAACTAAAAGATGTGTACGTAACATAATTATCAAAAAATGAAAAATTTCAACGTTACATCCTCTTTTGTCTTTTGTCATTCTCCTTCTAAACTTATTTGAAGATTTCGTATACAGAATTATTTCAAGAGGCTAGTTACCATTTGACATTCGACTAGCCGTCAGCTAACCGCTGTGACATTTGTTCCCAGTCGAACTAGCCGTTGCCTATTTATTCTTCTAGCCATTGTGACATGTATTCTGGTAGCTTGTTTGTTTGCCCATAAATACCTGCCATCTGTTCATTATTGATGCACTAGAATACATACACCAACTTCTATCTTCTATTTCCGATCTCTGTTGGTTATTGCCACCTTCGAAGACTATTACCAGATCATCATAGAAGGGACCAATCTATGGAGCTGCATGCAATATAGTCAAAGGAGATGATTTCCTAAGCTAATTCGGTGGAAAAACAACCAGCACCAATAGAGGCACACAAATAAATTTCATAAACATGATTATTGACGACTTATATAGATAATGCTACATCAGGACATGTTGATAAGTCATCTGTACTGAAAATGCATTCTATGGGTTTAATTTCTTCTTTGAATTCTGATAGTGCGAGTGAATGTGAACGATGGGCTGCAACTAAACAGATTAAAAAGTAAAGTGCATCTGCTCGTAGAATCTGCATGATTAGACTAATCCATATGAACTTGGAGACTTCAAAACTGTCCATAACTAGAGGTGGTAAGAAATATTATGGAATACCCATTGATTGCCATTCTAATTATTCAAAAATATGTTTGCTTAAGAATAGACATGAAGGTTTGAATTATGATATGTTACATTGGGTAGAAGTAGAAATTAAAAGAGTTAGATACTGACAGAGGAGGAGAGTATGTTTTGTTTAGTGATTATCGTGAAAAGGAATGTATGATTCATGAGATTACTTGTCCATATTCACCAGAGTCAAATGGTGTAAATTAATGGAAAAATTCAATCTTTAATAAGTTAACGAATGGTTTGATTGTTAATACGTGTGCGCCTGATAATCTGTGAGGTGAACCCATTTAAAGTCGATATCTTTAGGATACGAATCAAAACTACAGTCATTGGTATTTTAAGCCAAAATCGTGACACCATCCTTATCGTTCGAGTAGACACCCATTTAAAGTCGAGTTCCTTAGGAAAGATTTTGAACCCACAACCACCGGTTTTTCTAGCTGAAAGAATGGGACGCCCTTGCGGTTGAGTCAACCCCCAGATAGGTTTTCAGAATTTTCCACATAAACCGAAGAAGACCCCTTAGTATTCTAACAATCTAGGTTGCGAATACGGGTAACGTCGCGCGTGTGGGAAGTTCAGATCCAACAATGAAAAAGCCTGGCTCCATAGCATCACGAGGGGATGACTTGACAAGTCGTCGGAGAAGATGGACTAAGAAACTTTCTTGGGTCAACCTTCCTTCCGATGCTCAATGGAATCCAAGTTCTGCGGTCTGCATCTTCCCATGAGAAGTGGCAAGGGGAATGGACAAATTTCTTGCCTACGTAACAAACAAAAGCTGGCAAGGACTACTTCCTCACTTCTCCAAATGACTTTTTCATTAATGAATTTTCTTACGGTACGGCAGCGCGTGACGAAGACTTCCTCGTGAACTCAACTCTCCGCCTTCGTTTGATGAAACGTCCGAACGACGACGACTTGCGAAGTCCGTCTTCTCCGACGACTTGTCGAGTCATCCCCACATGATGCTGTCCACAACATTCACCTATATTAGCGACCTAGATTTGTCCCATTCCCCTTACCGCCACTCATGGGAAGATGCAGGTCGTGGAACTACGATTCCATTGAAGATTACGAAGAGGAAGGTTGACTCGAGAAAGTTTCTTAGTCCTCCTAAATATCAATAGACATTTTATTAATTTTTAACCCGGGCTAGCTTGAGGATCCCTCCCATGCACGAACATTCTTTTTACCTATATGATTAGTGAAAACTAGGATAATATAGTATATTAAAACTCCATTTGTTTCATGAAAAATAACTTTCAGGAAATATTTTTTGAATTTTTTTTTTGGTAAGTAATATTTTTTTTGGATTTTTTGGCATTCCTTTCACAAAAAATAAATTTCTTAGGGAGAACATTTTTCATAAAAGTAAAAAAGTCCTCTAAATTAGGGAAAAATGTTTTTCACTTTTGAAAACTGGAAAACATTTTCCTCGATATCTCTTATCTTATACCCTTACAAGCCCTCACTTCCTCCTCCTCCTTCTTCCTTCTTCTTCTTCTTTTTTTTTTTTAAATATATACTATTTTTTATTTATTTAAATTCGAATTATTTTTTAATTTTATTTTTTTCTTTTTCTTTCCTTTGTTTCACCGCTTCTTCTTTATTTGCCAGTCACTAGCCAAGGTCGATAGCTGGCGAATGGTGATAGGCAAGCCGCAAGCTTGCTGGTGAGCACGAGGCTTGTCCATCTCTATTGAGCTCAAGCTTGCCACTCCCTAGATTGGCGAGCGCGAGCATCAAGCTTGAGGCTCGAGGCCAGCAAGCTCGGAGCTCGCCGATCTAGCGAGGCCCAAGGGCAGCAAGCTCGAGGCTCGCCAAATCAGCAAGCGCAAGCCTCGCCACAAGCTCAAGCTTGCCGGCCTTAGGCCTTGTCAGATTTGTGAGCTTTGAGCTCGTTGGCCTTGTCGCTTGCCGACAAGTGACGAGCCTGAGCTTGCCAATGGGTGTGCACTTGTGGCTAGCCACTGTGGCTGGCGATTGGCCAAGAAGAAGAAGAGGAAAACAAAGAAAAGAAAAAGAAAAAGAAAAAAAGAACAAGAAAAAAGAAAAGGAAAAGGAAAAAGTAAAAGTAATTTAATAATCGATTTTAAAAAATTAAAAATAATTAAAAATCAATTTTTTAAAATAAAATAAATGAAAAAGAGTGTATGGAGGAAAAAGATTTTCCTTGCCGAATAACGGAAAATATTTTCCACTTTATTTTTAGGTTTCGTTTGAACACTAGAAAATAATTATATTTTTTTTGGAAAATAGCTTTTTGGGAAATATTTTCTGGAAACACCACATTTTCAGAGAAATGAACGGAAGACTTTGTTCGTTTCCCAAAAACTAACTTTTAACACAATGTTTTCTGAATTTTCCAATGTTCATTTCATAGAAAATAAACTAGCGAGGGCAAACATTTTCTATCAACATAAAAAGGTTTTTTTTTTAAATAGAGAAAAATATTTTCTGCTTTTGAGAAAGAGGAAATTTTTTTCTAATATCTTCTTTCACCTCACTTTCCTTTACCAAATGCCTTTTCTTTGTATTTTTCTTTTTTAATTTTTCTTTTTCTTTTATTTTTTTCTTAACTTTCTTTTTGGCTTCCTAGGCAAGCTTGCTCGAGGCTGTCAAGCGAATGTGGGCCTCATCATATTTGGTGAGTTGGACGGGGCTCAAGTCATCGGTCTCGGGCGAGCTCGGCCTCACCATATCAAGTAAAGCTTTGCCTTCCCATAGGTTGGCGAGCCTCGCCGACATGTGGCAAGGCTCAAGCTTGCCTAGTGCCAGTCGTCACCATGGCCAATGACAGGCCGAAGAAGAAGCAAAATAGAAATAAAATAAAATTAATTAAAAATCGATATTTTAAAATATAAAAATAAAAATTTGATTTAAAAAAATTAAATAATAATAATATTATTGAAAAAGAGTGCATGTAGAAGAAGATTTTCCTTACTGAGCTACAAAAATATTTTCTTAAAAAAATCACATTTTTCATTAAACAAACGGAGCCTAATTTATAACACTTTCTAAAGTATTAGAGTTTTCCTTTCTGTTAATCTTTCCATTTTTAATACAATGTAAGATCTATGTTTATTGTCACTAAGCTAGGAAATAGACTCATGATCCTATTACAAGGCATTCTTTTGACAAATTAGTGAGAAAAAGCATAAAGCGCTGATGTAACTAATTAAGGAAAACTGGTAACATGGTAACCTACAGACTTCTAGATGCGATAATAAGTGAACTTGCTTTTAAAGAGAGGGTTACGTGCATTATATAGCCTATGATGCAATGCCACACTACGTCTAACCATAGATTATCAAAACAGGTATGTGCTTTTTTCAATGGTGCAATACGATATGCTTTTTGTTCTTTACAAAGTATCAGATACCGTCAAAATGGTAATACATTAGCATTTTAGATCACGGTTAATATTTGATAGATTTTATGCAAAATACTGCTCCTTACAACATTTTGATATCTATGGCTTGCAATTTCAATTATTCAAGTGTACACTCTTCTCATTGACTTACTGCCTCCTAATCCAAAAGCGAAACTTCACCCATCACGATGGACAAAGTTCGAAGAAAAAAAATTGTATTTATATTCTTGGAAATGTTCAAAAGTCAAAACGCCTTTGAATCTACCTTGATCTAAAGGTATTTGAAATTGCAATTCCATCTTCGCCAAACTTTCTAAAAAAATTGTCAAAACGGTTTTTATATTTTGCCCAAAGGGCCCAAAGCGCCATTGACAAAGCAATTCCCAAACGAAGCCGATCTAGTTGCAAATAAAAGCCATAAAAAAAGTGGAAACCAAAGAACAAAATACAAATTTAGATATCTAGTCCACGCATATGCAAATTACTTTCAGGCTGTTGCGCAATGATTTGTGTTGTCGTTTTACATAAGAAATTGTCAGTATGATTCCATAGTCATTATCATAATGGCGATATTTGTAAACTCCAACTTAATGTCGGCAAGTGAATGATTTTACTTAGAGAGTCGTGAATCCAAGGACAACATTGTCCTGTAAGTTTATGTCACATAAGTCTAGTAAGTATCTCCTAAATTAAAATCTATTTTTCATTTATGTTTTTGTCGGACAATTCGTAGTATTTTGTTGTTGAGGTTTTAAGAACCTGTTTTAATTTCTTAGACTAGGTTAGTTTTTTTGAATGAAAATTGTTTTCGAATTTTTTTTTTTGATTTTCCGGTGTTTAGATGACACAAAACTACTCAATTTAGGGAATTTGTTGTCCGTGAATGAGAACAAGTTTAGATAGTGGGAGATAACTTTCCTTTTTGTGTTGAAAATAAAAAAGGAAAGCACTTTCCTAAATCAGCAATTGCATTTCATTTAGTCGCATACGTTGTTCTCTTTCACATGGTGTTCTCCCTCTACTTCCAAAAGTTTTAACAATATTGTGCAATTGGTCAGGATGGAAATACTCACAAGCGAATATTTTGTTTTGTGAATAGGGTTGTATAATGGGTTAATATTATGAAAAATCTCAAATTGATGCATATATGATAAATTTACTCCAAAATAGTTTTTGATCATTAAAAATGTCAAACTAATATACGCGTGATATATTTACTCTAAACTAATTTTTTAACAACAAAAAACCTTAAATTTGTATATTTATGACATATTTACCCTTTGTTTATTTACATTAAATTGGATTAATATCCAAAAAATCATAAACCGATACACTAAACCGGTATACCCGTCAACTGTCATGTATCATTTAACTTAACAATTGGACAGTAAAATTTAACGGATACTAACATATGATAAAATTGTCACATATATATCAGTTTAGGGTGTTTCATAGTATTAACCCTTATATAAGTCATACACTCTTACAGCTCTTGCTTCTCTATGAAGTAGCATATTTTGCTATAGTGACAAAGAAGGGAAAAAGAAGAAGAGAAGATACTAATCCGATTCAATGCCAAAAAGTAGGAAATTGCCTTTGCGCTTTATTAGGGGAAGGTGTATGTGTCATGCCTCGAAACCATCAAGAATGGGGATGACATGGCCGTCCTTCCACCTGAAGGACATAGCCTATAACCATACTTAAAGTCCACTTCCAAACATCCCCATTGATAATGCTCTCGCTCTATTAGTTGATAACTAAAGAACCTGAGAAATGTGTGAGAAATAGAGGGGTGAGCAACCCCAAACTCAGTGAGTAGCACATATCTTTTTTAAGTAAATCGAGCAACCACTATGTTTATATATAAGTATAAAACACTATTAGAAACCCATAATCTTGCTCTTCAATAAACACATCAAATCATACAAGAGATGTTTTATTACAATTAAGAAAATACTCATTTAAACCATCTTGACAATTCAAGCATTAATGGTCAAGTCCATTAATTAATCTCTATCAAAAACCATGTCAATGGTCTATCAATTGTTCCATCTCATATCAAAACACACATCGATGATCTATCCATCAATCAATCTTTTGCTTAATACCTAACCATGGTCACAACACAATGTCTTGTGACAAGGTAACCAAGAATTTTCCCTTGGCAAGGTCTCAACCTACAAAGATGGTGGCTCGACTTAAAAGGATATCCTAAACCCGGTATGCATACCCACAAGCCCTTCCATGAGTTTATAGCGATTTTGAACATTAAACCCCACATCCTACAATATCCAGAAATTCAATCCATAATCAATCTCATAATCCACAATGCATTTCATAAACTAATCATATGACCTTTTATAACTCAATTTATCTAATATAAATACTTTTTTGTAAATCATTTTTCATATCATTTCATAAACCAAATTCACAAATCAATATGTATAATTTTTTATAACATTTTTTCATAAAATGTTTCTCAATACTATTTTAGAACTTATTTCATAAACTAGTTCACAAAACTATACATATATATCATTTCACAATCATTTTCATAAAATTGTTCTCAAATATTAAAAGGTAGTAATTACCTAATCTAGACTTTTATGCAACAAACATGCTTTAATTACTTGTACAATACTCAAATCTTTATCTTTTTCAAGACATGAGTTTACAAATCCATAGAAGAGATAGCGTCACTCACCTAGATATGCCCCAAACCAAAACAAAATTCTCTCGTATCAATGAACTTGCATTTCTATCATATGAGCGAGAAATAGCATCAAACCAAGTAAAATGTTATCTTAACTAATAGCTTGAATAAACTATGCATAAAACGATAACTACATACTAATAAACCGCATATCCAAAGCGATTATTGAAGCTGTCTGCAATGCAAAGCTTGAGTGCCAAACTTAGTTATGTCATAACTCTATCGATTGAACCCTGTTTCAAATGTTCTTATAGTCAATAGAATGCTCTTTTAACATACTATAAGGATCCCAACTTGACCATTCCAAAATCAAGCCAAAAACCGACAAAATTCAACCTCGAAATTGCTAGACATGCACTATTCATCACGCATATTCAAAATTTTGTTTAGGGCAAACCGTAAGCTCAGATCAAGTTCCATAAGAACCTATGGCACCAAGACACCTTAAATTATCATGTGTGTGTGTGTGTGTGTGTGTGTGGCTCAACGACTAAAAAATGACTTTGCAACTTGAATCTCACATAATTTTGAATTCTAAGCCCTAAAACTAAAATTACTCCGATTGAATGAACGAGGAGCATGGGTACTTACTGAGAATGCTAGTATGAGCACCTAGAGGGGGTGAATAGGTGCGAAAAGAAACTTTTGTGAAGGCCAGTGTAAAACTTTACTTTTAACCTGAGTTTATTTAACAGTAGACTTTAAAATAGAAGCGAGACTCTAACAATTAAATAAAATTATGAGTAAAGTAAAAGAGTTTAGGGAAGAGAATAAGAACACAAGGTTTATAGTGGTTCGGCTTAATCCAAGCCCACGTCCACTCTTCCGCACCGATAGCCCACCGGCTGGATTTCACTATGAATCAAAAGAGTCGTTATAGAATCACGTCCTTGATTTCACAGTGTAGAGACTCTCCTACACTTCCTCAAGGTCTCACAAATATATTAAATCTCTTTTGAGTACAAGTTTACGCTCAACAATTGAATTAACAAAGAACAATGAGCTTTAGACTTTGGAATTTATCTATCGTGCACACACACACACTCGAATAACTAGAACATCTTCCTTATATACTCCTCCATGCCTTCATAATCGTTGGCACTTTCCAAATGAGCTCTTCCAATCTACCTGTTGGACAGAATCAATTAGGGAGATCTCGAGTTATTTAAGGAATATGACGATAGCCCACCAATCATGCTCGCCCATACAATCAGGATCTAGATTTCCATAAGTAAAACCTTCCAAGTATGCTTTTCCAATCAACGGATCTAAATTACCCGAATAAAAACAAATAATAGATTCTGAAATTCTATATCCAGTCGAGAGATCTTCTTCAGTCGATAGAATCAAATCTTTAAATAAATACTCAACTTTGGATAAGTCTTCTTCGACGGTCTAGAAACTGTCAATGATGGTAGATTTTGAATCTTGAGTCTAGTGGTCCGACGATCTTTAGACTTTGACGAAAGAGTCTACAAGTCTTCAGACTAGACTGATGGAAATGTTTTATTAGCTTCAAAATAAATACGAAATTTTTCTCCAACAATTTCCCCATTTTTATTAGTGACAAAACTTTCTTGCAGATTTGGATATATTTGACCTGTAAGACAATACTCAAGCAAACATGGATATTTCACAAAAAATAATTTGCTTAGTAAATATAGCATTAGATCTACATCCACAGGAATTGAAAATGTCACAAATGGTCCTTATACTACTACTTTATGTGCAATTTCATCCCTGAACTTTCGATCGGCTTAATTTGGTCCCTAAACTATTGATAAATGCCCGATTTGGTCCATGAATTTTCGATTGGCTCAATTTGGTCCTTGAACTATTGATAAATGTCCAATTTAGTCCTTCGTTACTATTATTCCTTCTTCTTCTTCTTTTTTTTGCTTATAGTAACAAAATTGAAAAAAAAAAAATAACAAAAAAAAAAGAAAAAAATAGTAACAAAAAAAAAAAAAAAATAAAATAAAAACCTTGGCGGGTACTGTTCACATTTCTCGCAGAAGCAGCCTTGCTCGCACCGGCCACTGCGTCGGCAAACCTTGACCGTGCCAGCGACCCACGAGCCCTCTCTGCTCCATCGCCACTCCACTGATCTCGCCCTTCACCCGTTGACCTTGCAACGCCTCAGTTGCCTGCAACTTCCAGATCCGGCAACCTTCGCGTCCCTGCCGCATCTCAACACTCTGCCCGATGACCAGCGATGACCTAACGCTTCTGCTACCTCGCCGAGCCAATCTTTGCCGCCGTGACCTAGCCCTCGACATCCCTCGCTCTAACTCGTGCCAACCTGCGATGCCATCGTTGTCCTGATCTCGCCGCTTGAGTGTCCGACGCAAGCAGATCTAAGAGCCCCACAGCAGCCACGACCCAAACGCCCCTGCTCGCCTTCGCCTGACGCTCAACTACTGCCGCGACTCAACGCCGCCGGAGCCCACACCACTGCTGCTCGCCTTTCCCTGATGTCCGACAGCAAGCCTCGCACCCTACAACGCCCCTCGCTGGTGCCCTGCCACGCCGAAGTCCCTCACCGGTGTCAAAACTCGCTTTCCCAAGCGACGTGCTGCTCGCTGGCCTCTCCCCTCGCCGGAGTTTCGAACCGGCAAAGATTTCTTTTTTAAAAAAAATGAAAAAAAGAAGAAAAAAATTAAATTAGGTATATTTATTTTATTAGGCAAGTTTATTTTATTTTATTTGAGATATTTCCCCATGCATAATTGGCCGGTGCGGGCAAGGCTGCTTCTGCGAGGGAGATGAACAAAGATTACCCGCTAGGGTTTCTTTCTTTTTTTTCCTTACTATTTGTTTTTGTTATTTTTTTTTCGTTACTATTTTTTCTTGTTTTTTTTTTTCATTATGTTTTATTTTTTCAATTTCATTAATATAAGAAAAAAAAAAGAGGAAAAATAGTAATGAAGGACTAAATAGAACATTTATCAATAGTTCATGGACCAAATTGAGCCAATAAAAAATTTATGGACCAAATCAAACATTTATCAATAGTTCAGGGACCAAATTGAGCCGATCGAAAGTTCATGGATGAAATTGCACATTAAGTAATAGTATAGGGACCATTTGTGACATTTTCCCCCACAGGAAATAAGAAAGTTAGTCCTGTAAATAAACTGATATTGCTAGTATAAGTACCTAGAGGGGGGTGAATAGGTATATAAAAGATTTTTCTTCGATAATTGCACAATACTAGACAGTTGATGGATTTGAGACAAACGATAATCAAAGTAAGACTGAGAGAAGAGAAAATTGAACACGCGGTTTATAGTGGTTCAGCTTATATCAAGCCTATGTCCACTCTTCTTCACTGACAGCCTATTGGCTGAATTCCACTATGAACAAAAGAGAAGTTACAGCACAGCTTTGCCTTGATTCCACAGTGTAGATGTTCTACCACACCTCCTCAAGATTTCTCACAAATATAAACTCTCTTTTGTATACAAGTATTCGCTCAGAGTAATTGTCTAAACAAAAAGGAGCTTCAGACTTTGGAATTCTTCTATCGCGCACACCTTGAACAACTAAGACCGTCTTCCTTATATACTCCTTTATGCCATCACACCCATTGGCACTTACCAAAGGAATTCCTCCAATCTACCCGTTGGACGGAATCAATTAGGAAGATTGTTCGAGCTATTAAAGGAACGTGTCGATAGCCCATCAATCATGTTCGCCCATACAATCAGGATCTCGGTTTCCATAAATAGAACCTTCCAATAATATTTAGGCAATCACCGGATCTTCAATTATCGAGTCAATCTTCGATCAATCAAAGGACTCCATTATGTCTTTTCCACCACGAGATCTTCTCCAGTTGATAAGGTTAAATCCTTAATGAAACATCCAGTTCTAGATAGCCTTTCTTCAACGGATTAGAGACTGTCAATGAGGATAGACTTTGAGTCTTGAGTCTGGCTGTCCGAAGGTCTTCAGACTTTAAATAGCAGAGTCCGCAAGCCTTCGGACTAGATCGATGGAAACGTTTTGTCAGCTTCAAAACACTTCAAGAAGATTTCTCCAACAATCTCCCCATTTTTGATGGTGACAAAACTTTCCTGCAGATTTGGATAACTTTGACCTGCAAAAAATTTCTCAAACACATATGCATATCTTATAGAGATAAATGGCTAAATGAATAACACTAGAATCTACAACCACAGAAAATAGGTTAGTCTAGTGTACGATAAAGCCATCCATAAGATATCAATACTAGTTAATAGAAGCAGTCAAGTCCAAGTCTAGTTCAGTTCTCATCCAAACACAAAACAAAGTCAAACAGAGTTCAAACAACAAAACAATCCAACAAAAAGTTTAACAATTGAAAGTTTGTTCAAATCTTGCATCTCTCCCCCTTTCTGTCAGCATAAAAAAGGACTAGATGAAGTCAAGATTGCTTGGGAACACGCACAAGCTAGAAATTTTCCATAGACTGAACGATGCCTTCTAGCCTTTTAGGGCGTGCATGGAAACGCTCCAAAGAAGGGTTTCCGGAACACTTCTGTACGGATTTTGTTCCCGGGAACAAAAAAAGAACAGAAACGCGTTTGGTTGCGTTTCTGATCTTTTTTTGTTTTTTTGTTTCTGGAACGAAATAAGAACAAAAAAAAGAAACAACAATTTTTTGTTTCTTGCTCCAGAAACAAAAACGAAGGAAACGTTTCTTCTCTCTCTTCTTCTTCTTTTCTTCTTTTCTTCTTCTTTTTTTTCTTCTTTTTTCTTTCGCCGGTCGCCGGCCTCGGCCATGGCCGGCGACCGGCCGTCGAGGCTCGGCCTCGCCCAGATCCGACGAGGCCGAGCTCGCCCAGCCATGGCGAGGCTCGGCGTCGCCCGAGAGGCCAGCGACGCCGGCCTCGCTAGATGGGCGAGGCCGAGCTCGCCCAACCAAGGCGAGGCCTCGCCGAGGGCCGGCGAGCCTCGTCATGGCCGGGCGAGGCCGCCGGCCTCGTCGGCTGCCGCCGGAGGCCCTATGACCAGCCAAAAAAAGAAAAAAAGAAAAAAATAAAGGAAAAAATGAAAAATAAAATAAAAATGTTTAAAAAATTAAAAGAAACAAAAAAGAATAAAATTTACCAAACGTGTTTCTGTTCATTTTTTATTCCCGGACCAAACATTACCAAACGCATTCTTTTGTTCAAAAATTGTTCCCCGGAACAGAAACACATTTTTATGTTTCTATTCCTTGGAACAAAAAAAGAATAGAAACGTTACCATTCGCACCCTTAAAGTCTTCCTTTAGTTGTGCAATCTCCTCACCCTTGGCATTGGCCTGAATCTGAACAGAGAGGGCTTGGATCTTATCATTCAATGAACATGAAGAAACTTGACCCGCATTCTCGCAAGTTTTGAACCTCACAACCCAAGGCATAAATTTGACCTCGCATCTCCAAGAGAATATCCATGATTCTGCGAAAATCTGCTGTATTATCGGGCCCGAGTACTTGCTTCAGCCCTATCTCGATGGAGTAAATGCAGACGATGGTAGATCAGCGTAATCTCGCAGGTTTGGTGATGAGACTTCATGACCTTCCTTTGGAAACTGAGCGGCATAAACATCCTCTGGGTCTGTAGGTGAGCGACTGACTCCTTCACTTGCATCAGGATATGAAGACTTCACTCCTTTCTCCTGATCTCCCCCTGTTTCCATGCCTACAGGTGGAGAAGAGTGTTCCTTAGGTTCTCCTTCTTCTCTTCTTTCTTCTTCAAGTCTTTCCTCCTCTGCTTCTTTTTCAGCTTCTCTTTCTTCTTCTTCCTTCTCCTCTGCTTCTTTCGTCATTTATTCCGATTCTTTCTGTGGAACAGGACGACTAAAATTCTTCAACGCCATTGCAGAGATGGTGATGTCTTCCTCATCATCTTCATCCTCAACGAGGAGAGCTCTTCTTCTCTTGGATGGAGCAACCATGCGCTCCTTCCCTTTTCTTTTAGCTGCAGAGGAGATTTGATGAGATTTGGCAGGAGTTTTCTCCTTGAATTTCTCCAACTCCTTGCTCAGTTCCTTCAGACGCATTTTGGTCACCATTTTCAGTCCTACCACCATATGATCGCATGGTCGAACACAAAAGATTTGTGGAGGCTGAATATTCAAATGTCTGAATAACTTCGTAACAAGGCTTGGATAAGGGAGTTGACCTCTGTCCTTCATCATTGCTCTATACATGTTAAACATAACAGTGTGAGGGAGAGAAAACCTTTTCCCAAAGAGGATGGCATACATCAGCCTGGCCTCTGAACTTGAAACATCAGTCTTGGAAGTTGATTTTGGTCGGAGGCAATTAATCACAGTGTTGTGAAGCAAGATGTTGAATGCACTCATCCTTAAGTAGGTGATCTTTTCATCTGTTCTCCTGTCCTTCACCAATTCTAATGTGGCCCGAGCAATGGAAACTTTGATTGGTTGATATCTTCCTCTTTCCAACTCCTAACACATCTGCCAGCATATTCATATCCACAACATAGTCCTGGTCTTTAACGTTGAAAGAGAATCTATTCGCATCCAAAAAGCTAAGATTTAAATAGAAATATGCAGTTAATTCAGCATAGGCCTCTGTAGAGTCAGAGCAGAACTTTTCAAGTTGAAGATAACTGAACTTTTCCCTCAAGTTCACATTCACAGCATCCAGAAAATCAAAATCCACACTCCTAGGGTTTATTACCCCACGTTTCAGCAATTTCGAGTACGATCCTTTTGTTCCTTCAATCTGAACAAATCTCCCATTTTTCCTTGATTTTCAACCGCAATACCCATTTTCGGTTGAAATTGATCTGTACAATTTGTCATCATCATTCCCATCTACGAGATTCAGCCCCAATCACGAGGATCACTTGGGATATTCGCAAGGGTTTCTTCAGCCACCCCTTTACGAGCAATTCCCAAACTTTCCATTTTTCGCAGAAAGATATATTCGTTCCCATGTCCTTTGTCTTTAAGAAAATCATCAACATAGTTCAAAGGAGTACGAATTCCTTTTAAGGCATGATATAGCTAGTAAATATAAGCAACTTTTGAACTCTTACAAGGTCTCGCATCCTCGATGATTTCTTCCCCGTTGTTGATGATCAACGCCTTGAGGACTAGATGGAGGAGAATGACGCTGCCGAGAATGTTGTGGGCTCGGTTGCTGTTACGAGACACTTCTTCTTCAGTAAGATCGAAGTGCGTAGGCCCCTCACTCATTCGCCGTGGTCCCCTGCTTGCGATTCTCAAAGACTTTCTTGAAGATGACATCTTTCTCAGTTTTTGGAAGATTCCTTGCTTGACTTTCCCAAGAAAAATGACAACTTTTTGTAGATTAAACAAAGAAGACAAACGGGAATGGAGGATCGATGCTTTCTAGGGTTTTTGAGAGTAAAATGAACAGGAATCGACAGTGCACGATCAGTTAAAAAGAGAGATAAACGAACCGTCACAAAGGAAATAAAAAATATGCATTTTCAAAATAACTGTCTTTTTCCGCAAAAATAGCCATTTCAAAAATAACTTCCTTTTTGAAAATGAAACGATGCAATAATTACGTCGATTAAAATATAGCAACAATTTAAACACAGCCTAACGATCATACCTTTTCAAGATGAGATTAAAGAGAGAAAGACTTACAGTCTGATGGTCGTACCAAGACTATCTTACAGATAAAGTCTTGTAAGTTTGAGTCTGAAAGTCTTTAGACTTTGATATCTTTATACCTCAAAATGTTGAGTCTGGAACGAATAGATTCAAATTGATATTTCTCCAAAGGCTTTGTGAATATATCCGCTAGTTGGTTCTTTGAGTCAACAAATTGAATTGAAACATCTCCATTTTGAACATGGTCTCTAATAAAGTGATGTCGAATCTCTATATGCTTTGCTCTTGAGTGGAGAATTGGATTTTTGGTGAGGTTGATAGCGCTGGTGTTGTCGCAATTAATCTCTGTGCATGAGTCTTTAATTTCAAAGTCTCTTAGCTGTTGTTTTATCCATAGAATTTGCGAACAGCAACTTCCAAGGGCTACATACTCTGCTTCTGTTGTTGAAAGAGACATAGTGCTTTGTTTCCTTGAAAACCAAGACACTGTCCTGCTTCCAAGCAACTGGCAAGTTCCCGAAGTGCTCTTTCTATCAACTCGCAACCGGCCAGATTCGCGTCTCGAATATCCTTAAGATTAAAGTCTCCCTTCTTAGGATACCAAAGACCGATGCTTGATGATGAAGCAACATATTTAATGATACATTTCGCAACACTGAGATGGGATTCTCTATGATCTGATTGAAACCTAGCACATATGCAAACACTCAATAAAATGTCAGGTCTAGAAGCAATAAGATAACGAAGTGAACCAATGATGCTCCTGTACAGCTTTTGATCAACTTTCTTCCCTTCTTCATCTTTGTCAATCTTCAAAGAACTTGACATCGGTATGTCGGTCTTTTTGCACTTTTCCAGTCCAAACCTTTTGACAAGATCATTAACATATTTTTCTTGATAAATAAAAGTTCCTTCCTTCAATTGTTTTACTTGAAGACCAAGAAAGAATGTTAACTCTCCCATCATACTCATTTCAAACTCATCCTGCATAGACTTAGAAAATTTCTTGCACGATTTTCATTAGAGGATCCAAAAATAATATCATCCACATATATTTGAACAAGTAAGAAACTTTTGTTTTCCTTTTTGATAAATAAAGTCGTATCTACTTTACCTTTGACAAAACCATTTTGTATTAAGAACTTACTTAATCTGTCGTACCAAGCTCGAGGTGCTTGCTTTAAACCATACAAAGCCTTTTTTCAGTTTGAAGACTGAGTCTGGCTTCTTTGGGTCTTCAAACCTTGGTGGTTGTTCCACATAAACTTCCTCATGGATAAATCCATTTAGGAAGGCGCTTTTGACGTCCATTTGGAATAACCTGAAATTCTTATAACAAGCAAACGCAAGTAATAGTCGAATAGCTTCTAACCTTGCTACGGGTGCGTAAGTCTCATCATAGTCTATTCCTTCTTCTTGCGTATATCCCTTGGCCACGAGTCTTGTTCCCCGAACACCCATTTAGCTCCAATAACAGTTTTACCTTTTGGTTTGGATGTCAATTCCCATACATCATTAATGTTGAACTGTCGAGCTCTTCTTGCATAGCTTCAATCCAGCTTTCATCGATAAAGCTTCTTCTATGCTCTTTGGTTCAATTTCAGAAACGAGAGCCACAACACTAAACTCTTCTCGCCTTTTGGATCTAGTGCGACTTCCTTCATTAATTTCGCCGATTATAAGATCTTTGGGATGACTTGACTTATGCTTCCAGTTACTTGTTGATTTGTCTGGTTGATGATCTCTCTCTTTATTTGGATCTTCACGAACAACCAGATGCTGGTCTTCCAGAGTCTGAGATGCTTCTTGAGTTGTAAGATTTGAAGGGTCTGGAGTAGGTTCAGACTCTTCTTGATGAGTCAGACTTGATTCATCTTGTGTTGAGTCTTGAAATCTGACATTCATTGACTCCTCCATAAACTGGCTCTTCTTGTTATAGACTCGTAGGCTTTGCTTGATGTAGAATATCCAAGGAAGATACCTTCATCCGATCTTTCTTCAAACTTACCAACTCGATCTTTTGCATTTTTCAATATAAAACATTTGCAACCGAATACATGAAAGTATGAAACAATAGGCTTCTTATATTTGAATAACTCACAAGGGGTTTTCTCTAGAATAGGTCTTAAGAAGACTCTATTGATGATATAGCATGCTGTTGAAACAGCTTCAGCCCAAAATCGTGAAGAAATCTTACTTTCAATTAAAAGAGTTCTAGCCATTTCTTGAAGAGATCTGTTCTTTCTTTCCACAACTCCATTTTGTTGATGAGTATATGGAGAGGAGAACACATGCTTAAAGCCAGATTCATCACAAAATTTTGTAAAATCTTGATTTTCAAATTCACCTCCATGATCTGTTCTTATACTTGAGATAACACATCATTTTTCATTTTGAACCTTTTTAGCAAATTTTTCAAAATACGAGAAGGTTTCAAACTTACTTGCAAGGAAATATACCCAAGTAAAACGGGAGTAATCGTCCACAATTACTAGGCAATATTTTTTACCTCCAATACTCTGTTTTCTGGTTGGTCCGAAGAGATCCATATGCAGCAACTACAGTACATGATTAATAGAGACATGATTTATTGGCTTAAAAGAATTTCTTACTTGCTTTCCCAGAATACATGGAGTGCATGGATCAGTCTTTTGATAATGCAATTTGGGTAGACCTCGAACAAGCTGCTTTGATGAGATTTTGGCTAATTGCTTCATGTTGACATGACCAAGCTTTATGTGCCATAAGATTACTTCGTCTTGAATTGAGATAAGACATTGCGATTCATTTGGTTTCACATCCAGAAGATAGATGTTTCCATGTCTTCGACCCATGAAAGACTCGAGTAGAGTCTTTACCGATTCCGAACATATTCCTTCTTGAAAGAAGATCTTGAAACCAAAAGATCACACAATTGATTAATGCTGAGAAGATTGTAATTGAGTCCTTCCACTAAGGAAACATTACTTATTGAGAGATTTCTAATTTTCACAGTTCCAAATCCCACAATACTTCCTTTGTTGTTTCCTCCAAACGAAACTTTTCCACCATTTACTTGAGCAAGCTTTATAAAACAATTTGAGTCTCTTGTCATGTGTCTTGAGCATCCGCTGTCAAGATACCACTTTACCTTTTTCTTGACAGTGACCTGCATTTAAAATAAAGTCTCGAGCTTTCTTTGGTACCCAAACTTTCTTGGGTCCTTTGGTGTTAGTAACATAAGCAGATTAGCCCATATTTTCTTAACGGTTTCCAAACCATAGGACACTCTTTTTCAAAGTGATCCTGGACTGTTGCACTTTGAACATCCGAGAGCATTTCTACCTACAGATTTTACAAAAACTTTCTTGAAATGATTTTTGTAAGCCTCTCTCAAGAGTCTTTTCTTAATTCTTTCTTTTACTTTAGGAAAATCAATCAAGGGAATTGTTTCTGCTGTCATACCTAGACCGAACTTATTGAAGTAAGGTCTTTGAGCTGAAAGAATTTTTTCAAGTTTTCAGACCCTATTGAAAATTTCTTTGAAATATTTGATAAGTCAGTTTTTAAAAGAGCATTTTCTTTTAAAAGATTATCTTCATTTTCTTTAAGAGTGGAAATAGTCAAGTCTAGACTTTTAACTCTTTCTTCTAAAATGTTTTCCTTTTTGTTTTAGAGCTGAGTTTTCTTTTTCAGTTCGGAAATTCTTTTGAGAGAAGTCTTAAGACTAAAACACAGTTCATCAATGTATTTAGAAACTTTGACAGGAATTTTAAAATTACTTGCCTCAAATTCACTGTCTGAGTCTGATTGTACCATCAGACATAGATTGACATATTCATTATCACTTTCTTCACACTCGTATCACCTCCGTTTCGGCTTTGAGAGCTTTTCGAAATTTTTCAGCTTTTCCTCTCTTCTTCTTCGAAGATGACAGGTTGGGTCGATGTGTCCCTTTTTCTTACATTCAAAGCAGACTACATCTTTGTTTGGTTCCTCATCATCAACAGACTTGGTCTGCTATCTTTGAAAGCTTTGTTTCTTTGAGTTGAACCTTCTTCCTTTTCTATTCAGTTTTCTGAATCTTCTTATCATGAGAGCAAGCTCCTCATCGTCCATATCATCTTCAGAATCTGTATCATCGAATCATCATTTGATTTTAATGCAATGGATTTCTTACCTTTTGGATCTTCATCTTCATTGATCCGTTCCACTTCATAAGACTAAAGAGTTTCAATCAGCTCGTCGACAGATAGTGGCATAATTCTTTGCGTCTCTCTTATAGAAATCTTTATGTGATTTCAATCCTTGGAGAGTCCACGCAGTAGCTTGTTTACCTTCATGGGATCAGAAATTGTTTGTCCTTGATTCTCAAGACCATTGACAATATCTGTAAAACGGCTAAACATGTCGTTATAGATTCTCCTCGTTTCATTTTGAAGGCTTCATATTGACCGAGAAGAATGTTAATTCTGGTTTCCTTCACTCGATCTGTTCCTTCATAAGTGATATGCAATATGTCCCAAACACTTTTTGCTGTAACACAAGAAGATATTCTATTATATTCAGTTGGTGACAAAGCACAATATAAAGAGTAAATTGCTTTTGCATCGAGTGCTTGTCTCTTGATTATCTCTTCTTAAGTCATTCCATTGGTCTCAACAGCTTTCTTTCCCTCTTTCGAGACTCGATGCGGTGATAGGAGTAATTCCTTTTTCTACAACGTCCCATTCCGTAGGATCCTTTGATCGTAGGAAAGCTTTCATCTTGTTCTTCCATGTTGTAATCCTTTCCATCAAAGTAGGGTGGTCTGGTATTGCTTTGCCCTTCCATCAGCCCCGGTGCTAGCATACTAGCCATGGATCTTTTACTACGAAGTAAAACACTTCAAATAAAGTAAGTACACAAAGCTTTGATACCAATTGACATTGCTAGTATAAGTACCTAGAGGGGGTGAATAGGTATATAAAAGATTTTTCTTCGATAATTGCACAATACTAGACAGGTGATGGATTTGAGACAAACGATAATCAAAGTAAGACCGAGAGAAGAGAAAATTGAACACGCGGTTTATAGTGGTTTAGCTTATATCAAGCCTACGTCCACTCTTCTTCACTGACAGCCTATTGGCTGGATTCCACTATGAACAAAAGAGAAGTTACAGCATAGCTTTGCCTTGATTCCACAAAGTAGATGTTCTACCACACTTCCTCAAGATTTCTCACAAATATAAACTCTCTTTGTATACAAGTATTCGCTCGAGTAATTGTCTAAACAAAAAGGAGCTTCGACTTTGGAATTCTTCTACCGCGCACACCTTGAACAACTAAGACCGTCTTCCTTATATACTCCTTTATGCCATCATACCCGTTGGCACTTACCAAAGGAATTCCTCCAATCTACCCGTTGGACGGAATCAATTAGGAAGATTGTTCGAGCTATTAAAGGAACGTGTCGATAGCCCATCAATCATGTTCGCCCATACAATCGGGATCTCGGTTTCCATAAGTAGAACCTTCCAATAATATTTAGGCAATCACCGGATCTTCAATTATCGAGTCAATCTTCGATCAATCAAAGGACTCCGTTATGTCTTTTCCAGCCACGAGATCTTCTCCTGTTGATAAGGTTAAATCCTTAACGAAACATCCAGTTCTGGATAACCTTTCTTCAACGGATTAGAGACTGTCAATGAGGATAGACTTTGAGTCTTGAGTTTGGCTGTCCGAAGGTCTTCGAGACTTTAAATAGCAGAGTGCCCAAGCCTTCGGACTAGACGATGAAAACGTTTTGTCAGCTTCAAAACACTTCAAGAAGATTTCTCCAACATAAACAACTATCTTTGCCATGAAATACCAACAGTGCTTAAGATACTGCAACAAACATTTAAACGATCAAACAAACCAAATCCAAATCTAGTCACAACCAAACATCCAAACAAAAGTAAAGTCAATCAAGAGTCAAGTCTCAAATCTGCACCATCTCCCCTTTTTTGTCAACATTAAAAAGGTAGAGACAAAAAGATAATGAATTTAGGATTGCTTTAGAACGCGAATGAGCTGTAAATCTCTCATCGACTGGATAATCGCTTTCAGCTTTTTCAAATCCTCCTTCAGTTGAGCCATTTCTTCACCCTTGACATTTGCTTGAACTTGAAGAGCAATGGCATGAATTTGATCATGTAAGGAAACTAAAGAGGCTTGACCTGCATTCTGCAAGTTCTGAACTTCGCATCCTAAGGCATAAATCTAGCATCGCATCTCCATAAAAATATCAAGCGGTCTTCGAAAGTCTGGTGAATTATTAGTCTGAGTGCTAGCTTCTGCATGTTCGGTTGGAGGAGAATTTGCAGATGATGACATTTCAGCATGGGCACCCAGATTTGAAGATGAAGCCTCATGACCTTCCTCTGGAAATTGAGAGGCATAGATGTCTTCTGGATCTACAGGTGAACGGTTAACATCTTCACTAGTCAAAGCAATTGAAAATGTACCTCTTTTCTCAGCAACTCCCCCTGTTTCATTGCCTTCAGGCGGTGAGAAGTACTCTTCATGCTCTGTTTTTTCTTGTTCACCTCTACCCTATTCTTCTTCAGCAGTCCTTTCTTCCTCTGCGTCTTTTCCCATCGATTCTCTCTCTCCACTCCTTTGCTCTTCTCCTTGTCTATCTTGATCCTCTCTCTCCTTTGTCTCTGGAACAGAATGTTGTAGGTTTCTCAATGCAAGAACAGAAATGATGATATCATTCTCATCTTCTTCATCCTCCAAGATAAGGGCTCTTCTTTTCTGGATGGAGCAATCACTGCTCTTTCCCTTTCCGTTTTACAACTGAAGAAACTTGGTGAGTCTTGACAGGGGTTTTCTCCTTAAATCGCTCCAAAGCTTTGTTCAGCTCCTTTAGATGCATTTTGGAAACCATTTTCAGTCCCACCACCATTTGATCACAAGTATGAATACATAGAATCTTGGGAGACTGAATATTCAAATGTCTGAATAACTTTGTAACAAGCTCTGAGTAAGGAAGTTGTCCCTTGTCTTTCACCATCGTTCTATAAATGTGAAACGTGATAGTGTGAGGCAGAGAGAACTTTTTGCCAACGTTGATAGCATACATCAACTTTGCTTTTGAGTTGGAGATGTCGGTCTTTGAAGTTCATTTCTGTCTAAGGCAATTGATCACGATCTTGTGAAGTAAAATATTTGAGGCATTTGTCACGGGCCGATCGAACCTCTTGGGTCGACTCTCTTTAGGCCTGTGACACATTCATCCTCAAGTACGAAATTCGTCCTTTTGTCATTTCATCTCGAACAAGCTCTACCATCACACGACCAACAGACACACTAATTGATCAGAATGCCCCTCGCTTTACTCCAATCACATCCGCCAATGTGTCCATATCAACGATATAGTCCTGGTCTCAAACACTAAAAGAAAATCTATTCGCATCAAAGAAACTTAGATTAGAATAGAAGTACGCAGTAAGTTCTGGATGAGCCACCATTGATTCAGAGCAAAATTGTTCAAGTTGAAGAAGAGTGAATTTCTCTCGTAGCTTCATATTCAGAGAATCAAGGAAATCAAAGTCCACACTTCTTGGGTCGATCACCTCCCTCTTTAGCAACTTGGACTAAAGTCGCTTGTGTTCCTCCGAACGAAATAAATCCGTCCCCGTTGCTTCAAATATTCGCCGCAACACCCATTCTCAGCTTAAAATGAGTGTACACTTTGTCATCATCATTCCCATCAGGCTGACTAAGACCTCCAACACGTGGATCGCTTGGAATATTCGCAAATGCTCATTTTGCCGACCCCGCAGGAGCAATTCCCAATCATTCCATTGTTCGCAAAAAGTGGGTTTCATTTTGATACCCTTTCTCTTTCAAAAATTCATCAATATAATTCAAGGGAGTGCCTCCCTTCTTCAAAGCAGAGTAAAGTTTAAAGATAAAAGTGGGCCTTTGAGTTCTTACTGGTTCTGCTCCTTCAATGATTTCTTCCTCCGCTCTTTGATCAATACCCTAAGGTCTAGCTTGAGGAGATTGACGCGGTTGAGAATGTTGTGGGCTCTACTACTGTTTTGGAAATTCTTCTTCCTTGGTAAGGTCAAAATGCGTAGGACCCTCACGCATGTGTTGTGGTCCCATGTTCGCGATCTTTGAAGACTTTCTTTGAGAAGCCACTCTCATAGTCTTTGAGAGATTCCAAACTCGATTCGCGAGAAAGGTGAGAGCTTTAAAGATTAAACTAGAGAGTAAAAGTAAGAAAGTGATGTTCTGTGCTTTTAGGGTTTGAGAGGAAGACGATCAGTATATAAGGCAGTTAAAAAGAGGCATACGGAACGACGTAAAAGGAAAAATAGAAAATGCATTTTCAAAAAATAACTGCTGTTTAGAAAAAATAAATAACCGTCATTTCAAAAGATAACTTCTTTTTCGAAAAGGAATAATTGCAATAATCATGAAAACTTGGGAAGATAACACCAATCAATTACATATTAATAGAAGAACGTACCTTTAAGATTTATAGTGGTTCGTCATTTCAAAAATAGGGTCTTTTCGATCTTAGGAATGCCTTTGTTTTGTTTTTCCATATATTGTATTCCTTCCCATCAAAGTAAGGCAGTCCGGTGTTGTTTTGCCCTTCAACCAAGCCTAAAGCCAACATACTAGCTATGGATCGTTAACTTTGAAGTAAAAACACTTCAATTTAAATGAGTACACAGGCTCGATACCAATTGAGAATGGTAGTATGAGCATCTAAAGGGGATGAATAGGTGCGAAAACAAACTTTGCGAAGGACAGTGTAGAACTTTAATTTTAACCTGAATCTGTTTAACAGTAGACTTTAAAATAGAAGCGAGACTCTAACAATTAAATAAAGTTACGAGTAAAGTAAAAGAGTTTAGGGAAGAGAATAAGAACACAAGATTTATAGTGGTTCGGCTTAATCCAAGCATACGTCCGCTCTTCCACACTGACAGCCCACCTGTTTGATTTCACTATGAGTCAAAAGAGTCATTACAGAATCACGTCCTTGATTCCACAGTGTAGAGACTCTGCTACACTTCCTCAAGGTCTCACAAATGTATAAATTCTCTTTTGAGTACAAGTTTATGCTCAACAATTGAATTAACAAAGAACAAGGAGCTTCAAATTTTGGAATTTATCTATCATGCACACACTCGAATAACTAGAACATTTTCCTTATATACTCTTCTATGCCTTCATAACCGTTGGCACTTTCCAAATGAGCTCTTCCAATCTACCCGTTGGATAGAATCAATTAGGGAGATCTCAAGTTATTTAAGGAATATGATAATAGCCCACCAATCATGCTTGCCCATACAATCAAGATCTAGGTTTCCATAAGTAAAACCTTCCAAGTATGCTTTGCCAATCAACGGATCTAAATTACCCGAATCAAAATGAATAATATATTTCGAGATGCTATATCCAGCCGAGAGAACTTCTTTAGTCGATAGAATCAAATCCTTAAAGAAATACTCAACTCTAGATAAGTCTTCTTCGACAGTCTAGAAACTATCAATGAGGGTAGACTTTGAATCTTGAGTATGGTGGTCCGACGATCTTCAAACTTTGACGAAAGAGTCTGCAAGTCTTCAGACTAAACTAATGGAAACGTTTTGTCAACTTCAAAATAAATACGAAAGTTTTCTCCAACACTTACTAGGTGTTATGTTATGGAATTGAATTGGCTCAGCGAGATGTTTGTGGCTGGTACACACAAACCCCTTTCCTTTTTTTCCTCTTTCCACTGTTGACACCTAAATTTTTGGGGTTAATTTTTGCTAAATAATATATATAAAAAATTTTAAAGTAAAATCAATCAAATCACATGGCATATAGTTTAGGCAAGTTTTATATATTCCGTTAAGATTTTAGGTAATATACACTCGGATGTGTTTTTCCAAGGAAGAGAGCCGCCGTTGACACCTAAATTTTTGCGCAAAAATAAAAAAAAAAAATCAATCAAATCACATGGCATATAGTTTAGGGGAATTTTTGATCGAATATGCAAAAAATATTGCGCGGAGTGAAATAATATATTCGATGAAATTTTACGCGAGCAAAATTGGCAGTAAAATATACCACGAATATACAATTTTTTGGGTATAAAAGGAGTTGCGTACGGTCGGAAAAGTGGGGGGGTTCTTTTTCCATTGGTGAAAAAAAGAGAGAAAAAGGTAAAAAGTGAGTGGAGAGAGGAAAAAGTAAAAAAAAAAAAAAAAAAAAAGTAGCCGAAACCCTAATCGGCTACTGTTCATCTTCCCCGAAGAGCAGCCGGCGCTGCTGCTGCTCACCGCCGCCGGTCTCCGTCCGCGAGTGCCTGCGCCAGTCCGCCCGAAGCCGCGACGCCGCCCCCCGACGTTCCGCCGCCGCATCTTCATCCGCGAGCCGGCGCCCGGAGACCCAGCAGATCGGTCCCGTCGCCCGCAACTCCCGATCCGGCGACGATCGACGTTTCCGCCGCCCGCCGGTCTCGCTACGCTACCCCGACGCAGCCCCGACGCCGCCTTTGCCTCTGCCCGCGTTCGAGGTCTCCCTGCTGCCTCGCCGCCCCGACGCCGTCTCCACCGTGCTTCAGCTCGTGCTCGGAGTCCCTCGCCCGCGACACCCGCACCCAGATCCGCGAGTCCCCCACGCCGGTCTCCGCCGTTCCTCTTGTTGCCGAAGCTCTTCCGCCACCGGTTTGCCCTCGCTGGAACCCTAGCCGACGAGCTCTCTCTCGCGGAACCCTTCGCGGAGTCCCTAACCGGTGGTCAAGATTTTCTTTTATTAAAAAAAGAAAAAAAAATCAAATTAGGTAGAGTTGCTTTATTTTATTAGGCTGGTTTATTTTATCTTATTTTATTTTTATATCTTTGTTTCTTCGTTTATTTCTCTATGCATAATTGAAAATCTCAATGTATCACCCGATTCGCAACCGCGTTAGGATTTTTATTTCATCTATAAGGCTTTAGATGAAATAATTAATTAAGCGGGAATAAAATTGATGTTTTGATCTTTAAGGCTTAAGATCAAAGTATCGATTTTACTAGCGAAATATTATCCCTTGATCGAGCGATATGTGATGTCCCTTTTGGAATAATTTTGAATGGATTTGATCGTTTTTATATATGTTTGAGATAGAATATCACGTGTTTTAGGGTTATTTGCATATTTAGGCAAAGCATTCTATTTATCATGAATTTTCGAAATAAAAATCGGGTTAGATTAGATGCATGTTAGGATATTACTTGTTTTAGGGTTTGCATATTTAGAATAGGAATTTTAATTTCGAATTTCATGAAAAATACAAAAAATGTCATAGGTTAAATTAGTTTTATTATTTAGGATAAAATGCATTCTTTTAGGAAAAAGAAAAATGTCACATGCACATCATTAGGATTAGATTCATTAAAATGCATGTCATGTGGTAGTTGTTGCTAGGCCCATTCAACTAGGAGTTACATGTCATTAGAGTTAGGTCATTTAGTTAATATTGCATTGCATATTGCATAATTTTCATTAAATAAGTGAAAAAATAAAAAAATTGCGTGTTAATTAGAAACCATATCTAGGGCTGTCGATGTGGATTTTGAATTAACATTGCAGATGCTTTCGTTGCTTCGAGGTAAGTTTTGCATTTTATTAATTGTTTATCTGGGTGTTAAATTGATGGTTTGCGCACCCGCATGATAACCTTACATGTTAGAGAGGTAGATTTAAAATTAATTCAAGCTGCTGGCCAAACATTTTTCGAAAATTAAAAAGAAGTGGTACCGAAAGGGCATTAGAGAAATCTAGTGTAACCAAGTCCCCGTACCCATAATCTCTGGTTCGTAGGAATAAAGTAAATCTCCCGTTACTTTATTTGGGTTTCTAATCGACCCACCAAAAATAGATTAGTGGCGACTCCTGATTAAAAAATCAATTGCATGCTAAAAACATGAACCTAAGTCGCGAATTGGTATGGGTTTGGGAGAGCCCGAATTAAGTCTAGGCTTAATAATCCATTAGCCAAATTTTAGGTGGTTCACACCCGAAAAAATAGGTCGCGACAGCTTGGCGACTCCGCTGGGGACTTGTGTTAAAACACTTAGTGGACTTAGGCCAATTTTCTTCTTTTTGAAAAATGTTTTTGTTTGGCAGCGAGGATTCCAGTGCGTCCCTAACATTTAGGTGTTAAATGTTTTTGCAGATTGGGAGGTATAAGGAGAGTAGTGATTGCTAATATTTGTCTTGCAGGTTGGAGTTGGGGATGAATATTTTAAATTCAAGTTATTGAAGTGTTGCTTGATCTAAATTGTTGTGCATGTCTTGCATTCAACACTACATTATTGCACACACAACCCGCCGCCGGACCTGGGCCGCACTAGGACATTTAGGATGGTATTGAGTTGGATACGACTTCGACCGCGAGGCCGCGTAGTAGAGGTTGCCCAACTCAATCCCGAAAGTTTTTCTTGGTGTTAAGAATGTTTACCTCTGCCCGCGAGGCTGCGTCGCATTGGGGTATCATTCTTGACTAAGCCGGAGTTAGGAGGACTTGGCTTAGAATGCGAGGCAGCAACTAAGTCATCCCATCCTTTTAACTCCACTTTGCTAAGCCGTCTAGATAGAAATCGAGCCTCACATTTCATGCGCTTGTTTATGTGGTTGCTTTAATCATATGGTAAAGTAAGCTCTCTATCCTTTACTCTTGCAATTTACTTATTTATGTCTTTGGTTGGTCCATGACGTTAGGTTGGTCGAGTCTTGGTCTATAAACAATGGGAAGATCCGACATTCGATTTGTACCTGCACCGAAGGCTGAACTCAAGTCATGGTGGGATTGTCTAGGCCACGATGGTCAAAGCTATGTGGAAAGCAGACTTGGTCGTCTTGTTCCCCTCCTCGACATTGATGTTCAAAGTGGCGTCATGCAAGCACTCGCTCATTTTTGGTGCCCTCAAACATCAACGTTCATATTTGGTAAGCACGAGCTGGCCCCGACTTTGGAGGAATACAGCATTGCCATAGGAAAACCTTTGGAGTTGGAACTAATAAACCCACCTCTCGGAATAGAACCCGAATCAATTTTGTCTGACTTTCTTAGGATGGATAAGAATCAGATTAAAAGCGTGCTGAAAGATAATTGTCTTGCATGTCCTTTTTCCTTCCTAGATCGGAGTTTTGCTAGTGCTAACACTCTCTTAAAAAGTAAGATATTCCTCCTAGCCTTCTTCGGGTTTATTATTTTTCCCTTTCGTAAAGATGCCGTTAATCCTGTTGTCGCATGGGTGGTTAAACAAGTGTGTGCTAGGATTAGTTTTGTCAACACTATTCTAGCCGAAACATTTTTGTCACTTACTCGATTTAAGGAAAATGAAGATAAAACCTTTCATGCACCAATTGAACTCTTACAAATTTGGTTCTTTTCTCATATGAGTAAGATTAATATTCGCATGAATATCATTAATATCACTAATTCCCATCATCCCATCGAGGTATTAAAAAATCATCGAATCGAACTCCAAATCTTTCTTACTCGAAATGGGTAAAATTGTTGAAAAATCCCAATACCAAGATTTTCCTATGGCATGCTAAATGGTTCCAAGTTTCCAAGGCACGTCTCTTTCATGGTGATGATGAGCCGATCCCGCTATTGGGGATCACCGGTGCCACTTCCTACTACCCACTTCGAGTGGCCCGTCAATATCGAGTCGTGCGGGATCTACCGCCCCCACTCAAGCTTGGTTTATTCCAAGTCCGATTCACTACCATGGATGGTGATCACAAAAAATGGCTCCGTTGTATCGAACAAGCTTGGCTTGCATGTCATGAGCAAAAGTTGAGCTTGCCTGAAGAAGAGCTCGAAGGGAAGGAAAAGACTTACTATGCCACTATTCGATACATCCGTCGGCACAAGATTCCAACCGAGTATCTCCCAAAGGTCCCGGAGATGTGACTGAAAGGCCCACTCGGCAAGCGAGCTTAATCGTCACAAGAGGAAGATTGAAGAACTTGAGAAGCAAGCCAAGAAGGATGCTAAAGAGAAGAGGCAATTACGTCGAGCGTTGGCTTCCCATTTGTTTATGGATCGGGTCAAATAAAGTGGCTTGAGTCTATTTTACTTTAGCTTAATGTTTAGGAAGCTGAGCCATTTACCTTTTTGTTTAGGGCTTTTCAAGTGTTTTTACATTGTCAATATCAAACAATTTCATTAATGAATAAAAGCGATTAGACTTTCGTCATGGACCGGCATTGTTTTATATGAAGTGCTTATGTGTATTCATTTATTCAATTTAGGTGATAACGGATCCTCCGCGCTCTCCCATTATCACACAATTAAAAGCAAGAATGGCTGATCAAAGCGAGATGCGCAATCGCATGTCCTCCGTGGAAGGCCAACTCCAATAGTTAGCTGCCTCTATGCAGCTTATAACCACTCAACTTCAATCCCTCCAAGTGAACTCGAGTCCTCCACCTGCTCTCCCCGAGATAGTAGTCCCGAGGCAAGCAAATAGGGCCCAAATGAATGATGATGAAATGCCTGAGTTGGAAGATGACGTGGTCCTTGTTGGGAAGGCCAAGCTAGACAATGTTCCCAAGACGGATCAGGGATGAGGGTGTTGCAAAGCTGGAGGAGAAAGTGAGACAACTGCAGGAGTCACAAAGCTCACTCCCATTCGACCTCTCGGTCTATGAGAAGGTTAAAATGCCGAGCAAGTTTAAAATGCCAGAATTTGAGAAGTACGACGGGACATCTTGTCCGAAATCTCATTTGCAGATGTACCATGTGCGCATGGCCCAACACGTCAAAAATGAGCCCCTCATGATCCAATCGTTTCACGCAAGTTTGACTGGGCCCGCACTAAACTGGTATGTGATGAAGAACGTAAACCTCCTCGAAACGTGGAACGAAGTGGCGGATGCGTTCCTTAAACAGTACAAGTTCAACATGGACATCGCACCTTCTCGAGAAGACCTGGAGCGGATGGAAAAGAAAAGGAGTGAGTCGTTCAAAGAATATGCCGTGAGATGGAGAAACTTGGCAGCTCAAATTACTCCCGAGCCTACCAACAAAGAGTTGATGAAGTTGTTCGTAAAGACCCTTCCATCGGAGTTCCGCAATCGAATGGCCGATACGTATGTCGAGAGCTTCAATCAACTTATTCCCGTAGGAGAGCATATCGAGATGGGGATAAGGGAAGGATGGTTTTTTGAGCCATCTACTAAAAGGTTCTCTGCCAAGAAAGAGAAAGAAGCAGCCGTGGATGTGAACGTGGCTTATAGCCAAGAAAGTACCAAACGTGCCCCGGCTATACAGGTAAACCCAAGACAGCAACAACCCACTAGCCGTCAATCATTCGCCCAAGCGAATAATAGAAGGCAGTTCTCTCCTCTCCCTGGGTCTCCATCCCAAGTGCTGACAGTCCTCCGAAAGAAGGGTTTGCTTACTAATGAACCAAAGCGCCCTAACCGTGAAAGCATTCGTGGTTACGACCCGACGAAGAAGTGTGACTACCATAACGGTGAATTGGGGCATTCAACGATGAATGTTTCACCCTCAAGCACAAGATCCAGAATCTCCTTGATACAAAGGCCTTTTCATTTCAAACTGCTCGGCCAAATGTCCAAAAAAATCCGCTACCAGGGCATGAGGGTACAATGAATGCTATCCTGGAACCTGAAGTCGGACGGATCAAGAACTCAAAGGTGCACGTGGCTGATGCCTATAATGGGCTAGTGAGAGCTGGGTATTACCGCGGTCGGGAAAATGTCCCTTTATCGGTGATGAGAGAAAGAGTTGCCAAAATGGTGGATGATGGCATCATTGTGTATGCTGATCGTAACTGCATAGTTTCTACTATCTCCCACCTCATCATTGATTGGGAGGAGGAGCAGGCTACACTTGATGCTGGCAAGAAAGAGGTTGATCCTGCGCTTGTAGACATGCCCCCATTGGAAGATGCATCTGACGAAGAGATAGTGATAGAGGTGCCGCAGCCGTATGAGTATGTCAATGATAAGGCAGTGCCTTGGTCCTATGACCTGGATGTGGACCTTGTTACAAGATCTGGTCGAACCTATGGTCAAGCCAGTGCTCGACCTGCAAAGCCGGTCACTGATGAAGAGGCTAAGGAGTTTCTGGCCGTAATCAAAGCAAGTGAGTATAACGTGGTTGAACAACTACGAAAGATGCCCGCTCAGATCTCCTTACTCGAGCTCTTGATGACATCCCCCGTTCATCAAAAGTCGCTAATGAAGGTGCTGAGTGAAATTCGTGTGCCAGAAACGGTTGAGGCAGACAAGTTGGAAGAATTTGTGGGATCGGTCCTTCTTAAGGATTTGATTGCTTTCTCTGATGAGGAATTTCCTCTTGAAGGCAGGGGACATAACAAAGCACTCTACATATCCGTTAAGCACAAGTCTTCTCATGTGTCCCGGGTACTCATTGATAATGGGTCCGCTTTGAACATTTGTCCGTTGGCCACTCTTCATCGCCTTAAGGTGGACCCGTCAAGGATACATGCTGCGAAGACTTCGGTGCGAGCTTTTGATGGAACAAGAAAGGAAGTGATCGGGAAATCAATCTCGATGTACAAATAGGGCCGGTCGTCTTCAACATTCCCTTCCAAGTCTTTGGACATCCCTACGCATTCAATTTCCTGTTAGGACGACCATGGATACATACTTCTTTGGAGGAGTGCCTTCAAGTCTACATCAAGCTGTGAAATTTGTGATTGAAAGGAAGTTGGTCACCGTGTATGGCGAGGAAGACCACCGGATTTATCATGAGACGGCTATCCCCTATGTGGAGCCGGATTCTCAGTTTGAATCAAGTTACCACTCCTTCGAATTGGTGTCCACTATACATGCTTCTCGGGGTTCATCACCGCCTACCCCTGAAGTATCAAATGCTGCTCTCATGGTGGGAAGAGTAATGGTTGGGAATGACTTTGTCCCTGGCAATGGTCTTGGGAGAAATGGTCAGGGCATTCGAAGCCCCATTGAAGCCCCTCAAAGGTCCCGTTCTGCTGGTTTAGGGTACCATGGACAAGGTGGGGGAAGCTTTGAAGGACGAAGACAAGAGAGGCGGAACTCGCCACCTGACCAAGGGCGAGAGAGGCAAAACCCGCTACCCCCGAGCATTCACGAAACATTCCCTGGTCCTCCAAGAATGATGCATGAAGAAGCAGAAGTGGTAGACACTTTGGGGCAGCCTAGTGGCAGGTTTGATTACCTGGTGAAGTATTCAACCCCTCCTAGCTACTACATTGATCCTAGTGAGATAGTCCCAGATGGATGGGGTGGCATGAATGATCCGACACCCCCGAACGTAAAGAACCCTAATGATGAGCTGGATGGAGTTGCAAGCTTATTCCACAACCTCATCATAGGAGCCATTAATGAAGGACCCCCTGAAGAAATGGGCATTGGCCCACAAGAGTAACTCTTTTACTTTTTATGCACATTTCCCTGCGTGGGAATTTTTATTGTTTTCTGAGAGATGTTTTCAATTTCCTTTTCTTTTAGTGATTGAGTGTTGCATTTTTCCATTCAATAAATGTAATTGATTGATGAATATCAATAAAATTGCAAGTTTTATTTTGAGGGCATGATGAGGTATACCAAACCAGCCCGGTGATGATATCCAGCCAACAATAAAAAGAAAGTATCATCCATGGAGAATTTTGAGGCACGGGCCTCATCATGCTTCCTCGTGTCAAAATGTTTCTAAAAAATGCTTGCGCAAAAAAAAAAAAAAAAAAAAAAAATTTACAAAACAAAATAATAAAATATGATTAACCCTATGTGTCTTTTTGATCCTTCTATTTCATGTTTCAGGGACGATCATATAACATGTAAAGGTATGGAAATGGTCCAATCCAATGCAACAAGTGCTGATAATGATCCTAGAGAGTCGATCAAAGATTCCATTGAAGATTCTATTGAGGTGCAGCAAAGCTGGGAACAACATGAAAAAGCCAAGACTCTCACATCCGAGCAGACCGTCACTGTTAATTTAAGTGACATTGAAGAAGCCAAGGAGGTGAAAATAGGGGCGAATCTCCCCAAAGACGAGGCTGAGCGCCTAATTCGATTCTTCGAGGAATATCGGGACATCTTCGCATGGACCTACGCCGACATGCCTGGGTTAGACCAATCAATCGTGGAGCATTGTTTGCCTACTAACCCGGACATGCCTCCTAAGAAGCAAAGGTTGCGAAGAACTAAGCCTGAGCTCTCGAAGAAAATAGAGGAAGAGGTGATGAAGCTTCTAAAAGTCGGATTTATTGAAGTCTCGCAATACCCTGAATGGGTAGCAAACATCGTGCCGGTGATGAAGAAGGATGGTCGAGTTCGAGTTTGTGTCGATTATCGGGATTTGAACAAGGCTAGCCCAAAAGATGACTTCCCGCTACCTCACATAGATGTCCTTGTTGATAGTACTTGCCGGATTTGAACTATTCTCATTTATGGATGGTTTTTCTGGATACAATCGATAAGGATGAAGGAGGAAGACAAAGAGAAAACTGCATTTATCACTCCGTGGGGAACCTTTCATTATAAGGTCATGCCCTTTGGACTCAAGAACGCAGGGGCAACTTACCGCGAGCCATGGTAACACTATTCCATGATATGATGCATCGGGAGATTGAAGTCTATGTTGATGATATGATCGCAAAGACTCGGCCTGGAAGAAGCCATGTGGAAACCCTGAAGAAATTGTTTGATCGACTCCGTGAATTTAAGCTTCGGCTAAATCCCACTAAATGCGTGTTCGGGGCAACATCCGGTAAATTACTCGGATTCATTGTAAGCAGTAAGGGGATTGAGATTGACCCATCCAAGGCTAAGGCCATATGCGAATTGCAACCTCCATCAACAGTGAAAGAAGTTCGGAGCCTCCTGGGAAGACTGAATTACATAGCCCGGTTCATTTCCCAACTTTCTGAGACTGCCAAGCCATTCTTCAAGCTCCTAAAGAAGAATGCACGAATCAAATGGGATGATGAGTGTCGAGAAGCATTCAATAAGTTAAAGCGTGCACGATGAATCCACCAGTTCTTGTCCCACCATCACCGGAGCATCCCTTGATTCTCTACCTCACCATTCATAGTGAGTCATTGGGTGCAATGTTGGCTCAAGAAAGTCCTGTGGATAAAAAAGAACGAGCCGTTTATTATCTGAGTAAAAAGTTCACTGTATCAGAGCTGAAATATTCTGATGTTGAAAAAACTTGTGTGGCATTGGTGTGGGTATTGCATAGATTGCGACAATACACACTACATTATCAGACATTTCTCGTAACTGAAAACGACCCCATCAAGTATTTGCTTGATCGGCCAGCTTTGGTGGGTAAGTTGGCCAAATGGCAAATTTTGATCTCCGAATTTGATGTGCAATACATGCCACAGAAGTCGGTTAAGGGTCGAGTAATCACCGATCTATTGGCTGGAAATTCACGAGTCTATAATGACGATGACGGTTTCCTTGATGACCGTATCTTGAGTGTAAATGAAGGCTCATGGAAGATGTTCTTTGATGGAGCTGTAAACTTGTCAGTTCTGATGTGGGGGGCATTCGATATCCCCGGATGGACAGCACTATCCGGTAGCTGCAAAATTGATATTTCCATGCACTAACAATGTGGCCGAGTATGAGGCTTGCATCCTCGGACTTCAAGCTGCAATCGAGATGGGTGTGGCCAAGTTAATGGTATTTGGAGATTCGGCACGATCATATTACAAACGTAGGTGAGTGGAAGACTAAGGATGCCAAGTTGCTCCCGTACCACAAGTACTTAGAAGATCTGGTAAAGGAGTTTGACGAAATTTCATTTGAATACTTGCCAAGGTCTCATAATCAATTTGCGGATGCACTCGCGACTTTGTCATCTATGTTGCAAGTCACTAACGGGTTAGAGGTTGAGCCTTTGAAGATAGAGGTTTTGCCAAAGCCGGCTTATTGTATGATTGTGACTGAAGAATCTGATGGAAAACCATGGTATTACGATATCATGAATTACATTAAAAGACATGAATTTCCCGAAGGAAGCACTCAAGCTGATAGAAAATACATCACGAAGATGGCTTCGAAATTTTTCGTTAGTGGTGAGAATTTGTATAAGAGATCTTATGACTCTGTTTTGTTGCGATGTATAGATGCAGTCGAAGCCACTCAAATCATGCAAGAAGTACACGAAGGAATATGTGGCCCTCATATGAATGGGCACATGATGGCTAAGAAAATTATGAGATTAGGCTATTATTGGCTCACACTAGAAAGTGACTGCATCAAACATGTACGGAGTTGTCATCGTTGCCAAATCCATGGTAATAAGATAAATGTTCCTCCAACCGAGCTACATCAGTTCTCCGAGCCATGGCCCTTCTCAATGTGGGGCATTGATGTGATCGGCCCAATAAACCCGAAGGCTTCAATGGGCACCGATTCATTTTAGTGGCCATAGATTATTTCTCCAAATGGATCGAAGCTACGTCATTTGCAAGTGTCACTGCTCGCAATGTTGCAAAGTTCATCAAACGTGACATAATTGCTCGCTATGGTGTCCCTGAAACAATCATCACTGACAACGGATCAAATTTGAACAACAAGCTTGTTGATGAGTTGTTTAGCGAGTTCAAGATGAAGCATCTGAATTCGTCCCCTTATCGCCCTCAAATGAATGGGGCTGTTGAAGCAGCCAATAAGAACATTAAGAAGATTTTGGCTAAGACAACCGAGAATTATAGAGATTGGCATGACAGGTTACCCTTCGCATTAATGGCGTATAGGACATCGATCCGCACTTCCACTGGGGCAACCCCGTTTGCTTTGGTGTACGGCATGGAGGCAATTCTACCTGTAGAAGTGGAGATTCCTTCTCTGAGAGTTTTATCTCAAGTGGAGTTGCCTGAAGCTTAGTGGTCGCAACAAAGACTTGAACAGTTAAACTTGATTGATGAGAAGAGACTAAAGGCTCTTTGTCATGGCCAAGCTTATCAGCAAAGAGTTGCCAGATCCTTCAACCGAAAAGTGCGACCGAGATATTTCGAGGTAAATGATCTTGTTTTGAGAAAACTGTTGCCAATTTTCCCTGATCCTGGTGGCAAGTTCGCCCCAAATTATGGCGGTCCATATGTGGTGAAGAAAGTACTTCCTGGAGGTGCCTTGATCTTGGCAGAAATGGATGGTCGTGAGTTTTCCACTCCATTTAATTCTGATATTGTCAAGAAGTATTATCCATGATAGAATTCACCATGTCTTGTCTTGAATTACAAGTATTTTATGATGAATAATATGCTTCAATTAGCTGAATTGTTCAAATTTGTCATGAATCTTGCATTTTTCTTCCTTGATGAATTGTGTGAGATAAATTGAACGTGTCAAATGAGATACTTTGGAATGATGAAAGGCAAGCCTTGTTCCATACACTATCCCATACACTAATCATCGTTGAGTTGTGTGAAGAAATTCCATGCCCACAAGGAAAAGGGCTATCTCGCAAAGGGTACGTCAACCAAGGTGATGAGAGGCATTCTTTTCTCTATCCCAAACACTATAGGTGATCCATTGCTTAACCCTTTTGAGCCTATACACTTATAGATATTCTTTTCAAATTACCCCTGTCAAGAATCACCCCACATTGGGGCAAATGGGAGATAATGGCAGCATGAGGTGAGGAAAATGAATTGAAATTTTCTTGCTCTCACTTGCATCAATCTTCGAGTTGTGCTATTGCATTGAATTCATGTGTTAATTGAAGTGCCTTAGGATGACGAAGAGCAGTTCTTTCTTTATCATATACACTTCTATCCATTGCATAGCCCACTTGAGCCTATGAATTTATTTCATATTAAACCCAGTTGGTGATCATCCCTTACACTGGGGCAAGGCAAAAAGAACCATTCAAGTAACATGGCTTAGAATGCTGTAAAGGATTGTTGTGCAAGTTCAAAAAATAAATGCAAAATAATGTGGCATGAAAAAGCAGTGTGCCTGGTAAAAGCAAGGCCAATGCCAAAAAAAATCAAACTCTTGATATAGTAAGTTGTATCCCCAACAAGGCGATACCCAAAAAACTCTCAAATGCTGTTACAATCAATGGAGTTGTGATAAAAAATCTTCGACAGTGGAGAAGGAAAGTGGTGGAAATGTCAAGATGATCACCAACTTTGACCCTCCCCTAAACACTTTTGAGCCTAATGATCCTTTCATTTCTCAACCCATGAACCAAGCCTACGTTACGTCCCTTGCAAAGTCTCTTCTGATTAGGGCACTTGAATTAACCTAGGGGTTCACATGTTTTAACATCGCTCGAAGAAGTGCGAGCAAGATTGTTTCTTTCTCATTTTGCAGGGTTCTTGACTTGTAAACCCAGGGATGATTACATAATATCACTCATTTTTCAAATAACCTTGACTCAAAAGAGTCTCCTTTGTTAAGCCGTTAACTAAGCCCACATTACGGTCCCTTTTAAAGACCTCTCGGAGATTGGTGAGATCGTACCACTTGCGAGATTGCTCGGACCCTTGTTTGACATGACGATGGTGAGATAGAGTGATTGACAAAATCCTGCATCAAAGGTCAGGATGAAATTGCCTTTTTAATGAGGATGAGAGAAAAAGTCCTTTCAGACCAAAGGATCCCTCATTTGACACATTCATGACACTCATGTGTTCAGAATGGAAATTAGGTGGTGCAAGATTAATGGAAATCATCATGAACCTCCATTATAATGATGCATATTTATGATTACAAATGCATGTTGCTTCTCCTACAACCATGTTTTGCAGGAGACGTATCCCCGAAGATCGGAGATGTTACCGTAAGTATATATACCTTGAATATTTGTCATTGCACAGGTATTCCCTTTTAAGCATACCGACACTCAATTGAGTTGTCCTCCAAAGATTTTTCCTCCAGATTCAATCTGATTAAGGCGACCGAAGAATGGTTCGGGTCCTGGTTGGATGATTTCTATCGCAAGGCTGGGCGACCGAAGAATGGTTCGAGTCCTAGCCAAGCAAAACCTCAGTCTAGGCGACCGTAGAATGGTACGGGTCCTAGACACCATTAAAGATTTTTCCTCCGTTCAATCGATTAAGGCGACCGAAGAATGGTTCCTCCTGGTTGGATGATTTCTGAAGGTTGGGCGACCAAGAATGGTTATCCTAGCCAAGCAAAGCCTCGCCTAGGCGACCGTAGAATGGTACGGGTCCTAGACACCATTAATTTTTCTTCTAGATTCAATCTGATTAAGGCGACCGAAGAATGGTTCGGGTCCTGGAAAAATATTTTTCTTCGTTGGGCGACCGAAGAATGGTTCGGGTCCTAGAAAAACCTCAATCTATTCGGCGACCGTAGAATGGTTCGGGTCCTGGAAAATGAATCCTCTTTAGGCGACCGTAGAATGGTACGGGTCCTAGACAAAACATTTATGCCGTACTGGGCGACCGTAGAATGGTACGGGTCCTGGGAAAGCAGTTCCTTACAAAACCTTTCTGCCGTATTGGGCGACCGTAAAATGGTACGGGTCCTGAGAAAGCAACTCCTTTCTGCCATACTGGGACCGTAGAATGGTACGAGTCCTAGGAGAGCAGCATCTTCACAAAGTCATGTTACTATTCTAGGCGACCGTAGAATGGTACGGGTCCCGGACAGGTAACACTTACTACCTCGAATTACTTTATCCTCCTCGAAGGTAAGTTATCCCAGGTTGGTTCATCTATCATTTGCATTAGCATTTCCATGCATCATACAAATTGCATTAAAAAATGGAATTCATATTCTGACAAAAAAATCATTCATTGCATGAGCATGACCAAAATTTAGGTCTCAATTTGTCTTTGAAGGCAACCTCTGCGAGCTCACCTTCAAAGAGGGGCAGTTGTTGACACCTAAATTTTTGGGGTTAATTTTTTTGCTAAATAAAAAATAAAAAATCATAATCACATGGCATATAGTTTAGGCAAGTTTTATATATTCCGTTAAGATTTTAGGTAATATACACTCGGATGTGTTTTTTTTTTTTGCGCAAAAAGGGGAATTTTTTGATCGAATATGCAAAAAATATTGCGCGGAGTGAAATAATATATTCGATGAAATTTTACGCGAGCAAAATTGGCAGTAAAATATACCACGAATATACAATTTTTTGGGTATAAAAGGAGTTGCGTACGGTCGGAAAATGGGGGTTCTTTTTCCATTGGTGAAAAAAAGAGAAAAAAGGTAAAAAGTGAGTGGAGAGAGGAAAAAGTAAAAAAAAAAAAAAAGAAAAAGTAGCCGAAACCCTAATCGGCTACTGTTCATCTTCCCCGAAGAGCAGCCGGCGCTGCTGCTGCTCACCGCCGCCGGTCTCCGTCCGCGAGTGCCTGCGCCAGTCCGCCCGAAGCCGCGACGCCGCCCCTCGCCTGAGCCGCCCCCCGACGTTCCGCCGCCGCATCTTCATCCGCGAGCCCCGGCGCCCGGAGACCCAGCAGATCGGTCCCGTCGCCTGCAACTCCCAGATCCGGCGACGATCTGACGTTTCCGCCGCCCGCCGGTCTCGCTACGCTACCCCGACGCAGCCCCGACGCCGCCTTTGCCTCTGCCCGCGTTCGAGGTCTCCCTGCTGCCTCGCCGCCCCGACGCCGTCTCCACCGTGCTTCAGCTCATGCTCGGAGTCCCTCGCCCGCGACACCCGCACCCAGATCCGCGAGTCCCCCACGCCGGTCTCCGCCGTTCCTCTTGTTGCCGAAGCTCTTCCGCCACCGGTTTGCCCTCGCTGGAACCCTAGCCGACGAGCTCTCTCTCGCCGGAACCCTTCGCCGGAGTCCCTAACCGGTGGTCAAGATTTTCTTTTATTAAAAAAAAAAAAAAAAAAATCAAATTAGGTAGAGTTGCTTTATTTTATTAGGCTGGTTTATTTTATCTTATTTTATTTTTATATCTTTGTTTCTTCGTTTATTTCTCTATGCATAATTGAAAATCTCAATGTATCACCCGATTCGCAACCGCGTTAGGATTTTTATTTCATCTATAAGGCTTTAGATGAAATAATTAATTAAGCGGGAATAAAATTGATGTTTTGATCTTTAAGGCTTAAGATCAAAGTATCGATTTTACTAGCGAAATATTATCCCTTGATCTGAGCGATATGTGATGTCCCTTTTGGAATAATTTTGAATGGATTTGATCATTTTTATATATGTTTGAGATAGAATATCACGTGTTTTAGGGTTATTTGCATATTTAGGCAAAGCATTCTATTTATCATGAATTTTCGAAATAAAAATCGGGTTAGATTAGATGCATGTTAGGATATTACTTGTTTTAGGGTTTGCATATTTAGAATAGGAATTTTAATTTCGAATTTCATGAAAAATACAAAAAATGTCATAGGTTAAATTAGTTTTATTATTTAGGATAAAATGCATTCTTTTAGGAAAAAGAAAAATGTCACATGCACATCATTAGGATTAGATTCATTAAAATGCATGTCATGTGGTAGTTGTTGCTAGGCCCATTCAACTAGGAGTTACATGTCATTAGAGTTAGGTCATTTAGTTAATATTGCATTGCATATTGCATAATTTTCATTAAATAAGTGAAAACAAAAAAAAAGAAAATTGCGTGTTAATTAGAAACCATATCTAGGGTTGTCAATGTGGATTTTGAATTAACATTGCAGATGCTTTCGTTGCTTCGAGGTAAGTTTTGCATTTTATTAATTGTTTATCTGGGTGTTAAATTGATGGTTTGCGCACCCGCATGATAACCTTACATGTTAGAGAGGTAGATTTAAAATTAATTCAAGCTGCTGGCCAAACATTTTTCGAAAATTAAAAAGAAGTGGTACCGAAAGGGCATTAGAGAAATCTAGTGTAACCAAGTCCCCGTACCCATAATCTCTGGTTCGTAGGAATAAAGTAAATCTCCCGTTACTTTATTTGGGTTTCTAATCGACCCACCAAAAAATAGATTAGTGGCGACTCCTGATTAAAAAATCAATTGCATGCTAAAAACATGAACCTAAGTCGCGAATTGGTATGGGTTTGGGAGGTGGTTCAGAAAAAATAGGTCGCGACACCGCCCACCACTGCGAAGCTTGACCGAGCAGAAGTCCATGGAAGTCCAAGGAAGAAGATGAACAGTGTTTTGGAGGGCAAAATGGAAAAAAACAATTATCGGTAAGGGCAGTATTGGAAATAAAAAAATTCATTAAACCCTAAACTAGCATTCCGAATGCTGGCATTTGGGAAATGCAAGCTCAAAAGTGTAAACCAAACACCAAATATTTTCCCCAAGAGGCTTTCGGGGCTGAAAGCCCCTTGGGAAAGCTGAACCAAACACCCCCGAAAATAGCTACTTAATCAGGACCTCAATCGAAATATTAGACGAACATACAACCATTGATTTTGTTTCTTGTACATAGCCCCACGCTAGAAACTATGAATTAGACGCTAGAACTAGTTGTGTCCGCCTCGATGTCAAATACTAAAAGATCAATCGACTCTGGTTTGTTCATTGCACTAACTGAAGTCGAGAGAGAATCGCATCTCGTCTCGTTGAGTAAACTTTGAGCCTCCTCGTTGTTCCGTTGATCGGCCCACAAGCTCTTGTTGATCCTAGCCAGTTGCTCGGCCACTTCCCACATTGTTGGCCTACTCATGCCATTATAGTTCAAGCACCTTTTAGCGAGCGAACCGACTGCCTCGATCTCCCACACTTCACCTTCATTGGATGCCTCAAAATTTATCATATGGAGGAGTGTTTGGTCCTCCACAGCAGAGATGAAAGATTGAATGATGTTGATTTTTTCCCCAGATTTTCCATGCCGAATTGGTGTCTCTCCGGTAAGGAGCTCCACGAGAACAACCCCAAAACTATAAACATCGCTCTTCGTTGTTAATTCCCCAGTTGTGAGATACTCCGGATCGAGATAACCTATTGTGCCTTGTATTCTTTCGACTATATGGGTCTTTCCGGGTGATATCAAAACTGAGGCTCCGAAATCAGATACTTTAGCAGAGTATTTCTCATCCAAAAGTATATTCAGAGACTTGACATCGCTATGAATGATTGGTGGATCAGCCAGGGAATGCAAGTACTCGAGGGCCAAGGCGGCTTCCAAGGCAATCCTAAGGCGATTCTTCCATGATTGCAAGACCGTTGATCTCTTGTCATGAATGTGGTAATAGAGAGTCCCATTGGGGATGAATTCATAGACCAACAATGGTACTTTTGTCTCCAAACATATGCCCACGAGCTTGACCAAGTTCCTATGATTCACCTGTGAAATGATGCCAATTTCGTGTAGGAATTCATCATGAGTGCTTAGAGAACCGTCCTTGTTCATGTCCTTTGGCTTCTTGATAGGGACGTCTCTAGGCTTCTTGACTGCGACTAAAATGTCGCCGTGGATTCTTCCTCTGTAAACCGAAGCAAAACCACCCTCACCGAGCTTATTACTAGCATCATAGTTGTTGGTGGCTTTAGCCAACTCTACCTCAGTGAAGATTTTCACTCTCTGGTGCTTCAAGATCTCTCCTCCATTTTGCCGGAAGTGTCTCTCCTTGGCCCTCCTCTTGCATATGAGCAAGACTAGGCCACTAACAACTATGCACAACGTTACCACTGCAATGACTGCCACACAAAATTGAAAAATGGATGGATTAGTTTCTCTCCCAAATGATTGATTTACTTTGACAAGTAATGAATTTGGACCTTGTAAATTTTAGAACTAAAATTTGTTCTTACATTTATCCGCTTAAATACTTGACACATCAGCCACCAAATGGAGTAACCGGATTAAGCCACACCATAAAAAATGCCCCAACTTTACCGAAACACACTCACATTTTCCGAAAAATCACATGCACTTGCGGTAAGAGCCGTTTCCCATTAAATGCCCGTCGAAGACACCATAAGCAGTGCTCAAAGCCGCACAAGTAACACCCACGCCCCAAAACACACCCCCCTCCTCGCCCCCCCGCGGCGGTCTCTCTGTGTCTATGTGTGTACAAAGGTCACGTTGGGGACGACGACCTTGCATCAGAGGTTTAAAAGGTGCACTTTTTATCCTTTTAGCCAAAAGGGGTCGGGTGTATTAAAAGAAAAAATAAGTGTGGTGGGTGCAGTCGAGATACGACGAAAGAAAGGAAAACAGGGTGTGGCCGTGTGTCTGTCTCGGTGAAGACTGAGAAAGAAAACGAAAAGAAAAAGAAAAAAAGGAGGGGGAGGGAAATGGAATCTCAGGTCATAACAGATCGTAACACCATACAAATTTTCGTAGTTTCTGTTCAAAATCTTGCAAAACAAAAAATTTCAAATTTTTTTATGTGATAATCATCAAGTGATTGGGTACTCATTCCCCAAAGATCCTAAGAAACACCCCAGAGGAGAAGCGGCACTTTTAGAGGAAGAACTTTGAGAGACTATTGTCATGGAGATATCAAGACCCGAGCAGCCAAAGAGATGGTCCATACGAGCGGCAAGACTTGAAAATTCTTGGGCTCTAGAGTTTTCATAAGGAATCTAGAATCATGCGATCGGCAAGACTTGGAAGTGTCTTGGGCTCTAGGGTTTTCATAAGGAATCTAGAATACTCTCAAGGATAGTATGGGAAATGAATACTCAAAATATTTCATGTATTTAATGGGATAGATGATAGTCTTGTATTTAATATGATAGATGGCAGATGAGACTATAATAATTGAATCCTCACGTATAAATAGAAGTGCTCTCCTCATTTGAGCAATAGAAGTGCATTTTCTCTTAGAGTTTCTTTCTCTACTACATATGTGAGTTAGTGAGTGAGTGTTCATTCCTTGAGAAAAAGGCTTAATTTAGGTGATCCAATGAATTAAAGGAAGCCTAAGTTGCCATACTAGAGTGGGTGTTTCTTGAAGCTAAGTGAATGGGCTTATACGTATAAGCACACAAGTTTTTTTTTTTTTTTTTGACGAGATAACTCTAAATTGCTAGTTTTGTGAAAGCATTTTGAGTAGTGGAAGTTTATTTTGGTGCCACCACTTTGTCTACATCTGTGTCATGATTCGTGATGTTCTTGTGAAATTATTTGAGTTGTTATATTTGCCAAGTGTTGCACGTGGGTTGTTACTGAATGGTGCGTCGGGTTTGCATTAGGGGATCTGTAACTAGTCAAATTGGTGATCGAGGCGTGTCAATATGAAAGGAAACATCATGATGCTACGCCAAAAATGATAAGTTATCATTGAAGAGTCTAGTTCTAAGAAAATTGCCCCAACTTCTCAAGGCGCGTGGGGATTTCTTTGATGAAAGCACATTGAGGAGTTGATAAGGTAGTTAAAGTTAAGGCGTCGGATGCTAAAACGTGCATTCGATGCATTAAGCATAAATGAGTCGGAGCCCACTGACAATTATATCGGTGATTGGTGAACGCTCGAGTTGAATGTAGAGTGAGAACAATTTGAGAACATAAAAACATGAGCCGGATCAATAGCAAGGGGGCTCGTAGTCTAGAGCGAGAGCCGCTTAGATTGTTGAGTGACCATCACAAGGGAACTAGAGTTACCTGCAGCGATTATGGCAAGACGAGAAATTTGGCAACTGACTTTGCCATCACCATCCATGCCAAACGGGCAGTCGCATGTGTAGTTCCCGGCTGTGTTCTTGCAATTCCCATGACATGGATATCTTCCTGGTTCGTTGCACTCGTTGATGTCTATGTCAAACAGAATGAAAGGTGAAACTGTAAGTGTACGATCATGCGTTGTCTTGCTTCTTAAAAATGACGTCTTGGGTGTATTGAAGCATCTAACTCAACTCAATGAAGAACTGGCTTGAGGAGGCTGGATCACGGAAATTCTGGCCCAACTCAAACAAAAAAAAAAAAAAATTGGCTCGCAAAGAGAATAAAAGAATACCTTCACATCCCGCGGCGTCTGGGGACGGCCGGGGGGCATAGGGATTCCCCGTGTACCCAGGCTTACAGAAGCAACGATAACCATTCCCCTTTTCAAAGTCAGAGCAGTAACTGTTGGCGCCGCAGGTATAGATCGATCGGTTCGATTGCGCTTCCTTGCAGGTCAAATTCCGTTCAACCACCCAGTCCACGACGACCCTTGAGAACTTTTTGAGCATATCAGCCGGGACAGGGAGCTTGTAATCGGAGACATGAAACGACTCCTGGTCTACTACGAACGCTGATCCGCAAGAGCTGAAATTCCTAACTGCGGTGTAGTTCGTTGAGCTGCTCAGTCTAATCCTGAGGCTCCTCAGGCTCTTGGGGATGGACATCTGACAGCACCCGAGGCCGGAGCAAGTACTCTCGGCTGTGAAGACGACGTCCTTGCGGCAATAGGAGAGGCATCCACTCGCAGATTTGTTGGCATCGTCTAAGAAAAGAGCCCACGTGTCGCAACCGAAGACGGTGAACTTGTTCCGGGTGTCCGAGACTGTATAGTGCCCTTTTATGCCCAATGTGATCGATCTGTTAGGGCGAGAGGCATTGAGGAGATCGCCACTCTCGTTACGACAGTCGTATGCTATGTAATTGCCAATGGTCATCGTCCCGTCCTCCACAGATATGTTGTACACCGGAACGTTGCTGCCGAGGATCAGTTCCCCGGATGTGTGGTTGCATTTGAGGGTAAGTTTGGAGTTCCACGCGCAACTTTCGTCGAGCCCGAATGGGAAAGGCACGTTCAGGTTGCCGCACCTTCGGTTGCAGTTGTCCTCGGCAAAAGTGGCCAAGGCCAAGGCCATCGGAAGGAAACACATCACCGCTGCTTTCATCTTATATGTTTCTCCAATCTGTGCTTTCCTCTGGCTCTCCTCTCTCCGGTTTTTATAATCCCACTTTCGCTGATGCCGATGCCGATGCCTCCGCGGCGGAATTTTAAGTTTTATTAATTTCAGATTCTGTTTATTTCGAGCAAATAAATTATCTGAAAAATATTTTCAAAAAATTACTTATATTGTTTGAAATTAGTCAATTGAATTTTTTTCATTGATAACAATAATTTATATCTAAACATTTTCATAGACTATAAAATATTTCTCTTTTATTCATTTTTATTAGTGACAAGAGATTATTTTTAGGAAAATGTTTTCTAAATCATTCATTTTTTACGGAACAAATGCACCCTAAATCTAGTGTGGGACTTTCCAACTTTCGACATGAAAATTGTAATATGTGCGGTCCATTATTTATCCTGCTTATAAGTGAAGATTCAAGGAACGACTTCTCACATAATTGCCAATTTATCCTCCATTGTAACTTCTCTAACTTAAATTACCAATTTGTTTTGTACACTAATTTATCTACATTTTAACGAATATTTAATTTACCAATGTAATTTGAGAGAAACACCACAAATGCGTGAACATTGGCGTTCTTGCAGAGTTTAAATACGTCTTCCACTCCGCCATCTTGATTGTAGTCTCCTTCCATGTTCTATTTTTTCCCCTTTTTTTCGACCTTGGGTAATTTGAATCTTAAGGGATAGTCGCATCAGACCTTCTACACTTTTTGAAAGACATAAATAATCGTTGAAGATGGTGTTAGCACACCTCGTGCGTTCTTCATGCGTTCTTCATGCGTTCTTAATTTCTATAATTGGTTCTTGGAATATTTTTAAATAATCGGAGGAGTTAGCACACCTCGTGCGTTCTTCATGCGTTCTTAATTTCTATTATTGGTTGGAATAGTTTAAAATAATCGTAGGACTCAACCATAATTAACCAGTTGTTAGGAGAGGAATTAGTACAACAGCCGGCAACCATACCATCCACTTAAAGCTGAGCTCCCCTGGGTTGGAACCGGACCCACAACAATTGATTTTTTAAGCTGAACGGATGAGAATGCTCTTATCCTTGGGTCAGTTTCAAGGTAGAGTTTCACAACCCATGCAAACTACATAAACAAAAAAGACCCATCAGTATTTCAACAAAAAGTGAGAAAACGTGCTCCATATCAACTTGGGGGACGACTTGACTAGTTGTCGCAAAAGACGACTCACAGGTCGTCGTCGTTTCATGTTTCAACAAAAGAAGGCGGAATTTACAAGCAAGTCTTTGTCCCGCTAGGTGCTCTGTACCGTAGAAAATTCACAGGGAAAAATGACATTTTGGAGAAGAAGTGACAAAGAGTTATGTGCATTTAAGATAGGGTTGATACCATCAAAGATCTTAATTGTATCGAAAAAAAATTCCTGAACTGATACACCGGTGCCACATTTATCCCAAACTGGTGCACCCATGCTATATTTACCATAAACTAATTTTTATGTCATAAAAAATCTTAAACAGGTTCACTTGTATCACATTACCTCTTACTAGTGCACCGTGCCACATTTACACCCCAAAAATCCAAGATTTACTATAATTTGGGGTAAATATAAAATGTTATATCATTTTGGGGTTTTTTTACACAAAAATTAATTTGAGATAAATGTGACATGGGTGTACTAGCTTGGAAGCTTTTGTAATCTAAAAATATATTTAGGGTAAATATGGCACGGGTGTATTATTTAGGGTTAGGTGGTATTAGCCTTTTAGGATATGATGCAATGTTATATTACATTTAACCAAAGGTAATTAAGATAGATATCTACTTTTATTCCAAATTTTGGAGTACAATATGCTTTTTATTCTTTATGAAAGATCAAATACCATCAAAATAGTATATATTAACATTTCAAATCAGGGTAAATTTCAATATACTTCAAGTAAAAATTCAGCTCATTCCAACATTCGAGATCTCAGGCTTGCAATCTCAATTATTCAAGTTTTACACACAAAGAGAGAGAGAGAGGGGAAAAGTGCTAAAAAAGTCATAAACCTTTTGTCTTTATTCTGATTTAGTCATAAATCTTTTTTTGGTGTCGATTTAGTTCTAAACATTTTTACGTTGTGCCAATTTAGTCCTTTCCAGCCAATTTTGGCCAGATTTGCTTACTGGACACTGGCCAGCTGACGTGGCATAATCGGCGCTAACGTGGAACACTTTTAATAATATTTTATTATTTTTATTTATTATTTTCTTTTATTTTCTTTTCCTTTTTTTCTCCTCCTCTTCTTCCTCCAGCCGATCGCCGGACCTCGGCAACCAGCCAAAGGCGACGGCCGGCAAGGACGAGGTCGCTCTCACCGTCCACCTCGTGGGCGAGAGTCAAGCCTCGCCCGCCAGGCATGAGGCCACCCTCGAGGCCTGGGCAGTGAGGCTCGCCCTCACCGGATCTGGCAAGAGTCAAGCCTCACCCATGGCCGGTGAGGGCAAGCCCCGCCAGCTCGATGCGAGGCCAACCAACCTGAGCAAGACACTGAGAAAACAAGAAGAGGAGTTGGCGTTCATTACCGAGCTGGACCATGTCTCACGCCGAGCTAGTGGGGCTCGCCCTTGCCTACGAGGTCACCACTAGGGGCGGCCTCACCGTCACCAGCCGTCGCCTATGGCTGGTCGTCGAGGTCCGGCGATCAAGTGGAGGAAGAAGAGGAGAAGAAAAAGAATAAAAAATCAAAAATCAAAAATCAAAAATCAAAATCAAAAATCAAAAATCAAAAATCAAAAAATCAAAAATATTAAAATATTATTAAAATTTGTTCGCGTCAACGCCGATCAGGCCACGTCAGCCAGCCCACGTCCAATCAGCAAAATCTGGCGAAAATTGACTAGAAATGACTGAATTGACATAACGTAAAAATGTTTAGGACTAAATCGACACCAAAAAAAGTTTATAACTAAATTGGCACAAAGACAAAAGTTTTAGGACTTTTTTGGCACTTTTCCCAAAGAGAGAGATAGTTGATTTTACTATGCTAGGAATGAAACATTATGCAAAGAAAGGGGGAGTGTCATTTGTGTTGGGGGAGGTACCAAAAATGTTCTAAACCTATTGTATTAGCATCAATTTAATCTTAAAATTTTCAATTGAACTAATTTAGTGTTAAACATTATGCATTTATGCTATTTCAATTCATCCGGCCTTTTTTAATCGGAAAAGTTTGTTGCGGATTCCAAGTTAGTGCCAACGCTAACATAAACGCTAGAGAGCAAAACGACACCATTTCCCACTCCCAAAACGGCATTGTTTCAATTTAAAAAGTTTCAATTTAAAAAAAAAAAAAAAAAAAGGTAGAAAAGAATACCAAAGAAACGTGGTTTGAGATCTTCCCCAAACACACCAAATTGAATCTTAGGAATCCTAATTTGAGATGGTCCCTTAAAATCTAAATGAGTAACCTAAACATAGATTTTTATGCTTTATTAAATTAAATCTTGAGTGGCATTTCCAATTTTTGACATGAAAATTGTAATGGGTGCAATCTATTGTCTATCCTGCCCATGGGCGAAGAAATTTAAGGAGCGACTTTTCACGTAAAGGCCACTTTATCATCCAATGTAATTTCAACAAACTTCCACTTTTTTCTTTACTCATCCCTTTAGTTTTGTACCCTAATTTGTCTACATTTTACTAATATTTCATTTACCAATGTAATTTGAGAGAACCACCACAAGTGTGTGCACATTGGGGTTCTTGCACAAAGTTTAAATACCTCTTCCCCTCCACCATCTTGATTGTAGCCTCTTTCCATGAACTTCTATTTTTCTTTTCTCTTTTTATTGACCTTCTGGAAATTTTAAATCTTAGAGAATAGTGACATCTTACCTTCAACGCTTTCTGAAAAGCTTAATTTGTCATCGAGGCTAGTACTATCACACCTTATACAATCTTGTTTTCTATATTGTTTTTGGCCCAATTCCTGAAAAAACCACAAACTTTACTTTAGTTTTGATTTTATCCCTAACCTTTTTTATCTTAAAAAATATCTCAACTTTCACTTTAATCACAAATTTATTTGATTAACCCTCTGTCCAAAATTACTATTAATCTTCTAATGTGGCATTTCCACATCAATTGTAAATCTATGTAGTCTGCTTATGTCGATTTTTCATCACCCTTCATCACCTCCATATTTTTTTCTTCTTCTTGATTCCTTGAAAACTCCATTAAAGGATGCTCGGGCTCAAGTCTGGGTCATATGGCCTCAGATGTGAGTTGTACAACCTTAGGTCTGAGTCGCATGACATCGAATGTGAGGTCTCGCGCCTCAAATGCAAGTTTCAACCTCCACTAATGGAGGTCACCCATAGGGCACAAAGTCGAGGAAACGATCTGCGCCCTTCGATTGACGCTGGTCGTAGGGAAAGCTTGGGCTCGTTTTGTTATCGCCCGGGTGCGTGATGGGTCTATAAAGCTTTGGGGATGGCTGAGCGAAGATGATACCCGATAAAAATGGCTTCTTGAAAGTGTCAAAAACCAGAACGAAAATAGGGGTCTTGGCCGAAATGGCCGGAGATGATTCCGACGACCGCAACCATCACGAACGTGTTGTCGAAGGTCATGGCCTGGCGTCAGAGGTCTTGGTGGCGATGGATGAGCGCCAGCGAAGCTGTGACCGAGTGAGTCCATGCGAAGAGAACATGCGAAGAGAACGGTGAACAGCGACGAGGCTTTAATCTCAACCAGCTTTGGACATTCCAATACCCACAATTCTTTAAGCTTCTTTGAGCTTCCTGTAATGATTAACCTCTCAAGGGGATCACATTTGGTCACTATCAATGCTCTCAGTTGGTCGAATCGACTGAGTTCAGTTCTTAAGGCTGAGATTGAGAAATTTGTCGCTTTAACAAGTTTTTCAAGTTGGAAATGATTGACCAAAATATTATCGAGTTGAAATTCACAAGTTGCAGCTTCAGAAGCTGTGTGATTGATTGCGAGGAAGCTCCAATAAAATCGCCTACCCAGATTTGAGCTCTTTGCTCGACCACCTATGTTAATGGAGGCTGCAAGGGTCAAAGAAGAAAAATAGCAAATAAGGATGACGAACAGTGACGAAAAATTCACGTAAGCGGACGACTTAAATATGCTGCTGACATGGAGGTGCCACTTCGGATGATTAACAGAGATTTTGGATAGAAAGTTAACGTAGGTGGGCAGATTGAAGATAAAGTGAAATTTTAAGATTTTTTTAGACAAAAAAAAAGAGTAAGGGGTATAATTGGGAGTGAATTTCGAACTTGGAATCTTTTTAAGTAAATAGGCTCTTTTTTCTTTTTTTTTTTGTTATCAGTTCTTGAAATTACTTTTTTTAATAATCGGAAGACCTAACCATAATTAGCCGGCTATTTAGAGCAAAAACTAAGGCAACAACGCACCATCAAGACCACCCACTGAAAGTTGAGATCCCTAGGGTAGGAGCCGAACTCATAACATTGGATTTTTCTGAGCCGCAAGCATGAGAATGCCCTTATCATTGGGTCAATCTCAAGGTAGGTCCTTGAAAATTTATAATGCATACCGAGATATATTAAAAAAATAAGACCCATTAGGATTTTAACAATCTAGAAGTGAGAACACGGGCTCCATATTGACATTGGGGAAGACTTTGACTAGTCCTTGTAGAAGACGGACTTCACAATTCATCCTCATTCAATGCTTCTGTCGAAATTCATTCAGAAAATTGATATTCTAGAATAGCGGCTAGTCCTCGCCAGTTTTTTGTTTGGTATGTAGACACAAGTTTTGACCATTATCCTTACCACTATTCATGCGAAGATGCAAATCGACATACCAAGATACATAAAAAAAGAAAAAAGATCCATTAGGATTTTAACAATCTAGACGCGAGAACACGGGCTCCATATCAACATCGGGGAAGACTTTGACTAGTCCTTGTAGAAGACGGACACGCGAGAACACGGGCTCCATATCAACATCGGGGAAGACTTTGACTAGTCCTTGTAGAAGACGGACTTCACAATTCATCCTCGTTCAATGTTTCTATCAAAATTCATTCAGAAAATTGACATTCTGGAATAGCGACTAGTCCTCGCCAGTTTTTTGTTTGGTATGTAGACACAAGTTTTGACCATTGTCCTTACCACTATTCATGCGAAGATGTAGATCGACATACCAAGATACATATAAAAAAAAAAAAAAGATCCATTAGGATTTTAACAATCTAGACGTGAGAACACGGGCTCCATATCAACATCGGGAAGACTTTGACTAGTCCTTGTAGAAGACGGACTTCACAATTCATCCTTGTTCGATGTTTCTGTCGCCCTAGAAAATTTATTCAAAAAATTGACATTCTAGAGCAATGACTAGTCCTCACTAGTTTTTTGTTTGATATGCAGACATGAGATTTGACCATTGTCCTTACCACTATTCATGCGAAGATGCAGACTTCAGAACTTAGCGTCCATGGAGTATCAAAAGGAGGGTAGATCCATAAAATTTTCTTAGTCCTCTGAAATATCAGCTGATATTTTATCAATTTTTTAGTTTTCGCATGAGCTGTACTATGTCAAAACTTCTTAGAAGCACTAGGCAGATTGCGGGAATTGGATACCCTGAAAATCTGCGGTTGCCCAAAGCCTGCAATCTTATTCCGATAGTGATGGCAATGGTGTTGGGTGGGCTGGGAAGAGGGGGAGTTTCATCTTCAGCCCAACAAGTTTATAGGTCTCATGCCCACCTCCGTGGGGATAGAGAAGTTTTAAATTAGAAATTTGAAGGTCCTTTGCTTCAAGAGGGATCGCATTTGACTAAAAATCCCCATAAAAGGGACCTCAATTTAGCAATTGAAAAAGGACTCCGTGTAAATTTTATAATTCAAAAGAAGAAGTCCATAAGATATATTTGCGTAATGTAATTATAATTTTTGTTTTACTGCAACAATCAATATCTTTCACTTATAAGCTCATAAAGGGCAAATCGTCGCTCAAAATAATATACTGAGGCATCCATGGTACCGACCCGTGTGGGAGAGAGACCGCTGCATTTTAAAACGACAAAAGACAGTTTGACATGTTCATGGAAAGAGAGGGAAGCCATCATTTGCCTCAATCTATATGTAATCTAAAGATTAACTGCAACTATCGATGCCTTTCCTATGTAGTTATCTTGGTCATTTAAAGTTCTTTAGCAGCTTTTCCTTGAAAGGGTCAGGGATAGTTGAATAAATAAAATAATATGCAAAAGAGAAGAATACGGAATTTCTATGTACTTCGATATATGTATAAAAGAATATATAGAGAGCCTATTTACATGATTAGATAGAGGAAATCGAACAAAATCAAATCCAATACATTTAATCATAATATATATAGAAAATAAGAGAAAATATCCTAAATATCTCTAGAAGATATCTAAATATCTCTAATAGGCTGTAAAAGGAAAAAGAATAATCATAAAACTTATGTTCGGATTAACTTAGTTGGTTGGGAATGTCAGGCTATTTTCAATTAAGGAACAGTGAAACCCGTCATTAAAACCGCTTGTTCGTAATGGCCTCCATTGGTCGTCCTAGTTTCTTTTGTCCATATTTTAAATCCAATCCAGAAACACAAATTCCTCTTGGGTTCGGCCCGTCTTTAAAAAACCCACAGGGACCTCGATCCAGCCCCGCCACGGAGTCAGGTTCTCTAGGCTTTTGATTTTGGGGGAATGAGAGGAACTCGTTTTCTGGCTCTGGATGCGATGGTTCAAGCTATAGTCCCTGCACCGAAATTGAATTAAGTCACTATTGAAGCCATGATGATCTCCAAACCCCCGACAGACCGTCCTATGTCCATGCAAACACGGCAGAATCCTAAATTAATATATATATATATATATATATGATAAATTTATTCTAAATTAATTTTTGATCACTAAAAATACCAAATTAGAATACCGGTGACATTTTACTCAAACCAATTTTCTGCTTACTAAAGACTCCAAACAAAGATATTTGCAATAGATTTATTCTTAATTAATTTTCAATTAATTTAAAGTAATATCATGAAAAACCATGAACTGATACATTTTTTACAAATGAATGGTAAAATCCCAAACTGGTACACCAATCAACTATCATATATTATTCAATCATTAATTTGACGGTAAAATTTAATGAAAACTAATGAATGGTAAATTTGTTACAGGTGTAATTAATTTGGGATAAATTTGTCATTGGTGCATCAATTTGGGATTTTTTCGTGGTATTAATTAAAAAGAAAATAAAGAGTTATCACTTGATGTTCGTTTGGCTAATATTTCTCTTCTGTCTTGTCTTTTGACTTCCAATGTAAGGGCTCAAGGTCGAGGCGTCAGTTTGCCACTTCGACCGAGGAGCTCATGGAGATGAACTACACCAACAATGTCACTTTGTTTGCCCTCCCTGGAAGAGAACTGCAGATTAAAAATCCATGCACTCAGTGGAAGCCATTTCCAAAAGGATTGAAGATCTGAAGAGACGTAGAATTGACGCCTCAGATCATTTAATCGGTGCAAGGGTGCAAATTCATAACAAAAAAAGAGCTCATTTACATATAACATTCCAAGCCTACATGCATAATCGCACAGTGATTTTCAAAACGTAGTTATCATTTGTAACTATAAGTCTATGACAGCCATACACGAAAGTGTCATCCTTAATTTATGGGCCATTTTCTTGCAGTACAGCTTCCAACAGCTCTTTGCTCTTTTGTACAAGGTTACAAAGTCATCAGGAAGGCAAGATTTAATCCCAAAGCCTTGGTATCGGAAGGATTTTACTTCTTGCAAAAATGCACAAGGGACAAATCTTTGACTGACTGTATAGTACAGTTGTGATTAAGGAATTAGTGTCTCATTTGATTTATGGATGAGTGACTGTCTGTGCAGCTTCTGACAATCTCTTATTTGCCTTGGATAAAGTAAAATCCCAAAATACCCAGCAACGCATAGTGAAGTTGTACCCAATCCTTGCCAAGCGCGTATGAATGCAACAAATATCGCAAAACGGTCCCCTGTCGTTATTGGCGGTGAGTGTGTAGGTGACAGTGGTTGATGGGCACCATGCGATTGCTAAAGGTCATTAAGGACAGGCTTTTAGGCTTTTAGGCTCGTCTTTGCCGGTCGCTGATTGTTAATTTTCTTAGCAGTGTTTTTGAGAGAGTTGTTTCCAATATTTGAACAGAAGCTTTTTGAACTTTTTGTAATTGTCCAAAAAAAAAACCCTCTCCGTGGATTATATCCTCTATACTAGCCACGGGCATCAACAAACTCAACGATGGTGGCCCCGAGATGAGAAGAATTGTGGCGCAAAGAGTTCATAAGAAAGACGAAGCCACCATACCAGACGTGCTCTTTCTTGTTCATGTGGTGAGATTCTATATGGAATAAGGGATTTAAAATATAAAAAGACAACCCAAAAGTTAAGAGCATGATTGCCATTCATATCAATATTCTTTTTAACCAAACCTCGTGCAATGCATGTGATCCAGATACTAATAAAAAGAATCAGGTAAATTTCCGAAACACTCTACAGTTGTGGTATTTAACGTTCAAGAAGCGAGTCCATGAGAAATCATTTTATAATCAATGAAAAATCTATATCTAAAATCAGCAATATGACTTTCTATATTGAAAATTAGAAATCATTTTTTGGAATAGAACTTCACTCCACTACTGCGAGGTTGTTTCAAATGCTTTGGAGCAAATGCCAGTTGACAAACTCGGGAAGTCCATACTTGGACCTATGTATTGGAAACCTAACCAGAGATGACGATGGCTCAGCCCTGGGTCTGGTCCTCGCGGCCTAAGACCAAGGACCACCGATGTGCCAAGCTCAAGACTGCAGCACCAAAACCTAGGTCCCTAGGGGCCGGGTCTGTGATTGAGAATTTTTTGAAAGTGTTTTTTAGAGTAATCCCATAACAATTATTGTAAAATGACTTTTTATCTTTTCTAAAAAAACACAAACGTGTACAAGAAAATGATATTACTATTTTTTTTTATTCAAAATAACATCCCGTTGAAAGAGTCTCCAATAAAGTCCACTTTTCACGAAACAAGCAAAGTCTTCATAGAATACTACATAATAACACATCAAAGCCGAAATAATAATAAATAAATAAAAACAATAGATGCTGCCAATTGCATTGACCAAGACTCTGTGTCAGGGGATCCTATAGTCCACACTGAGTTACACTGAGGAGACGCTACGCTGGAGCTTGTTTATCGTGGACTAAACAAGAGATGCTACACTACTAAGTGACAATATGTAGAACGGGACAGGCCAGGCAGGCCACATTTATTCATCGTATTAATTAAGTGTTACGTGAAAATCTTGTTTAGGTTAAGGCTTCGATTGTTTCGCAAAAATATCATATTACCGAAAAATATTTTTTATAAAACCATTTTCCAAGAAAATGATCATATTTTTTTAGTATTCAATAGAAACCTAAAAATGGAATGAAAATATTTTCCGATGTTTGGTATTTATTTTATTTTTTGGGAAAAATTTAAAAAAAAAAAACCAATTTTTAATTTTTTAATTGAACAAAAATCTTAATTTTTTTATATTTTTTAAAAATAAAATTTTTAATTATTTTTTATTTTTAAAAAATATAATATTTATTAATTTTAATTTTTCCTTGTTTTCTTTTTTCCTTTTCTTTTCCTTCCTCCTCCTACCTCCATCACTACATTCGTTAATGATGGCTAGCTACCTAGTGACCGACCAAGACGCGGATCGGCGAGGTCAAGCTTTGCCCGGCCAAGTCTTGAGCTCCGTCAAGGTCGGTAAGCTCACAATTCACTTGATCTAGGTGAGCTTGAGCTCCACCTAACCAAGCAAGCCCAAGCTCCGTCAAGGCCAACGAGCTCAAGCCAGATCTAGGTGAGCTTGAGCTCTGCCAATCAAAGCAAGCCCAAGCACTATCGAACCCGGCAAGCTCGAGCCTCACCCTCGCCAAATTTGGCCTCGAAGCCTTGCTTGTCTTGCCATAGGCTAGCAAGGAGCTCATCGGCCTGTGGTGAGGCTTGAGTTGGCCTATGGCCAATCCTCAACTGTTGCCATGGCCAAAGACTGACCAAGGAAGGAGAAAAAGAAAAGGGAAGAAAAAGAACAAGAAAATAGGAAAAAAAATTAAAACTCAATTTAAAAAGAAAAAAGAAAAATATGTTTAGTGAAAGAAGGTGAGGGGAAGAAGTTACTCACTTTAAAGGTGTTTTTTTTTTCTAATAGTGGAAAACTTTTTCTTTAGGTAATTCATTTCCGTAAAACAAACATTAGAAAATCCGGAAAACGTTTTCTTATAAGTTTTTTTTTATAAAAAAAAAAATGGAGTCTAAGAGCACGTTTGGTTCAGCATTTTGAAAGCCCATTAGAAAAATGTAAAATAGTTTAGCCTAAAGAACTTTAGTTAAATGGAAAGGTTGTTTGGTAGACTGCACTTTTAGAAGCAATTTTAAGAGAAATGCTGTTTATTAGAAAATACATTTGAAAACCACTTTAGGTGAGTAATATTAGTATTTTAATTTTTATTTGTTTAGAACTGAAAAAAAATATATATATGTAAAATGTTGACAATAGTACTAAAAATTCAAATATATATAATTAAAAAGAAGAAGAAGATCAAACCCTTTGCTAATCCAACATAGGGCTACAACTACCGATGAGCCAGATTTGGCACCAATGGTTGTCGGTCGAGGTTGCCCAAGGTTGGGTGAACTCTACTGAGGGCTGTTGGAGGTCGCCCAATCTCGAGTGACCCTTGACAAGGGTCACGCGACCCAAGCAGTGCATGACCTGGGCGATCGCTACCGGGGTAGCCCAAGGTCGTGCAACCTCTAGCAGCCCTCTCTAAGGTTGCACAACCCTCATCGAGGTTGCTCAACCTTGGGCCATCTCGACCAATGGCCGTTGGTGCCAAATCTGGCTTACCGGGTGTCGTAGCATGCAAGACTAACGAAGGGTTGGTCTTTTTATAAAAAAAAAAAAAATTATATATATTTGATTTTTTTAGCATTTATATATATGATTTTTTTAGCATTTAAAAAAATAACAAGGGAAAAATTGGAAATTTGAAAAATGGGTGAGGGCTAGGAAGAAAAAAGTTTTGGCATTTGATTAAATGTTAAAATCTCACAGCTAATCTCTACTGGCATTGGGTTCTCAGCCTTCTCAATGCTGACTTTTACTTAAAAGCTATTTCAAAATAATTACTAAAGAGTCTAGCATTTCCCTAATGAGCTTTAGAGGCCAAAAGCTTATTGGGAATGCTGAAACAAATGCACCCTGCATTGACCAACTGATTTGAGCCATCACATCGGATCTAGTAGTTTTTATACAAGCATTACAAATGCGACTGTGTGCATAACTCGAATCAACTTTGTGGGTAGAGTTCGTCATTCATGCTTTCTCGTAGCTCTTGCCTTTCTATGAAGCGGCATCTTTTTGCTATAGTGACAAAAAGGTAAAAATAAGAAAACGATGCAACGCCAAAATTAGAAACTGCCTTCGTGCTTTATTTGGGAAAGAAGGTCTACGCGAAATTGCAATTCAAATATGTAATTTCCCATTGAATTGTTCGAATAGATACTGAATGGAGCAATCATTCCATAATTATTCAAGATGGCCGACACATTTTGATGGAAGTGTCAGAAGAGGGTGCCATTCTAAATGTATTCATAAACCAACAATAGTATCCTAGTCTCCAAACATATGCCATGGAGCGTCACCACATTTTTTGTAGTTTATTTGCATCACAAATTCAAGTTCATGCTGGAAATTCCCCTTCTATGGATTTTATATTTTTTGAATCTTGGAAAACTGAAAATGCTAGACTAATATAGTATAGTTGCATGTCTACAATAGAGTGGATAGTTATAATCCTCAAATTAAGAATGGATGAGAATGCATGTCATTTTTTTTTTATATTAGCGATGTGTAACCTAATTTCCAAAACGAAATAGTGAACTATGTTTGCTTGATGAATGTACTATGTAATTGCGAGATAATCAAATGAAGGCACACTTTCGCTTGGGTCTCATGCTTTCAACAATTCATCGACCACAAGAATGCACAATGCCATATTATTTTGTGAAATAATTTGCGACAAATAACTTGTTGAAATTTCTTTAATAATTTAAATTTTTGGGAAAATCGGTAAGTTTAACATGGTCTGATATTGCGTCACTTTTTCAGCTCTTTAAGTATCTAATAGGAAAATAAGCAAGCGTCAACAATATAGATTTGTCTGTATAAAGAAAACTTTGCAGTTGTGGTGTTCTTATTGGATTTTTGTTGTGAGTATATACTTGGAGAGAAGACGTGTTAGAAATTGCCCTAAATAAGCATATGAAATCCTGTCGGTGAGGTTCTTAAGAGAAATGGTTAAGTATACTTTATGAATATGTGTTTGATTTATACATATTCCTTACATTTATTACAATAAAAAATCAGTATTAAATATTATCAATATGTTATTTTGTTTTGTCGCTTAATAAGTATCATAAGGGTGATGCCTTCTTGATATGTGAAAATTTATAGGACTGAATTGCATGCGGGATAGATCAAAATATCAAGATTATTAGTGATACTATGAGTAGAAATTAAGATCACTTATAGGAGAAGACCCTTCTGAGGCGGTGAGAGGTCATTATGAATGTGAGATGCTAAGACAGTATTGATAGTATACAAATTTAATGTTTAATCACTTAGTCAATCAATCGAAGTTTATAACAAAATAAATTTGGTTAAGATGAAAGTTATCACCAAATTATTATGATCAAAGACTATTCTATCAAATAATCATTTTTATACTAGATGCAAAGTCCATTATGACCAAATTAAAGTAACTTGTGTTACTTTACAAAAAGTAAACAAAAGTACGTTTAATTAACATGTGGAGAGACCATTTATTTTTTATGCTGTCTTCAGACCCAGTTGATCGGACCTTGCATCCAAGAAAAAAAAATTAATAACATGCTCCACATATAAATAAATTTAGTGCATCTCCAAGGTTAAATTATGTGGGCTCCCACAGTCCAATGGGTACAATTTATTGTAATCTTATGGGTGTGGTTCATCCAAGTGTGGCTTAAATCTGCACTAAAACCACCAGTCATATAAAAATGTATTAAAACCGTCGAAAGGAAATAAACTTGCAATAATTTCAAGAATATTTTGAAAATACATGGCAGTATTTGGTCAAATGAGATTAGCATCCAAAAGTACACGCGTAATAGTACTTTCTAAACAAAGAAAAATAATTGAAAGAAGGGACTTGGCTGATGGTTATAAAAGTGTAATTAAACACACACCATTGATTTGAAAATATAGAGATTATAGCATATACAACCAGTGTAAACAAAATTTGGTACAAGTAGTCGCATACATCGTAGATTTAAAAGAGTCGATAGTTATATTCCTTAGATCGTGAATGGATGAGACTGCTTAAGTAAAAATTCCTTTATATTGGTGGTGTATGACTTGCTTTTTGAAAAGCTACAGCCAAATGTGCCTGCTAGATAATGTAGTCTGTAATTGCTGGAAAATTAAATGAAGACACCCTTTGTCTTGGGTCTCATCCTTCCAGCAGTTATGGACCCCCAAGAATGTGTGATGCAGCATAAAAATAAGAAAAATGTCAAATGGTCACCTAGAAAGTGGTTTAGATCTTTTTTGAGAAAATTAAAACAAAAGTCTTAAAACACATTTCACTTATGCCAAACTAATCTTAAACTTTTCAACTACAATCCTAATTATTTTCACGTTTTACCAATTAAGTTTATTCAGCCAATTTTGACTAGAAATTGCTAACATAGATGACAATTGTTTTACGTGGCACGATTGATACTAATGTGGATATCTTTAAATAATCTTTTAATAATTTTTATTTTTTTATTTTTCTAAACGTAGGGCCGACAAGAGCCGACCCTCATTGGCCACATTCGAGGGCCGCAATGGCCTTGCTCACCCAATCGGGTGATGCCATCGAGGGCCTCGTCGGGAAAAGAAAAGAAAGAAAAAGAAAATAAGAATATAAATATAAAAAACTTTCAAAAAATTATTAAAAAATATTACTTAAAAAATTAACAATCTCAATATCAGTTGTGCCACTTAAGACAGCCGCCTTCTAAATTTGGTCGAATAAACTCAATTGGTAAAATGTGAAAAATGTATAGTTAGAATTGTTTAGGATATTTTTGGTAATTCTCCTAAATCATTTTAGGGGGAAAAAAGATACTATGGTAGTGCCTCGCATAGTATCTTTAAAGGGGTGGGGATGAAGGACGTGATCACTTATAATACTAGCAACTGCGGATTTCGAACTCTCGACCTCAGTAATGAATGAAAGACTCTCAACCAACACAGCTATCCATGGTTGGGTTGGCTACATATTCTTTCATATCTAGTTAGAGGAAAAGTCTTTCAATCATGCTTTTGATTGTACGTAACCCATCAGTCAGAGTTTCCACCAATAGAATGGATCAAAGAAGTTTAATCATGATAATTATAAGGTGAAAATTTGGTTGAAAAATTCCCCCAAGTTTTGATACCATTCGTAAGATTTAGAACAATGGGAATGGAAGGTAAATGCTTTCACGTGATCTTTTATTACAAACCTTCTTCATTATAAACAAGGAAAGACGTTTATAGGAGTTATAGAAGACGCTTGTAATATATATACATAAATTGAGTTCAGTCCATTACTTGCTTACTTTATAATGATACATGTAAAATTTTAAATAATATCTTTTATAAGGATTGTTATATAATACAGCAACCCATTTGTCAAAGAAATTATTCTTATCACCGTTAAATGAGGTATTCATATTGTGAAAGATTGACTAACCATACGAATCGATGATCGCGGTTGCGGATTATATAGAAAAAGATTAAATGGGTTATGTGTTTAAAATTAATTTTCCAATAAACTATGTGGGCCGTATAATGTTACATGCTTGAATCAGTAATTTAGGAAGATGTTTTCTTTGGCAGCTGTTATTGTGTCCGTCTTGTGCATTACTATTGGTGTTTCAGTTTCGGTCACGTGGAAGTGGAGAATCAGAAAGATAAACTTCAAACGAAACGGAGGAAAGCTCTTGAAACAATATGGAGTTCAAATCTTTACAAAAGCAAAGTTGGCAAAAGCAACTAACAATTATAATGACAGCAATAAGCTCGGTGAGAGGTTTCAGTTTTATCTATCGAGGGAGAATAGAAGTTGACACCATGGTCACAGTCAAGAAGCCTAAAGATGTGCACAAGTCTCTAGTGAAGGGGGATTTCCAGCACAAAATTAGAATTGTGACAAATGAATCACAAAAATGTGGTGAAGCTCAAAGGCATATGCTTGGAGACTAGAATACCATTGTTGGTTTATGAATACAGTTCAAATGGTACCCTCTTCCAGCACATCCATTAGAATGCGTCAACCATCTTAAAATCGTGGAAAAATAGGCTCAGAATAGCTGCCGAAGCTTCTCTTGCACTTGAGTGTATGCATTCCTACACAAAACCGCCAATCATTCACGGCAACGTAAAGTTGGCGAACATACTTTTGGATCAAAATTACTCGGTGAAATTATCTGATTTTAGAACTTCGGTAATTATATCACTAGAGCTTAATCATATCGTAGCCACTGAAATAGAGGGCACATTAGGCTACATTGATCCGAAATATTTAACCACTGGTAAGTTGACAACTAAGAGTGATGTATACAGTTTTGGAGTTGTTCTCGTGAAGTTGCTCACCGAAAAGAAGCCTACAAGTTCTATCACAAAGTCTGGCCAATCAAAATTATCCCTTATTTCATCTCTTCCATGAAGGACGAGACACTCTCCACTGTCATAAACTATGAGGCTGCTAGTGAAGATGAAATCAAGAGAGTAGAAAGGGTTGTTGAGATTGCAGTGAAGTACTTGAACCAAACTAGTGCGAAGAGGTCAACGATGACAGAAGTGGTTCAGCAACTCGCCATAATTAACCCAAGCCCGACAGTTGAAGAAAACATTGAAGAGAACAAATCCAAGTTGGATGTAGAAATCCGTCACTTCACCAAGCTTTCAGCTCAGGGGATGTCAAGCTATCTTAGCTGTCCGGGAGTGGATTCAGTATTTTCCTGCATCTGATATTTTATTCCTACAGTGTGTAATAATTGCCCATAAGAATTTCTAGGGTTGATTTTGTGCTTTAAATATATGTTATTTTGCCGTTTGCTTTGGACTTATATTTGTGCAAGCATTTGTGCTGGTTTAAGTGTGAGAATCTAATATAATATATGTGAAGCTGTGCATTGAAGTAGACTTATCTTATGGCCATTCTGACATCATAATAATCTCTTTCCCTTTATCTTTTCTTGTTTTTCATTTTTCCCTTCATTTTTCCCTTCATATAATAATAATAGGTGAGGAAAAATTTCACTCACTCCTTTATATCTTTTTCCCCCTTAATCTAAGCCCAATTCACTCTTATGGCAAGCAAAAATTTCCATTCACTTTCAGTCTTTGATTTTCCCTAGTTATATCGCAACTAATCTTACTATGATTTTCATTTCCAGAAAAAAAGATAATAATTGTTGGCCAAAAAGACAAAAATAGGCTAGAACAATATGTACCTTCACTCTTTTTCTTCTTTTCTTTTTTCTACTTTCATTATTTGATCTTAATTTTACTTGATGGATAAAAAAAATCTCTATTCACTTTACTTTCTCTTGATTTATAGTTCACATAATCTAATTTGAGGTTAGATGTTGAATTTGGATTGAGAGTAGGAAAGACAAATCGATTCAAAACTCAAACAATGCCACATATTCCAGCCATGATATCATTATTAATAATTATGAAAAAGGGGGATAGTCAAACCTATTGGACTCTGAGATCCACATTATTTTAGTTAATTCAATAAGGACGAAAACTTCTTATACAAACCTATGTAAGAGGATCACAAGATCGAGAAGGAAGAATTAGGAATTTACTTCATAATAACAATATCGTAGAACCGATTTTTTTTTTTTTTTTTTTGGAGAAAGATAAAACAAATGACTTTTATAACATTAATAGCAAGATCGACAATCCACCATTTAAGATGAAAGAACTTGAATTATATAAGTGAATTAAAAACTGTGATGAATAACAATAGCAAGGAATACCTAATCTCTATTATCTTCAATAGAACTTTTTTATTTTCTGTCTAAATTTTACAAATTAAAGGCTTAGACATTTTAGTTTTTAGTAATTGACCATGATTTTACAAAATATCTCAGATGACTGTGTAAAGAACCAATCACAATTATGTTCCACCAAATAGTGATGAACCAAATTGACAAAAAGATAAAATCTGCATTTTTAATTGGTTTTCAAGGGTAATTTGAACCTGGAATTTGTTTTCTTTGGAGTATTCCAAGAAAGGATATATATATTATGGAATTATAGGGGAAATATTAAAGTAGTGTCGCGACCTAAATTTTCAGGGCAATCCTAAAGTTTAGGTTAATGGATTACTAAGTCCGAAGACTTGGCTCGGACCCTCCCAAGTCCTACCAATCACGACTTGATATTAAGAAATTAACTTATTTAAACATGCAATTATATTCAATTTGGAGCCGCCACTAACCAATTATGGTTGATTAGAAACCCAAGTAAAGTATGGGAGAATACTTTACTTTTGCGAACCAGAGATTCAGTAGGTCCGGGGACATGATTACGCTAGATTAGTCTAATGCCCTTTCGGTACATTTTATTTTAATTTCAAAAATATTTTGCAGGCAATGTTGATTAATTTTAACTTAAGCTACTAACATGCAAATGGTGGTCATGCGGGTGCACAATCAATAAAATAACATTCAATAAAAATGCTAATAAAAATGCATCCCCTAAACATGATTTCTAAATGACAAGACACCTAATTTTTATTATTATGCAATCTTAATCTAACTTAATATACATGAATTTATTTTAATGACATGCGAGATGCAATTCATATTGTATGACTTAAACTTATCACTGTATGTATGCAATCTAATTTATATAATCCTAAATAGGCATATGCTACATGATATGGGATGAATGACATGGTATTTCTACATGCATGCTCTTTTATGATTTTTTTATGATGATTAATTTTTTAATGCATATATGCAACTAGGGGTGAGCGATTCCAGGTTCCGGTTCGGTTCCGTCTGGAACCTGGAACCTATCCTCGGGTACAGGTTCCTCATTTGAGGAACCTGGAACCTACCCGTGAACCGAGAACCTAGACCTACCCTGTCACAGGTTCCGTGGTCGGTTCCGGTTCCAACAGGTTCCTTTTTTTTTTTTTTTTTTTTTTTTTTGGTTATTTTCAGATTTGAATTATAACATATGCGCACGTTACCAAAAAAACTATAACGTACGCGCACGTTACCAAAAAAACTATAACGTATGCGCACGTTACCAAAAAAAAAAACTATAACATATGCGCACGTTACCAAAAAAATATAACGTATGCATGTTACCAAAAAACTATAACATGCATGCACGTTACTAAAAAAATATAACGTATGCGCACGTTACCAAAAAAACTATAATGTACATGTATACTACACGGTAACTTCCCATTGACATGTTATCTTGATACATTAACTTCGCACTGCACAACAATAATAAAATATAATTAGAAATTTCAAAACAAATAGCAAACTAGAAAGTAGAAATAAAACACCACTAGAACAAGAATGTCTAGAGGTACAAGTTTTGAAAACAATTTCGATTAAACCATTAAATGAACTCAGAAAATTCTGAAATTTGGACACGTTGTATTTAAGACCTAGAGGTACAAGTTTCATGAAGAAATTGTAGTCCAATTCGTTCTGGATTAAAAGATAAAATCGATTTACTTTTCCTATTCTCTACTTGCACAGTTTTTGAAATTTTTTTGGTTAAATCGGCAAATGAACTACAAAAATTACGAAATTTATATATGTTGTAGGGAAGACATGAAGAGAGATATTTCATGCAGAACACATTTCCAAAAGAACCTCATACAAAATGATATAGTCCACGCATTGCAACTTACAAGATCCGAACACATCAGATTGCACAGTTTTAGAAACATTTCCGATTAAATACCAAAATGACCTTCAAAAATTATGAAATTTGACTAAGTGATAGCCAAGACCATAAGGTAGATACTTCATGAAAACATCGAAGTCAAATTTGTCCTAGATAATTAAATATGGACGGTTAAAATCCCTGTTCGTAGTACCGTAATTCCAGATCTAACCATCTCCAAAGGACCACGATTTCACCTACCTATTCTTGTTTTTTTTCTCTAAATTTTTGATATGTGGTACCTCAGGATGTTCTTTACAACTTTTGTTAAGAAACCGAAGTGAAATTTCGACAAAAAGGTTGCCTTACAGTCCATGCATTCATCAAGGGTCGGTCCCAAAATCTCCAGATCCAATCTTTCCAAAGAATAACGATTTCACCCACTTATACTTGTTTTTTTTGTCCCAAAATTGAGTATGTTATACTCCAAGAAGTTCTTTACAACTTTCATTTAGAGGCTGAAGCCAAAATTCAACTAGAACATCACATACAAGTCACTAGAACATCCAAGGTCGAGTTTTTTCTGCCCTAAGTAACCGGTTCCGAAACAGGTTCCGGTTCCGGGTTCCGGTTCCGAAATCGGTTCGGTTCGGTTCCAAGACCGGTTCGGTTCCGGTTCCGGTTCCGGTTCCAGTTCCTAGAAAAAAGGAACCGGAACCGGAACCGGTCCCCCTTGGAACCGGGAACCGAACCGGACCCTCCTCCGGTTCGGTTCCAGTTCCCGGGTAACCCGGGAACCGCGCTCAGCCCTATATGCAACCTATGCTAAATAATGATGATATGAGATTAATTATGAATTAACCTATTAACTAACCAAGGAAATGACTTTTGTGTTTTCTTCTTCTTTTTTTAACATAACGATGGAATACTAATCTTTGGTTTTTTTTTATTATTTAAAAAAAACTACATGATGGGAATATTAAAACATTAATCTATGACCTACTAACTAGAGTGCAACAACATGTGGTGTGATTTATATGACCTAAATAACATTTTTATTACTTTTTTTTTATTAAAGGAAAATCATCCTAATTCTAAATGAATCTTACAAAATGCAAAAGCTTTAAATATGAAATGCATATGGACCTAAGTACTTAAATTCTAGATATGCATAATATGTGAGGAGCAAATAATGATGACGCACCAAAATATAATTCATCAATGTATATCAATGACATATATTTTAACGCAAGTCAATAATGCAAAGCAAACCATAAATTTGTCATAAAAAGTTGAAATAATAAAAAATCTAACCCAACGTCTCGCGGCTCAATATTTTTTATTATCATAACTTAATATGACAAATTTTCCAATTGGATAATAAATCAAAACAAATCAAGTTAGAATAAAAATAATAAGTAAATAAAAAAACTATGAAACCAAATACCTAAAAATTTACCTAGTCTAACTCACGGTGGACTTGAAGAAATGGCGAGGAAGCAGTAATGGCTGAACTGCGATGGTGGCTCGCCAAGGGTGATGGGTCTTGGTGACCGGAGCTGGGGTGGTCGTCGGAGCTCCGGCAAGAGCGGAACTCAACCAGACCGGCAGTGAAACAGGGGAGGCAGCAGGTGGTGGTGCCACAGCAGCGGGCACAGAGCAGCTGCAGAATCGTCGCACAGAGGAGGAGGCGTCGGACACCGGGCGGTCGCGGACGGAGGTGATGCAGGGCCGTCAGGCACCTGGTGGAGGCGGAGCAGCGCGGGCTACTGAGCTCCGGCGAGAGCTGGGTAGCAACAGGTCGCGGCGGCGTCGGGCTCCGAGCGGCGGTGCTACAAAAACAACAGAGGCGGCGTCGGATTTGGGTGCTCGCGGTGTCGGTGTTGCTGGGCGGAGTTGCAGGCGAGCGACTGACAGTAGGCTCAGGCTGAGGGAGACGAGCGGGCGTGCTCGTATGACGACCAGCGCAGCGAGCGTCGACAGGTTGTGGAGTTGCAGACGTTGCTGGTGCGGAGTCGGGCTGCAAGGGAGGAGTAGTTCGTGGGGCAGAGGGTGGAACGTCGAGGCTTCGGGTTCCGGCGGAGGTGCGGTTGCTGGACGTTGAGGCGGCAACCGCTTACGGGGACGTGCAGCGGCGGAGGTCCGGATGACCCGTGGAACAGCGACGGTGCAAGGCGCAGGAGCGGACAACAGGGACTTCGGATGGGGACTCACGAAGAAGATGAACAGTTGTTCATCTTTTTTTTTTTTTCGTTTCTTTTTCTCTCCTGACACTCTCTCTCACCTGTCTCTCTCACTTTCTGCAGAAGCAAAAGCTTTTGCTTCTTTTGCTGTTGACTTTTCTTCTTCACTTTTCTGCTTTTCTCTTTTGTTTTCTCAAAGACACGAACAGAAAAAGCAAAGGAAAACCTTTCTTCTCTTTTTCGGGATAAGTACACTAATGGTGCCATAAGTTGTGTGCGGCGCTCACTTTGGTGCCAAAAGTTTCCGTCGGATCACTTAAGTGCCAAATCGGAGGAAAAACGCTCACTTTAGTGCCACCGGCGAAAGATTCCGACCTCCAGTGAAAGATTCCGGCCAAAATGATTTTTTTTTTTAAAAAAAAATCGATAAGCCTTTAAATGACGTCGTTTTCGGTCCTCCTTAAGAAAACGACGTCGTTTTGCCGTCCTACGTGGATGGCTTCATGGAAACGACGCCGTTTAGCTCACATGGGGAAGAAATTAGGGTTTCGGCGGGGTCAAAGCTGTGGCCGCCGAGTGGCCATCATCGAGGTCGAGGTCAGGGTTGGGGTCCAAGCTACGGCCATCGAGTGGCCATCGTCGGGGTCGGGGTCGAGGTTTGAGCCGCGGCTGTCGAGTGGCCATCGTTGCGGTCGGGGTTGAGGTTGGGGTCGGAGCTACGGCCGCTGAGTGGCCATCGTTGGGGTCGGGGTCAGGGTCGAGGTCGGAGCCACTACCGTTGAGTGGCCATCGTCGAGGTTGGGGTTGAGGTCGAGGTCGAAGCCGTGGCCGCCGAGCGCAAGGACCGTCGAGGATGGCGACGGCCGGAGATTAGGGTTTTGAATTGGGGGAGACACCAAACGGCGTCGTTTTGATGTTTGGATGCTGACTCAATTCTCCGACGAGCCACGTCCGTGTCAAAAATTAATAAAAAAAGGCCACGTCGGATTTCCGGCCAATTTCGTCGGAGTTGGCACCAAAGTGAGCGTTTTCAAATTTTTTTGACTTAAGTGATCCGATGGAAACTTTTGGCACCAAAGTGAGCGCCGTACACAACTTATGGCACCATTAGTGTACTTATCCCTCTCTTTTTCTCTTCAATTTGCTATTTTTTGGACGAACAATGAAGAGAAGCTCCCCCTTTTTACTGAAGCTTTGTATCCTCTATTTATAGAGGAAACACTCGAATTTGTTTTTGCAGGTGAAGATTTGCACAAATTCGCTTAACCGTTCAACAAAATAGTGACTCCAAAATCACACGGTTGAGTTTTTGAATTCAAAAAAGGAGATTTGTTCAACAATCAAATGTTTTATTATTCGAAAAAATTCAAAATTTCCCTTTAAAACCAAATGCTCTATTTTTAATTTCTAAAAAAAACTAAATTTAAATTAGGTGTCAACAAGTAGTCACAAGACTTTGTTGGTCCCGTGCTAAAGCTAAAATTCTAATTGAATGCAAAGACATCCCAAGTTTGTTTCAGCTGGATGCTTTTTTCTGATAGCTTTTCTTGTAGTTTACCTTCAAATAATGCATCTTTGAATTTTAAAAAAAAAAAAAAAAATTTCATATTATTCATATGTTAGCACTTGTGGTGCTAGAATGGCAATTACCTGCAACTTAATGCCATCTTGTAGAGCTTTCATCAATATTTTAAATAGATGGGCCAATGCAAATATAAACAAATAAACTTAAAATCCTCATCCAAAATAAAATTAGATACTTAATTGTACATTGTGCAAAAGTTCTGATCTAATAGTTATTGCGACCTAGCCTCACCCGAGCCACTTAGGGCTGGTCAATAGATTATTAAGTCTAAACTTAGCTTGGGCTCTTCCAAACTTATACCAATTTGGAACTAACATGTAAGATTTTTTATTTGGAAGTCACAACTAATCAATTTATTGTGGGTCGATTATATACTAAATAAAGTAATGAGAGAATTACTTTACAAATTAAAGATTTAGACAATTTAGTTTTTAGTAATTGACCATGATTTCACAAAATATCTCAGAGGACTGTGTAAAGAACCAATCACAATTATGTTCCACCAAATAGTGATGAACTAAATTGACAAAAAGATAAAATCTGTATTTTTAATTATATATATATTATGGAATTATGGGGGAAATATTAAAGTAGTCACCAGATTTTGTTGGTCCTGTGCTAAAGCTAAAATTCTAGTCAAATGCAAAGACATCCCAAGTTTGTTTTAGCTGGATGCTTTTTTCTGATAGTTTTTCTTGTAGTTTACCTTCGAATAATGCATCTTTGAATTTTTTAAAAAAAAAAGTTCGTATTATTCATATGTTAGCACTTGCGGTGCTAGAACGGCAATTACCTGCAACTTAATGCCATCTTGTAGAGCTTTCGTCAATATTTTAAATAGATGGGCCAATGCAAATAAAAACAAATAAACTTAAAGGCCTCATTCAAAATAAAATTAGAGACTTAATTGTACATTGTGCAAAAGTTCTGATCTAATAATTATTGCGATCTAACCTCACGTGAGCCACTTAGGGCTGGTCAATAGATTATTAAGTCCAAACTTAGCTTAGGCTCTTCCAAAATACCAATTTGGAACTAATATGTAAGATTATTTTTATTTAGAAGATACAACTAATCAATTTATTGTGGGTCGATTACATACCTAAATAAAGTAATGTGAGAATTGCTTTATTGCTACGAATCGGAGAATCTAGGATCGAAAACTTAATTACACTAATTAATCAGCTAGTGTCCTCTCAGTACCTATCTTATACCAATCATATGTCCTAGAATTCAAATCCTAACCAGGCTAAGGAAACAAGAATCCATGCATCAAAAGGGTGCAATCGGAAAAGATATGTGCATACAACAAGCCAACAATTGTTTCCATGAATATTCAATCCCTATTCTAAAGCCTTAGTAGGGGTTTGTTCAATTTTGAACATAATATTTTTAAGGACTTCCACACATTTTAATTAAAAAAATATTCAAAAACTAATATTTAAGCTTTTCCCTAACTTTAAAAAGAATAAAAAAAATTCAAAAATTTTTCAATTTCTTTTTATAAATTAATCCGCAATCCGAAAATATGGACTCAAGCTGGGCTAGTGATACTGATACCAACTAGATTAAAAGAAGTGGGCTCAATGATTGAAGCCCAATCTGATCATGACTTAGACCGAGTCCAAATTCAATTAACTTAGGCCCAACCTAGATTTACCAACACTAAGCTCAAGCCCACTTCCTAATTTTTTTTTTCTCCTCTATTTTCCTAAGCCCTTCAACGTGTCCTCCCTATTCCCCTACCCCAGGACAAACCCATAGGCTACGTTTGACAATTGGGATAAAATTCGGGATAGGATATTTATATCCTATGTTTGGTGCTCTCTTCGGATAAAATAAAGTCGGATATACGAGGATATAGATATGATAAAATTATTTCAAGAAGATGTGAGATAAATGTGGATATGATTTCTAATGTCCATAATAGGAAAGTTATTTTTCTTGAATAACAAATTTATTAAATTAACAAAATTGAAATTATATTTCAATATAAATAATATTTGAATTTTAATTTAAGAAATTAAAAATAAAAAAATAAAAATTTATTTTTAATTAATCTTATTTTAATTTATATATTTAACTTTAATTCTATCTTATAATAAACATTCAATCTATAAATTAAATATTTATATTTATTATATATTTTAAGCATTTTTGTATTTGTGGTTTGTTAGTACAATTAAGGAAGAGTGTTATGAGAGATTTTCACTATCTCCGTTTATGATATGCCGCTTATAACAAAAAAATGTACATGATATGATGTGAACATATTTGACTTTAATATTGCAATTCATCAAACAATGGACGTAATATAAAAAAATCTCAGGATTTCATATCATATCTTATTTAGTCCTATCCCAATTAGAAATCCGGACAATCAAATGTAGCCATACAGAACACACCAAAATGCAAGTAGACTGCGCGAGGAGTTCAACAATCAAAGCTCGTTAGACTAATTCACCAGTATATTCGCATATACAGATTCCACTATCGCGTGCTCATGACCGAAGACTCCCCAAACCAAACCGAGAAACGACTTCCAACCTCCGGACAACTATCAGTTTCTACCCACGATCACTTGGGGCTCGCGCTCGCAGCCACACAATAAGCCCCAGGAACAATCACAGGAAATAGCTGAGCACGAGGCAAAACGATGGCCGAAAACCTGGGCTTGTTCGGACTTTGTAGAGATGAAATCTGACTAAAGAAATGTATTCGGCCATCGGTAAAAATGTTGTACAGGACAAAACACCTGTGCAAGTCCTTGGAACAATTCAGAATCTGAGACTAGAATGACCGATTTTGGTTCTGGCGTTCCCCCGAATATGTGGTGGGCACATATCAAGAAGAAGACATTACCCATTTTTAGATCACGGATTCGGATCCAAACTCAAAGAAAACCACCAGGAAAGGCTCGACACCAACAAGTTAGAAGTAAAACACGCATAAACCAGGGAAGCCAGGCCGTAGCCTCTCCTTCAACCAAAATAGGGCGGAGCAAAGAGGGTTCGAGGATATGAGCGTTTAACTGCGGGCTCCCTACCTGGCTTAGCGGGGTCCCTACCTGGCTTAGCGACGATGGCCTCGACACAAATCTAGCTATAGCTAGTGTTGTCTCCGTGTCACCAATCTGGGATCCTCCGGAAGACGGCGGATTGAATCGATAGATTTACTCGTCGGAAATCGAATACCGTGAGAAAGGGGAAGTCGTGGGCTTGGTGGGGTCAATTAGGGGCCGTCGGTTCGCGTCGAGGGGGGGCTAAACGACGCTCAGCCAGGCACGACTTTTTTTTTTCCCTCTTCTCCCGGTCTTTCTCTCACAATTTCTCTTGCGGCCTCCTCGTTTTCTCTTAATCGTGCGCCCAATTCTCTCTCTCCCTCTTCCTCTTGTATAGTTCTAGTCCACAGTTCGGCTTGCTGAACGGTCCAATCAGCAGAGGCCCTTCGCCCTCCGATCTCTCTTGCGTCAGCCGGTCCTTGGCCTACACCGGCGGTCCTCCCCTTGCTGTCTGCTCTGCCGCCGGTCTGTCCTCCGCCCTGGACAAATCTGTGGCCTTGAGCTCCTCCTCGAATTTACAGCTTGACCGGTCACTTGGCCGCTCGTTCTTCCCTTTTAACCGGCGGTCGCTTTCGCCGTCCCGGTCCTTTGAACGTGCCATTCTCTGTCATGCACGTGAACAGCAGGACGGGAGCAAGGAGGGGCCGGGCCGGCCCGGTTCGCCTCCTTTTTATATTAATTATTTTTTTAATTCTTATTTTGCTATTTTGTTATTCTTTTATTATTTTTTATTATAAAATTAGTAAATTTTAGTAATATTGATGTAAATTATCCAAATGCTTACCTGCTTTGTAATCTAATGAAATTCTTTTTGATAGGACCATGTCAATCTCTAATTTTGCTAAAATTTAGTTGTCAATAATAGTAACACCATCCCATTAAGCCATAGAATAATTTCTATTGGCACATAAAAAAACATATAAGTCAAGTATATTTGATGATGAAAATTAGCATGATCATATGTGTTGCAATTATAACTCTTACAGCAAACGAACTACTTTTTACGTTTTCCTTAATTGATATTCATAATCAGAATATTTAATGCCCAATTCCAAGTCTACTACCTTTTATGTTTGTTTGGAACCACAGTTGCAAATGTACTCATGGATGCTAATATTATTTAACCAATTACTTTCATGTGTTATTAGAAAAATCTCGAAATTATTGCAAGATTATTTTCTTTTGATTATTTTAATACATTTTTATATGGCTATAAATATGGTTATGAGTGCATATCGAGTTTACACGATGAGGGTACTATATTTTCTAATATTAATAGAAGAGGGCTACTTTTTTTAAACCCTTGAAAGTCATTATATCCATAATCCGAGATGTAAAGAGGGACTCCTTTTAGAAAATAATACTTCACGGAGAGAAAAATAATAATTCTCTACAGAGATAATCATTAACTCTTTGTTCTAGTATAGCCATACACTTGTACAATATGAATTCATCATTTTCAGTTTTTCAAGATTCAGACAACTTAAAAGTTATAGAAGTAGTATAATTGAATATACAGCAATCTTATTTGACAAGAGCTTATTGACATAAACATAGGAATGCATATCCATGCAATTGCAAAAGACATGTCATCTTTTCGGGGTGCTGCTAGAGTTGTACTTCATCATCTTGTGATGATCCACAAAATCCCATAGATTAGCCTACGAGGATTGACAAACACTTTGTGAAACTATTTCGTCGGAATTCCTTCCATGATAAAGTACATTTCACTAGAAGTTGTTCTTTGGTTTTTTATGAGAGGAGATAGATTCTATGATGCCTTTAAATAGGAAAATATCATAGGAACACAAGGAAACTGATAATTTCAGTTCAAACGAAACTGAAAGTATACAAGCTTTGCTAGAATTTAATCGATAATAAAACATGAGGACATAAAGATGCAACGCCAAAATTTAATTGATAGCAAAGATTTGAAAAACTATTGACATGAGTTGTCAATTTTAATTGGAAAAATTGTAGGGCTAATTAGTTGCTAAGTATATATTGCATAATATCTTTATTTTTAGAACAAGCATATTCTTAACCTAAGATAATGCATAGCCTAGAATAGGTTTTTTTTTTTTTTTTTTTTTTTTTTGTAGTTTTTTTCTCTGTACAACTATACATATTTTGTACTCATTTAGAAAAGATATTGAAGAGAGAAAAACATCAATGTTCGTCATGGTATCAGAGTAGAGATCCTAGGGATTTTTGCTATGATCAAACCTAAATTATAACAGGGAGGAAATAGACCTGATCAAAAACTATGTTAGAAACAATTGGGTGGCGCATCAACAACAAGGCGAGAGTCCATCCACAACTGCCATCCTTCAGGATTTAATGACCCAAATGACGCAAGTTTTGACCAAGAATTAGACTTAAATCCATGCGTCAAATAGCGATTTTTCCGCTACACATATTGGCATTAAGTTGGATGGCACTAACTATGCCTTATGGTCCCAAGTTTTTGAGATGTATATCTCTGATAAAGACAAGTTTGGATATATCAATTGGGACTTGCCACAGCCTCAACTGACGGATCCAACCTTTAGGAGATGGTGAACTGAAAATGCAATTGTGAAATGGCTGATTAATTACATGGACCCAACCTTGATAAGCAATTTTATTCATTTTCCTGCAGCAAAAATGGTAAGAGATTCGATTTCTACAACTTTTTGGATGGAATTGACACCTCTCAAGTGTATGATCTGAAAAGAGATGTGACTAGAATGAGATAAATTGGAGGGCCAATTGAAGCATATTATAACAATTTTCAAGGTTTATGGAGAGAAATTGACTTCCATCGCCTTAACCCGATGAAATGTCCCACAACATAGAAAGGTATAACTCAATTATATTGGAAGATAGAGTCTATGCTTTTCTTGATGGGTTGGATGATCATTTGGATAAGATACGGGCATATGTGCTTTAGATTCGACCATTCCCTATGGTTGAACAAGCCTATGCTCATGTCCGAAGGGAGGATGTAAGACAAGTAGTTATGGTGTCAGGCACAAAGCTTATACATGCTAGTGCCATGGCCTCCAAAGGAGTCAAGATGGAACCTCAATGACCATCGATGCTCCAAATTTCAAAACCGGTTCTTCCTCTCTAGGAGATGGAAAGATGAATACAACCTCAAAGGCCAAGGCACAATCGGAAGGAGGCTTTACACACTGTAGAAACATGAAGGATACTCGTGAAACTTGCTTTAAGTTACATGGATACCCAGAATGGTGTAAAGAGCTCAAGGCACAAAAATATGCTAATAATGGGTTGGGATGAGCTCCTTTGTTAAATGCAGAACCTCACTTATCTTTGATTCCACATGTGGAATCGTCAAGTATTTTAACTACTCTTAATAATCAAGGTAATCGTGGTTATGCATTGGTTAGTTATAATCAAGATATTTAAGTGGTTGGATTGTTGACTCGAGAGCAATTGACCACATGACATTCAATTCAAATGAATTTGTCAAGATTACTATAACATCTTCGATTCCAACCCCATAAGGATTGGCCATAAAAGCCCTGAATGGATCGACCATGGGCCATTGGCCATGGGATCGATTAGTTCGATTGGTCAAGAATCAAGGATCGGTCATGGTCTGATCGACTGACTGACCATGAATTGGTCAAGCTGTTGGCCACGAATCGTTTATCGACCATACTGATGGGATTGGATCACCAACTCATAAAATGACTTTTTGATCATAAGAAATGGTCACAAGATGATTTTAGATCAGCAGATGGTACCATCATGGGTCGATCCAACCAATTATAGTGCTCGACTGCGGGTGATTCCGTTTGACTATGCATTGATACACGGATGATCCGACTCGATCAAATGTGATCGTCTTCCGACAAAAAATGCATCATTCCCTAATTAATTCTTAGTGATCGGAAATGAATCTTGAATTGGTGATGTCTGATCGTGGGTCGGAAATACACTGACCATGAACCATACAGATGGATTTGGTGCCGATTGAAATGAGCTCAGGGATAGACCTAGCTATTATGTCACTAACTCTAAGGTCCATGAGTGCCTTGGCTTAGTGCTAGGCCATGGATAGCTTTAAAATTGGCCTTGACCGATTGAAGGATCAATGGACCGCCATTTAGGCCGACCGACCGTCCAATGGAACAATTTGGCCAAGTATGGGGTACGGTGATTAAATCTCGGGTGTATGTGATTCAATTTTTCGAGGTGTACCTAATGATCCATTTTTTTGTCCCAAAATCAACTTAGATGACGGAATTCTTTGGACCGTCTTCTTGAGGAAGAAAAGGACAAAATAAATAAAACTCTGGAGCACCCTCATTAAATAAATGGGGTGATGTGTCCTTTGACTTTGCAAAAGCTATGATGAAGTTAAAAATATCCTTGATGGGCAAGAAAAGGATGGTGCACATGTGGCCCAATAAAAAAGTGATACCTAAAGCTCTCATTAATGACCTAAGAAGTTTAGGCATTGAGTTGGCAATCTTGATAGTCTTATCTTCAAACTTCATTAAATGATCATTAAATGCTAGATACAAATGATCCAATGAAAGGGTGAAAAGCGAGCCACCATTGATGACGCCTATAAGCTAGATTGCCAAGCAAGATCTTTTAGCCGTCGAACCCATTCTTTAGGCGCAATCATTGGATAAATAGGTTTGCCACCTAAAGACCATAGGCGGGACACTTGAAAATTTTAGAATGGACCATTTAGCTCGGTAATGATGGCACCAAGTAGTATAAATAGGAGGACCTCTCCTCATTTTTCACCATGTCATTCACTTTCTCCTTCCTCCTCCTCTTAGACACCATCTCCTTGTCACGTCTCTCTCTCTCTCTCTCTCTCTCTCTCTCTCTCTCTCTCTCTCTCTCTTTTCTGCCTTGCTCGCCCATTGCCTTACAAGACGACCCTCTCTTGGTAAGGCCACCTATAATTTATCGAGGTTAATAAAAAATAAGTAGAATTCTTAACCCTTGGCTAGGGCGATATGCTACGTCGTCGAGTCTTAGTCATGTGCTTACTCATGAGTAGTCATTTTTATGTTGTAGGTCCATTTTGTATGGTTTGCTCATGTGTGAGTTAAGATGGAAGATAATAAACTGGCTTATGCGACACATGATATGTGATCATTAAATAAAAGAAGAAGACCATCGTCACATAATGTTGGCAGCGATGCCTTGTTTGTAAAAACGGGATGCCATGGTTGAGCCAGGATGCTTGGGTTGAGCTCGAATGCCTTGGGTGAGCTAACCCCCGAGATGTCTTGATTAAGCCGGGATACCCTAGTTGAGCCAGAAAACTAGCTTGAAACTAGATGCCTCAGTTGAGCCGAGATGCCCTGGTTGAGCCAGGATGTATGTTAACAAACCTTTTATGCATGTCGGTATGTTTATTATTACTTGACTTGGTGTGTTCGTGGATAATGGAAGGTAAGCATGCATAAAATTTACATCGAAAGGTATATATGTGTAGTCGAGGTGAAGCAATAATATTATTATCGATCTACCATCGATATTATAATTCAAATACTATTCTTGCTAAATTTGATGACGAGTTGTCATTCTAGCAGAGGATTAGGGGTTTTTATTTACTAAGTCGTAGACTCACTCCTTATTTTTTAGACTTGTAGGTAGGAAAGCGTCATGTCAGCTTTGGAAGCCGCAATCACGCTAGAGGAGATAGGAGTTTCCCCTAGTTTTTGTGGAAACTTGTAGTTTGATTTAAAAAGGAAAAATGGCCCGTAGAAAAAGGGCTTGTAAAAGTACTTTTATAATATAAATCAATGTATTATGTGTGATGTATGTTCCAATCTTCCAACTGTTCTTTGTCTAGGGAGTTCATTTGTTCATGTTTCCATATGTGCATGATAACAAGATAAAAAGAATCGGGACAACGACAAGCTTGGGATGTCACGAAATAACCATTGTTGCTCATGACCCTAGAGATGGAATCGAGTTCGTGACAATCACCAACCAAGACGAAGTAGTATTGCCAATGCTAATGGGGTCATAGACCCTATTACAAGAGTTAGGGCTGTTGCTCTCATCCTTTTTCTCATTATCCAATACTTTGTTGGTTCCATCTTTCTCAAATAAATTGATGTATGTAGGGCAAGCCACTGAAGTGCTAAATTGCGTTGCTCTAATCTATCCTATTTTTTGTCTTTCTCAGGATATTCTCATAAAGGAGATCAATGGGCGTGGTACCAAGAAAGGGGGTTATGCTACATGGATTATTTTAGTCCCGGTAAAGATAGCAACATGCAACACTCAACTGATATCAATGAGAGATAGATTTGGCTAAGGCATCGTCGTTTGGAACATTCGTCATTTAGTTATATGAAGTATCTATTTCCTGATCTATTTTCCAACTTTTAGGATTCAACTTTTAGATGTGAAACTTGCATTTTGGCTAAAAGTCATAGTGCACCTTTCTCAATAAGTATACATAAAAGTGATATTTCATTTATGTTAATTTATTCTGATGTTGGGGACCCTCTCCAATTGCTATTGTTTCCAAAATTAATTGATTTATGACATTTGTTGACGATTGTACCCAAATGACTTGGTTATACTTGCTGAAGCACAAAGATGATGTGTTGGGTATGTTCTGAACTTTTCATGCTATGATTCAGATGCAATTTTCAGCTAAAACTCAAATTCTTTGTTGTAACAATGGTGGAGTAAGGAATTTCAAAATGCTTTCGAGAATCATGGTCTTCTTCACGAAACCTCCTGTACTCAAACACCACAATAGAATGGAGTTGTCGAATGGAAAAAAAAGAAGACATATCTTAGAAACTACTCATGCATTATTGTTTAGTTCACATGCACCGAATAGATACTGGTATAATGTTATGGTCACAATAGTATATCTATCGAACCGTATGCCTTCAAAGGTGTTGAATTTCAAGACTCCATTTTAAGTCCTTTCCAAACATGTTAGTCTACCATCTATTTTGTTGATTCCTCCTCGAGTTTTCGGATGTGTTGCTTTTGTTAATTTCCATAAAAATCAATATACTAAGCTTGACCTTTGTGCAATTCGTTGTGTTTTTTTGGGGTATGACGCACAAAAAAGGAATATTGATGTTACAATCCTACTACCAAACATACCTATGTCACCATGGACGTAACCTTCGTGGAATCTAAAAGATTGTTTTTATCATAACTAGCATCCAATTCTTCCTTTCGAAGGGAGATACTAGTTGAAAGGCAAAATTAGTAGGATTATGTTGTATCCGAATACACTTTAGTACAAACTAAAATTGGACAAGCTGGCAGCCTAGTGAGCGAAAAAAAGTGAAGTAGTAGTTAGTGAGGAGAATAAAATTGATATTGAGTAGGGGAACAATGATGATACTACACGGATTGTTAAACCTCGTAACTCTTCAGTACCTAACGAGTCTCCTGAGAATATTCTTGAGGTAAGTTCTCCTACTACACCTTCCTCTCTTAATGACTTGGATAATTCTGTCAATTATCATTTACTTTTAGGCATAATCGTGGAAAGCCCCCAAATCAGTACTCATCGAATTTTAACGGAAGGAGATCAAAATGCCCTATTGTAAATCATGTATCAACTTGGAGATTATCATAACCTCTCAAGGTATTTGCACACAACATGTCTTCAATCCATGTTCTTAATGGAATATAAGAAGCCTTAGTAGATCCAAAGTGGATTCAATTGATAAAAGAAAAAATGGAGGCGCTAAAGAAAACTAAAACATGGAATCTTGTTCCATTGCCAGATGGAAAAAAGACGATTGGGTGTAAATGGGTGTTGGTGGATAGATCTATTGAAAGATATAAGGTGAGACTTGTGGCAATAGGATATACACAAACATATGGCATAGACTATTAAAAGACTTTTTCATCGGTGACAAAATTGAACACTAGTAGGGTCTTGTTGTCTCTTGCTGCAAATTTAGATTGGCCATTGCACTAGTTTTCGATGTAAAGAATGCCTTTCTTCATGGCAACCTTGAGGAGGAGGTTTATATGGATATTCCATTAGGGTACACTATTTCCTAGAAAAACAAAGGTTGTGTGTAAGTTGCGATGTTCGTTGTATGGTCTAAAACAATCATCCCGCGCATGGTTTGGACAATTCGGCTTGGCTATGAAGAAGTATGGTTTTTACTAGAGTAACTCAGATCAAAATCTATTCTTGTTTGACAAAGAAAGGTAATGGCTTTAATAATCTATGCGGATAACATGGTTATCACATGGGATAACATGAAAGAGATCTCTAGACTTCAAAAGAGATAGGCAATTGAGTTTGAAATGAAGAACCTATGGGCTCTCAAATATTTCTTAGGGATAGAAATAGCTAGACCAAAAAATGGCATATTTCTTTCTCAAAGAAAAAATGTGCTAGATCTATTGTCTGAAGTGGGATTGCTAGACTATAAGCTAGTTGATACTCTAATTGTTCAAAATCACAAGCTTGGAGAGTATCCTGATCAAGTGCCAACTAATAAGGAGAGGTACGAAAGATTAGTGGATAAGTTAATCTATTTATCCCATACTCGTCCAGATATCGCTTATGTCGTAAGCATATGAATGTGGTAGTTCAAATTCTTTGTTACTTGAAAGCTGCTCTCGGGAAAGGACTTTTGTTCTCAAAGAATAACCATGTTAATATTGAGGTTTATACAAATGTAGACTAGGCAGGTAGTGTTTATGACTGGAAGTCCACAATGGGCTACTTCACCTTCGTAGGAGGCAATCTTGTCACTTAGAGGAGCAAGAAGCAGAAGTTAGTGGCATTGTCTAGTGATAAAGTTTGAGTTAAGAAGATTGGCCAAAAGGACTTTGTGAACTTGTTTGGCTTAAGATATTACTGATTGAGATTGGTTTTGCTCTCAATTTTAAGATGAGATTATTTTGCGACAATAAGGTAGCCATCGATATTTCTCGTAATCCAATCTAGCATGATCGTACTAAACACATTGAGGTAGATACACATTTCATCAAACAAAACTTTGATGCCAATATAGTTTGATTCCCATTTGTTAAATCTGAAGACCACTTGGTAGATATACTCAAAAAGGCCTATCTCTAGTAAGATTTTCTACAACTCACTTAACAAGTTGGGCATCAGTGATATCAATGCACCAACTTGAGGGGGAGTGTTGGCGAGAGTTGTCAACTTAGATTAATTAGAAAAATGGTAGGGCTAATTAGTTACTAAGTTTATATTGTATAATATCTTTATTTGAGAATCAACTAAATTTTTAGCCTAAGTAGTGCATAACCCAGAATAGTTTTTTTTTGGTAGTTTTTTCTCAATACAATTATATATATTTTGTACTCATTCAGAAAAGATAGTGAAGAGAGAAAAACTTCTCTATATATCAAAAACTACAGCTAACATACACACCAAAATTTAATCAACGATGCAGTATTTGAGAACTATAGCCATAACTATAGCACAAAAATTAAAAGGTAACAAGTTTTTTATGTGTTGTGCAAGGGGCCTCCGAAGAGTACCATGTAGCTAATTAGAACTACAATCAATGGTTGCCAACGGAGATTCAAATGAAAATTACAAACAAATGTTACAAATAGAAGTTACAAACACTTATTGAAAAATAAATAATTTCCTAGTGATTATGAGAAATTAGGACAATCCCAAAATAGGGACAAAATAACCAACCAATAGTTATTCTCTTGTCAGTTGCTTGCTATCAATGTCCAAAAATCGTACTCATAAGGGAACTCATGAAACCACCGGTCATTATAAAGTTTAGGTCCTAAGAAAGCATTTTCAAAGGATAGTGACTATTGTTTCTTTTTTTTTTTTTTTTTAAAAAAAAAGATCACATAAAGAAAGATTTCGATAAATATAAAACTTGGTTATCCAAGCACAAACCGATAGATAATGATCCTTTGGCATTTGTTTATGAATCCAACCTATAAAAAACCTCATCTAGTTCATGATGGTTAGATAGGGGTGCAACAAATTATGTTGCTTACTCTATATAGATTTATAAATCGAAGGAAGCCAAATCATGGTGAATCATAACTTACCGTGGGAAACAACAATATAATCAACATTGAGTTTGTCAAAGATTTCATTGTAATTCTAAATTCTAGTTTTAATATAATATTATGAAAAATATTTATGTATCATCCTTGAGACGGAACTTAGTTTCCATATCATATTTGGACATATGTGGTTATTCTTTTGAAATAAATAACAATACTATTTCTATGTTTTTAATTCAAATAAGGTTAAGTGCTGTAATATATCCAATAAATTGTATGGATTGTGTTTAATTCTCAATAATATATATGTTGTTTATGTAGTTGAAAAGGTTCTTTCCAAAGGATCTCTATCTAAGGGACAGTCTTATGCATTGTGGCATAAACGTCTTAGTCACATCTCTAGAGAAAGAGTAGAAAAAGCTAATAAAGGTCGATATCCTACTTATATTTAAAATGACCTAGAGACTTTGCGTAGACTATTGTGAAGGTAAGATGATCAGGATAAATAAGAAAATTGTAATCCGAAGTTCTGAGCTGTTGGATGTCATTCTACTTTCGATAAGGATATCTGTACTTGATTAAAGAAAAGTATGAGTTTCTTGACAAGTTCAAAATTTTTTAGATTGAAATAGAGATACAGTTAGGAAAAGTTATAAAGATTGTTAGATCTAACCGTGATGATGAGTATTTTGGTAAGCATGGCGATGCTTCATAACTTAAAGGATCATTTGCTAAATACTTGTAGGACTCCAAGATACTATCTTAGTTTACTATGCTTGGAAGTCCTGAATATAATGGTGAGGCCAAAAGGTGCAATAGCACCATTATGAAGATCATGAGAAGTATGACTAGCAAAACTAATTTAGCCGATTTTCTATGAGGTGATACTTTGAAAGCAACCTTTCACATACAAAATTGTGTTTCTACCAAAATTATTGATTTAACTCCATTTGAGTTATGGAATGGGCATAAACTTAACTTGAATCATCTTAAAGTTTGAGGTGTCCTGCAAAAGTAATGTTATATATAATTCAACATTAAGTAAGTTACAATCTAGAATCACTTGAAGTTGCTTCACATCTTACCCAAATCATTCGAAGAGGTATCGGTTTTATAATTCTAATGGAGGTACAATCATTATGGAATCACAGACAACATAGTTTCTGGAGTTTGACGTGGCCAATAAGAGGAGGTGCTCATAGACTATTGAGGATAATAATACGGAAGACTACTATGTTTTTGTCTTTACATATATAGACAATTGTAGAGTCTCCTTCACCATAAATTGAGCTTGTTGAGGTCTAGGATTGTTGTTTAACATAGTTCTTAATAAAGTTCCTTAAGCCTCTCAAGTGTAGGATAATATTGCAATAGTCCACTTAAGAAATATGTTTGGGAAAGACGATCAGCTATACCATCGAACTATATGATCAATCAGTGAGAGTGTGACTACAATATCTATTACGTGGTTGATCTAATGACTTCTACAGGTGTTGTTTCTTATCCTCAAACAGATCTATGATTAGATGTGATGAAAGATGAGATACAATTTATGAAACATAATGGTATTTAAGAGCTTGGTGGTTGTCTAAAGGTCACAAGCTCGTCAACTACAAACGGGTGTGCAAGATTAAAAGGGACTCCAAAAGATTTAGAAGTTTAAAGCTAGATTGGTAGTCAAGGATTTCATTCAGAAATAATGTGTTAACTGTGAAGAAACATTTTCCTAGTCTCTTCAAAAGATTCTTTTAGAGTGAATATGGCATTAGTAAACTCATTTTGATATGAAGATACACCATATGTATGTTAAAACTATCTTTCTAAATGGAGACCTTGATAAAAGGTTTATATTATTCAACTCAAAAGTCTTGCAGCAGATGATTCGGATAAATTTGTGTGCAAACTGAAAAATCTAACTAAGTTTTTAGAACTATGATACTTGAAGTTTCATAATATTGTCACTTTGTTCAGTTTTGTTGAGAACAAAGTAAATTAGTGTGTATACTACAAGATCAGTGGAATGAAATTTATTTTCCCATACTTTTTATAAACAATATTTTGCTTACAAGCAAAGATCTTGGATTATTGCATGAGACCAAGTAGATATTGTCAAAGAATTTGACATGAAGCACCATGGTAAGGTGTTTTTCGTCCTTGACTTAGAGATTTGTAAGGATTGTTCTCGTCATATATTGAGTTTGTCTCAGAGAACATAGGTTGACTATATTTTGAAAAGATTTAGTATATAGCACTGCCAGTCAGGAATCACTCCTATCATTAAAAGTGATGAATTAAATCTGTTATAGTGTCCTTATGCTAGTGTACTTGAAAATATCATGTATGCTCAAATTTGCACTAAAGTAGACATTACTTTTGCGACATGACTTCTAGGTAGATTTTAGTTAAAAACAGAATATGATTACTAGGTTACTTCCAAGAAGGTTTTAAAGCACCTAAAGAGGGCAAAAAACTATATGCTGATTTATAGACATGTTCATGCCCTATATCTAGTAGGGTACTCGGATGCAAACTTTGTTGGCTATTAAGATAAAGTCAGTAAGAGGGTACATCTTTATGTTTACAAAAGGTGCAGTATCATGGAAGAACAAGAAATAAAAATCTTTGTCATCATTTACCACATAAATGGAGTTTATAGCATGCTTTTCAACTACTACTCAAGGCTCCGGAACCTCATTGGGGAGTTAACCATATTTGACTTTGTGGATAGACCTATATAGTTGTATTGAGACAATGACTCTACAGTATTATTCATCAACAATAACAAACGTCTCAAGGGGTCTAAGCATATGGTAGTAATTTTTTTACCATAAAGGAAACAGTTTAGAATGGTGACATTACAATAGGGCGTATTTCCACAGATGATATGCTTGTAGATCCACTAATTAATAGGTCTTCTCCTTTGTGTGTTTGAATGACATATCATTAACATGGCCTTAGGAGTATCATGGGATACTATTGTTTAGTGGGAAATGTTTCGATTTTACTTTAATAAAGTTTACATCTGTATTTGTTACATTTAGTAATATTATGATATGTATAATTCTTTTACATTTAGTAAAGTGATTCTGAATGCATTGCCATCGAGTTGAATATATATTGATGAAAATCTTAAGGCATTGCGTAAACATTGAATAAGGGCTAGAGGCGTAGCCTTAAGGATATGTCTTGTTATAAAAAAAGAAAAAAAAAGGCTAATTATAAGGATAAGACATATGTAGGTTCATTGGAACTATAAAGATATTCTTTAATGACACATAAAGTTTTTTTTTTACACTTAAGGTAAGAAAACATTGAACAATGAAGTGGATGAGACACATGTCACGACCTAACCCCTTCGACTAGGGAGGGGAATTTTAGGTTTAGAGGTATTGTCAACTTCAGGCTGACGCCCTTCTATTGACTTGGGCTCTCCCAAACTCATATTTCGCGCGATATCGGGTGTTTAAATTTTAAGCAATTAACCCTCTATGAATTTCAATTAAAGAGCCACCACTAGCCTTTTTTGGTTGGCTAGAAAGCAAGTAAGATATGGGAGAATATCTTATTATTTGTGCAACCATAAAGTCTAGATTTGCAGACTTGATTACATTAATCATGAGACTAATGCCCTTTCAATACCTAACTCAATTAAATTCTAGCTAACATCATGGCAACCTATCGAAGAATTGCAGGCTTCGTCTTAGCCATTCTAAAACAAGGAAAATGACATCCGAGATATTGAGGTGCACATCCAAGTATAATTACAAAGAAAAACACACAAACAACCTAATATTGTTCTTAAAAGGAAAAAGAAATCCAAAACAAAGAATATTACAGTAAAGCCATAAAGGCTTATCCGGCGATTATAAAATTTAACGAAATAAAATCCTACCGATCCTAAATTTCTAAAACCAGCCACCCAGGAAACAAACAAGCGTGAATAATTTAATATGAGGAAAGAATACCCTAAGTTGGGTGGCCTCGAACCACTGGCTTCGCCAGCAAAGGGAGGTCTCCGACGAAGAGCTTTCCAGCCTGGTGATATGCATGCACATTGGACTCGAAGAAGGATTTTTTTTATCAAATCACATACAAACACGGAGAAAATATGAGGATAAGACTTGATTCAACAAATATCGCAACCAGTAGGAATCGATCTTGAGTTTAAACGCAAGTTAACAATCGGCCCTCTATTAGGCATTTTATCGAACAGCTAAAGTGCGACTTCAATACGAATTCTCTGCGAGGTTTCAGAGGGATTTCTCAGCTTAGCAACGATAAATTTTACTCCAAGTCATCATTACACACTAGAACTCGACTTCGGTATTACACGATTCGTCCGAAATCTCATCGTTTTAGTTCAGTGTTCTCAAACTCAGTAGAACAGGGAAGAACAATGCATACGAATGAGAGATTTCCGTGGTTCGGAGCTACGGAGTCACGATCGTTGCAACCACAACAATGAGGCTTGAGAAGACCGCCCATAGTCCTTCTTTCCAGCGATGAATGGTCCCGATCGACAGGCTTCTCTGTTCAACCTCGAGCGGATGTGATGGCGGGTACTCGGAAAAATCAGTTTGGCCGTCTAGGAGCGACCAAATCGGAAAAGGGATCTTCAGTCCTCGAGAGAATCATCCAGACCTTCTCCCCGACCTCCTCCTCTCGGTCCAATCTCGAGCATGCTCCCCTCGCTTCCGGGAAGAATCTCTTCCGTTAGCTTTGCCAGCTCAGGATTCTAGAAGGCTCTTCTTGGTCATGCTTCGGTCACCGTTGCCGCGCCTCATCCTTCGTCACGGACGCTCGCTCGTGGCTGTTCCTCTGTTGCGTCACGGTGCTCGCACGCGTTTTCTTCGCTCACAAACGTGAGCATGCGAAAGAGAAGGAGCCTGGGACATGGGCCGGGCCTTCTTCTTTTAACTTCAGGTGGGCTATTGAGGACAACAAAAGGAAAAAAAAAGACATGGGCTCAAAGAAAGTGAGTTGGACGCATGGGCCGATAGAAGCAAACGAAATAAGAGAAATAGGCTGGCTACGCGGGCTTGGCAGGCCCGAAATTTACTAAAGAAGATTGGGCTCCGAATCTATGGCCTTTTTCTTTATTTTTAAATTTCCTCCTTTCTCAAGTCTCTTTTTTTTTTTTTTTATCTTCTTTTTTTTTTTGTATTTTTATATTTTTTTTTTTATAAAAGGGGATACTCAAACAATCGACAAAATTCGGGTGTCAACAATACATAAGATATTACTCTCTATGAGAAATGTTATTTATTTGTCACAAGATCATATTAAATCCATATTTGTAGAGCTAAAAGCATTCATGATTATGGAAGGCTTTATGTGTATATATGTAGTTACCGCCATGATTTGGAGTTTAATTCTTCATGGAATCAGATTGACTATTAAGAATTATCTCTAAACCAATATAAAATGTGTATATATACAATATAATTGCAATTAATATAACCTAAGTGGAAGAACGTAAGAGTTTTTTTTTTTTCATGTGGACTACATTAATTGATATTATAATTTATCGTTTCATGGGATTAATATAATAAAATGAGATATAAGGTTTTTTAATTAGTTTAATAATTGATTGGTTAGTGTAGGCCGAGTTGAGCACAGCTCATAATGAGAGGGCCTACCTAAAAACTCTAAAAATGGTTATCAAGTCTCTCGTCTAATCCTAATACATATGAATATCCTCACATAAGGAGCCTTTACAAAATGCTAAGGCTAAGGGGTAGTTTCATTGAGCTAGTAATACAGAAAATAATAGAAGAGTAGAGAAGCACTTGAGTTTTGGATTGTTGCTATTCCGCATCAATAATTATGGATTCTAAATAACGTGCACAAATTTCTTTACTCATTTATATGTGTTTTTAATTTTAGTTATGAAAATCTTGGGAGCGCTTTCGCGGCTTACAACCCCATCCAGGACAACCTTTGAGTCAACGTGTTCTCGTATATCAGCGGGACAAGAAGCTTGTAATCGGAGACATGAAACGACTCCTGGTCCACTTCGAACGCTGATCCGCAGGAGCTGAATTCCTGAACTAACATGTAATTCGTCGTGCTGTTCATGGATATATTGAGGGTCCTGAGGCTCTTGGGGATTGACGTCTGACAGCACCTGAGGCCCGAGCAAGCGCTGCCGGCTGTGAAGTTGATGTCCTCGCGGCAATAGGAGGAGCATCCACTCCCGAAAGTCCCAGCAGTGTCCGAGATAAGGGCTGAGGTGTCGCAGCCGAAGACTCTGAGCTTGTTCCGGGTGTCCAAAAATGTATAGAGCCCATCTTTACTCATCGTGAACGACGTGTCAGGGTAAGATTCGTCAAGCAGATTGCCACTCTGGTCATAACAGTCGCACGATATGTATATACCAATGGATATCGTCCCGTTCACCACAGATATGTCGAACACCAAAATTTTGTTGTCAAAGAAAAGCTTCGGGGGAGAAAAAGTGTGGTTGCAGATGAGGACGAAGTCGGAGTTCCGCGCGCAACTTTCGTCGAGCCCGAATGGGAAAGGCACACTCATGTTCCCGCACACTGGGTCGCAGGTGTCCTTCTTGGTAAAGGTGGCCAAGGCGAAGGCCATTGGAAGAAAATACGCCACGGCCGCCTTCATCGCAGCCACCTTCATCTTACCTTTATCAGTCTGTGCTTCCTGTGGTCTCCTCTTCCCGGTATTTGTAGATCTAGTCTAAAATGCCGATCCTTCAGCGGCATTGAAAAACCGAGTCATTGATACTGACCCATGGGAGAGAGATTGCGGCGCTTTCCGGAAACCATATTTTTCAATTCGCAAACAAGTCAGTAGATATCATCTATATGAGACCAAATATACATGTGAATAAATAGTCACTTTCATTTTCACTCAAAATGCAAAATTTTAAAGCCGTGACTATTCCAAAATGTAGGGAATTTTCCAATTATCAAAGTATTAAGAACATTTATAACATGAACTTTCAAGTTTCATGATTGGTTATTCAATAAGTACTCTCGGGGAACCTCTTAAAGTCACTTGAAAAGAAACAAAAAGATGTGTACGATAACATAATTATCAAAAAACAAATAATTTCAACGTTCTATTAGGGAAACGAAAAGTCCTTTTTCTATATTCTCTCTCTTTTCCCATCATCTTCTTCAACCTTCAGCCATGAGGAGGGTTTGACCTAATCTCACCCTCCCCTCCTCTCTCTTTTGTTGATTTTATTTGCGTTTTATTGTTCTTTTCTTACTTTTTCTTCTTTCCTGATTTAGATTTGGGAGCTTTCTTCTCATGGTATAGTTATTGACTTGAGAGTTTGAATTCTCTCGATTTAATTTTAGATTTTGGTGCTATCTTCTCCCAATCTAGATTTAGGAGTTTAATAAATATGCTTTTGGGGATTCGATGGCCCTCTGCTCTATTCTTGTACAGGTTCTCTATCTTCAGTCTCAATGATTATCACAAAAGTTTTGGCATTTCGTTGAATTACGAAGATTTGCTCCTCCACATGTTAGATCTGTGTTTGTTTAACTTATTATAATTGTTTCCATACGATGATGGTGTAGACGAAGCCAAACTTAGGTGTGCACCACCAACTGGCAACGTCGTAAATTGAAGAAAGAATTTCTATTGTGTTCATCACTAACAAAGACACGAGATCCAGTGATTGGCCACCAATTTTGTTTGATAGATCTGTTTATGTGAAATGAGTTTGTGCTTAACTTTGCAAAAGCTTCATCGATCATCCTTGTGTATTGGATTTGGTTTTGTTTTTCAGTATTCATGCTCTGTTTCGATTTGCTTTGTCATAAAAACTATGTACTTCTGCATTCTTTTGAGTAATTAATACAATTTTCTTTCAACCAAAAAAAAATTTGTCCTCTTTTATCTTTTTTCATTCTCCTTCTAAACATATTTGAAGAAGTCGTATATAGGATTATTTCAAGAGGCTAATATTATTTGATGTTCGACTAACCGTCAGCTAACCGCTGTGAAGTTTGTTCCCAGTTGAACTAGCCATTACCTATTTATTCTTCTAGCTATTGTGACATGTACTCTGGTAGCTTGCCTGTTTGCCCATAAATACCTGCCATCTTGTTCATTATTGATGCACTAGAATACATACACCAACTTCTATCTTCTATTTCCGATCTCTCTTGGTTATTGCCACCTTCGAAGATCATTACCAGATCTTCATAGAAGAGACCAACCTAAGGAGCTGCATGCAATATAGTCAAAGGGGATGATTTCCAAAGCTAATTTGGTGAAAAACAACCAGCACCAATAGAGGCACACAAATAAATTTCATAAACATGATTATTGACGACTTATATAGGTAATGCTAGATTAGGACATGTTGATAAGTCATCTGTACTGAAAATGCATTCTATGGGTTTAATTTCAGGTATGAATTCTGGTAGCGCGAGTGAATGTGAAGTATGTGTGCAACTAAACAGATTAAAAAGTAAAGTGCATCTACTTGTAGAATCTGCATAATTCGAATAATCCATATGAACTTTGGTGAGTTCAAAACTGTCCATAATTAGAGGTGGTAAGAAATATTATGGAATACCCATTGATTGCCGTTCTAATTATTTAAAAATATGTTTGCTTAAGAATAGAAATGAAGGTTTGAATTATAATATGTTACATAGAGTAGAAGTAGAAATTAAAAGAGTTAGATACTAACAGAGGAGGAGAGTATGTTTTGTTTAGTGATCATCGTGAAAATGAATGTAATATTCATGAGATTATTCGTCCATATTCACAAGAGTCAAATGGTGTAAGTTAATGGAAAAATTCAATCTTTAATAAGTTAATAAGTGGTTTGATTGTTAATACGTGTGCACCGATAATCTATGAGGTGAACCCATTTAAACTTGATATCCTTAGGATACGAATCAAAACTACGGTCATTGGTATTTTAAGCCAAAATCGTGACATCATCCTTATCGTTTGAGTAGACACTCATTTAAAGTTGAGTTACATAGGAAAGATTTTGAACCCACAACCACCGGTTTTTCTAGCCGAAAGCATGGGACGCCCCTGCGGTTGAGTCAATCCCCAGATAGGTTTTCAGAACTTTCCACATAAACCGAAGAAAACCCCTTGGTATTCTAACAATCTAGATTGCGAATACGGGTAATGTTGCGCGTGTAGGAAGTTCAGATCCAACAATGAAAGAGCCTGGCTCCATGGCATTACGAGGGGATGACTTGACAAGTCGTCGGAGAAGATGGACTTTTCTTCTCTCTCTCCTTTTTATTTTATTTTATTTTCCTTTTTTGCTCAGGAGGGGAAGACGGACTTCGCAAGTCGTCGTTCGGGCGTCTCAACAAAGAAGGCGGAGTTCACGATGATGAGCGAGTTTTCGTCCTGCGCCACCAGACTGTAGAAGATTCATCAAGGAAGTAGACATTTTGGAGAAGTGACAAAAGTAGTCCTTGCCAGTTTTTGTTGCTCTGTAGACCTGATATCAGCTGATATTTCATCAGATTTTTACCCGAGGCTAGTTTGAGGACCCCTGCCTTGCACATGATGGGAGAAAGCCTCAAATCGGCAAAGTTTAAACTTTGATCGATAGAGTTAAAAGGTGAATAGCTTTGATTGACAATGCTCAAAAGAAGCAGACGAAGAAGCCTTTGCTTTATAACACCATATTTCACCTTATTAAAAATAATTACAAAAGTCGCATTTCATAAACTTGATAGATAAATTTTAAACTTAATGACTCAAAAATATAGTAAGTGTTCCAAGGAGATAAATTTCTAATGATTAGACATAGAAATACAAACAGTCATGACGTAGAAATACAAATAGATTTCTTAAAAGTAACGTTACAATGATGGCTCTTCTTTTAGGCGTCCATCAGTTTTGTGAATTGAACGAATATCTTAATGAATTGATAACTTATTTAATTGATCAACAACTTCCAATAAATTTGGTTGAATTACTATCATCATGAATATCCTTTTTATTGATATAATCAATTAAAATTACGATAATAAAAAATTTGATAAAATCAGCCGATATTTAGGAGGACTAAGAAACTTTCTCGGGTCAACCTTCCTTTCTGATGCTCAATGGAATCCAAGTTCTGCGGTCTGCATCTTCCCATGAGAAGTGGCAAGGGGAATGGACAAATTCCGTGCCTTACCTAGCAAACTAAAGCTGGCAAGGACTGCAAAGCTGGCAAGGACTACTTCCTCACTTCTCCAAATGTCTTTTTCATTAATGAATTTTATTGCGGTACGGCAACGCGTGACGAAGACTTCCTCGCGAACTCAACTCTGCGCCTTCTTTTAATGCAACGTCTGAACGACGACGACTTGCGAAGTCCGTCTTCTCCGACGACTTGTCGAGTCATCCCCACATGATGCTGTCCACAACATTCACCTGTATTAGCGACCTAGATTTGTCCATTCCCCTTGCCGCCACTCATGGGAAGATGCAGATCGCGGAACTACGACTCCATTGAGGATTACGAGGAGGAAGATTGACCCGAGAAAGTTTCTTAGTCCTCCTAAATATCAATAGACATTTTATTAATTTTTAACCCGAGGCTAGCTTGAGGACCCCTCCCATGCACAAACATTCTTTTTACTGATATGATTAGTTAAAACTAGGATAATATAGTATATTAAGATTTCATTCGTTTCATGAAAAATAACTTCCAAGAAAACATCTTTTGGATTTTTGAGCATTCGTTTCATAAAAAATAAATTGCTTAGAAAAAACATTTTTCATGAAAGTAAAAAAGTCCTCTAAATTAGAGGAAAATGTTTTCCACTTTTGAAAAGTGGAAAACATTTTCCTCACTTGTTTTCTCTTATCTCATACCCCTACAAGCCCTCACTCCCTCCTCCTCCTTTTTCCTTCTTCCTTCTTCTTTTTCTTCTTCTTCTTTTTTAAAAAAAAATTATTATTTGTTTATTTATTTAAATTCGAATTATTTTTTACTTTTATTTTTCTTTTCTATTTTACTTTTTCTTTCCTTTGTTTCATCGCTTCTTCTTTATTTGCTGGTCGCTAGCCACGACAATAGCCTACGACCGGCGACAAGCGAGCCTCGAACTCGCCAGTGAGCATGAGGCTCACCCATCTCTAGCGAGCTTAGGCTCGCCTTTCACCAGATCGACGAGCGCAAGTGTTGAGCTTGAGGCTTGAGGTCGGTGAGCTTCGAGCAAGGCCTGAGGTTAGTGAGCTTGAGCCTCGCTTGCCTTGTCGCTTGCCAGCAAGTGACGAGCTTGAGCTCGCTAGTGGGCGACCACATGTGGCCGGTTGCCGTGGCCGATGACCGACCAAGAAGAAGAAGAGGAAAACAAAGAAAAGAAAAAGAAAAAGAAAAATTAAAAGTAATTTAATTATCAATTTTCGATTTTTTTTAAAAAAATTAAAAATCTATTTTTAAAAAATTAAAAATAATTAAAAATCTATTCTTAAAAATAAAAAAATAATGAAATATAAATTTTAAAAAATAAAATGAAATGAAAAGGAGTGTATGAAGGAAAAAGATTTTCTTTGCCAAACAATGGAAGATATTTTCTACTTCATTTTCAGGTTTCGCCCAAACACTAGTAAAAAATTACATTTTTTTTGGAAAATAGCTTTCTAGAAAATATTTTCTGGAAACGCCACATTTTCCGCGAAACGAATGAAAGACTTTGTTTGTTTCCCCAAAAATAACTTTTAACACAACGTTTTCCAAATTTTCAAATATTCGTTTCACAAAAATAAACTAGTGAGGGCAAACATTGTCTATCTACATAAAAATGTTTTTTTTTAAATAGAGAAAATATTTTCCGCTTTTGAGAAAGAGGAAAACATTTTCTAATATCTTCTTTCACCTCACTTTCTTTTACCAAATGCATTTTATTTGTATTTTTTTATAAAACGATTTTTAAAAATCGATTTTTAATTTTTTTTTTTTTTTTTTTTTTTTAACTTTCTTTTTGGCTTCTTGGCGAGCTTGCTTGAGGCCGTCAAGCAAATGCAGGCCTCATTAAATCTGGAGAGTTGGGTGGGGCTCAGGTCATCGATTTCGGGCACGAGCTCACCGACTTGTGGCACGACTCGAGCTTGCCTGGTGTCAGTCATCACCATAGCCGGTGACAGGCCGAAGAAGAAGCAAAAAAGAAAGAAAATAATAACAATAATTAAAAATCGATTTTTTAAAATAAAAAAAAATAAAGAATTGATTTTTAATAAAAATAAAATTATTGAAAAAGAGTGCATGGAGAAGAAGATTTTCCTTATTGAGCTGCGGAAAATATTTTCTTAAAAAAAAACACATTTTTCACGAAACAAACGGAGCCTAATTTATAACACTTTCTAAAATATTAGAGTTTTCCTTTCTGTTAATCCTTCTATTTTTAATACAATATAAGATCTATGTTTATTGTCACTAAGCTGGGAAATAGACTCATGATCCTATTACATTGCATTCTTTTGACAAATTAGTGAGAAAAAGCATAAAGCGCTAATGTAAATAATTAAGGAAAACTGGTAATATGGTAATCTATAGACTTCTAGATGCGATAATAAGTGAACTTGCTTTTAAAGAAAGGGTTACGTGCATTATTTAGCCTATGATGCAATGCCACACTGCGTCTAACCATAGATTTATTAACAGGTATGTGCTTTTTTTAATTTGCAATACAATATGCTTTTTGTTCTTTACAAAATATCAGATACCGTCAAAATGGTAATACATTAGCATTTTAGATCACGGTTAATATTTGATAGATTTTATACAAAATACTGCTCCTTCCAACATTTTGAGATCTATGGCTTGCAATTTCAATTATTCAAGTGTACACTCTTCTCATTGACTTACTACCTCCTAATCCAAAAGCGAAACTTCACCCATCACGATGGACTAAGTTGGAAGAAATTTTTTTTATTTACATTCTTGGAAATATTCAAAAGTCCAAATGCCTTCGAATCTGCCTTGAGCTAAAGTTCTTTGAAATTGCAATTCCATCTTCGCCAAACTTTCTAAAAATTTGTCGAAACGGTTTTTATATTTGCTCAAGGGCCCAAAGCTCCAATGACAAAGCAATTCCAAAACGAAGCCGATCCAGTTGCAAATAAAAGCCATAAAAAAAGTGGAAACTAAAGAACAAAATACAAATTTACATATCTAGTCCACCCATATGCAAATTACTTTCAGGCTATTGCACAATAATTTGTATTGTCGTTTTACATAAGAAATTGTCAGTATGATTCCATAGTCATTATCATAATGGCGATATTCGTAAACTTGAACTTAATGTTGGCAAGTGAATGATTTTACTAAGAGAGTCATGAATCCAAGGACAACATTGTCATGTAAGTTTATGTCACATAGGTCTAGTATGTATCTCCTAAGTTAAAATATATTTTTCAGTTATTTTTTTTTCGGACAATTTGTAGTATTTTGTTGTTGAGGTTTTAAGAACCTGTTTTAATTTCTTAGACTAGGTTAGTGTTTTTGAATGAAAATTGTTTTCGGAAATTTGTTATTTGATTTTCCGGTGTTTGGATGACACAAAATTACTCAATTTAGGAATTTGTTGTCCGTGAATGAGAACAACAAGTTTAGATAGTGGGAAGATAACTTCCCTTTTTGATAAGAAGGAAAGCACTTTCCTAAATCAGCAATTGCATTTTATTTAGTCGCACACGTTGTTCTCTTACACATGGTGTTCTTCCTCTACTTCCAAAAGTTTTAACAATATTGTGCAATTGGTCATGATGGAAATACTCGCTAGCGAATATTTTGTTTCGTGAATAGGGTTGTATAATAGGTTAATATCATGAAATTCTCAAACTGATGCATATATGATAAATTTACTCTAAAATAATTTTTTGATCATCAAAAATCCCAAACTGATATACGTGTGACATATTTACTCCGAACTAATTTTTTAATCACAAAAAACCTTAAACTGGTATATTTATGACAAATTTACCCTTTGTTAATTTACATTGAATTGGATTAATATCCAAAAATCACAAACTTATACATCTTTGATAAATGGAAAGTAAAACACTAAACCGGTATATCCGTTAACTGTCATGTATCATTCAACTTAATAATTTGATAGTAAAATTTAACTGAAACTAACAGATGATAAAATTGTCACATATGTATCAGTTTATGATTTTTCATGGTATTAACTCTTATATAATTCATACACTCTTATAGCCCTTGCTTCTCTATGAAGTAGGATATTTTGCTATAGCAACAAAGAAGTGAAAAAGAAGAAAATAATAATCCGATTCAATGTCGAAAAGTAGGAAATTGCCTTTGCCCTTTATTAGTGGAAGGTGTATGTGTCACACCCCGAAACCATCAAGAATGGGGATGACATGGCCGTCCTTCCACCCAAAGGACATAGGCTCAACCATACCTAAAGTCCACTTCCAAACATCTCCATTGATAGTGTTCTCACTCTATTAGCTGATAATCAGAGAACCTAAAATGTGTGAAAAATAGTGGGGTAAGCAACCACAATTTCAGTGAGTAGTACATAATCTTTTAAGTAAATCAAGCAACCACTACGTTTATATATAAGTATAAAACACTATTAGAAACCCATAATACAACTCTTTAATATACACATCAAATCATATAAGAGATGTTTCATTTCAACAACTTTTTACAATTCAGAAAATACTCATTTCAAGTCCATTAATTAATCTTTATCAAAAACCATGTCAACGGTCTATCCATTGTTCCATCTCATATCAAAACACACGTCGATGGTCTATCCATCGATCAATCTTTTGCTCAATGCCTAACTATGGTCACAACACAATGTCTTGTAACAAGGTAACCAAGATTCCTCCCTTGGCAAGGTCTCTACCTACAAAGATGGTGGCTCGACTTGAAAAGATATCCTAAACCCGGTATGCACACCCACAAGCCCTTCCATGGGCTCACAACAATTTTGAACGCTAAACCCATATCCTCCAATAGCCAAAAATTCAATCCATAATCAATCTCATAATCCACAAGGCATTTCATAAACTAATCATATGACCTTTTGTAACTCAATTTATCTAATATAAATACTTTTTTGATTCTCAAATATTAAAATGTAGTCATTACCTAATCCAGAATTTTATGCAACGAACATGCTTTAATTACTTGTACAATACTCAAATCTTTATCTCTTTCAAGACATGAGTTTACAAATCCATAGAAGAGACAGCATCATTCATTTGGATATGCCCCAAACCAAAACAAAGCTCTCTTGAATCAATGAACTTGTATTCCTATCATATGAGCGAGAAATAGCATCAAAACTAAGTAAAATGTTATCTCAACTAATGGCTCGACTAAACTATGCATATAATGACAACTACATACTAATAAATCGCATATCCAAAGCAATTATTCAAGCTGTCCGCAATGCAGAGCTTGAGTGCGAAACTTGGTTATGTCATAACTCTTTCCACTGAACCCTGTTTCAAATGTTCTTATAGTTAATAGAAAGCTCTTTCAACATACTATAAGGATCCTTACTTGACTGTTCCAAAATCAAGCCAAAAACCAACAAAATACATCACGCGTAGGAAACTTCAAAATTTTGTTTAGGGCAAACTGTAAGTTCAAATTAAGTTCCATAAAATCTTATGGCTCCAAGACACCTTAAACTATCATGTATGTGTGTGTGTGTGTGTGGCTCAATGACTCAAAAAGGACTTCACGGCTCGAATCTCACATAATTTTGAATTCCAAGCCCTAAAACTAAAACTACTCCGATTGAATAAACAATGAGCACAAATTCTTACTAGGTGTTATGTTATGGAATTGAATTGGCTCGGCGAGATGTCCATGGTTGGTACGCGCAAACCCCTTTCCTCTTTTTCCTCTTTCCATTTTTTCTTCTTTCTTCTTCTTTTTCTTCTTTCTTCCTAGACTGGTTCGACCAATGAGCTGAACACCCTTTTTTATTTCTTTTTTTCCTCCTTTTGACTTTTCAACCTTCTATTTACTTTTCCTTCTTTTCTTTTCTTTTTTAAATCGAAAGTGGGTCCCACCGTCCCTTTTTGACTTGGTCAAAAGGTTTTGAGTGTTACAGTATGTGAAACTGAAATTCAAAAAAGTAATTTCCTATTAAATTGTTCGAATAGATATTCAAGCAGTCTTCTATAATTATTCATTCATAAAATAAAATGGCTATTCCTCATAGCTCTGCAATTTATAGCTAGAATAGAAGTGAGTACAATAAGGCATAATCCACCGTACTTTATTTAAAATAGAGTCATCCCTTATAAAGACTTCAAAATAACTACTTAATCAGGACCTTGATCGAAATATCAAGGACGAAAATACGACCATTGGTTTTTTTTTTTTTGTACACATCCCTGCACTAGAAACCATGAATCAGACGCTAGAACTAGTTGTGTCCGCCTCGATGTCAAATACTAAAAGATCAGTTGACTCCGGTTTGTTCATTGCACTAACTGAAGTCCAAGGAGAATCGCATCTTGTCTTGTTGAGTAAACTTTGAGCCTCCTCGTTGTTCTGTTGATCGGCCCACAAGCTCTTGTTGATCCTAGCCAGTTGCTCGGCCACTTCCCACATTGTTGGCCTACTCACACCATTATAGTTCAAGCACCTTCTAGCGAGCGAACCGACTGCCTCAATCTCCCACACCTCACCTTCATTGGATGCCTCAAAATTTATCATATGGAGGAGTGTTTGGTCCTCCACGGCAGAGATGAAAGATCGGATGATGTTGATATTTTCCCCAGATTTTCCATGTCGAATCGGCATCTCTCCAGTAAGGAACTCCATGAGGACAACCCCAAAACTATAAACATCGCTCTTTGTGGTTAATTGCCCAGTGGAGAGATACTCAGGATCGAGATAACCTATTGTGCCTTGTATTCTTTCGACTATATGGGTCTTTCCGGGTGATATCAAAACTGAGGCTCTAAAATCAGATACTTTAGCAGAGTATTTCTCATCCAAAAGTATATTCAAAGACTTGAAATCGCTGTGAATGACTGGTGGATTGGCTAGGGAATGCAAGTACTCGAGGGCCAAGGCGGCTTCCAAGGCAATCCTGAGGCGATTCTTCCATGATTGCAAGACCGTTGATCTCTTGTCATGAATGTGGTAATGGAGAGTCCCATTGGGGATGAATTCATAAACCAACAATGGCACTTTTGTCTCCAAACATATGCCCATGAGCTTGACCAAGTTCCTGTGATTCACCTGTGAAATTATTCTGATTTCGTGTAGGAATTCATCATGAGTGTTCAAAGAGCCATCCTTGTTCATGTCCTTTGGCTTCTTGATAGGGACATCTCTAGGCTTCTTGACTGCGACTAAAATGTCATCGTCGATTCTTCCTCTGTAAACTGAAGCAACACCACCCTCACCGAGCTTATTGCTAGCATCGTAGTTGTTGGTGGCTTTAGCCAACTCTGCCTCAGTGAAGATTTTCACTCTCTGGTGCTTCAAGATCTCTCCTCCATTTTGCCTAAAGTGTCTCTCCTTGGCCCTCCTCTTGCATATGAGCAAGACTAGGCCACTAACAACTATGCACAACGTTACCACTACAATGACTGCCACACAAAATTGAAAATTGGATGGATTAGTTTCTCTCCCGAATGATTGATTTACTTTGACAAGTAATGAATTTGGACCTTGTAAATTTTAGAACTAAAATTTGTTCTTACATTTATCTGGTTAAATACTTGACACATCAGCCACCAAATGGAGTAACCGGATTAAGCCACACAATAAAAAATGCCCCAACTTTACCGAAACACACTCACATTTTCCGAAAAATCACATGCACGTGTGGTAAGAGCCATTTCCCATTAAATGCCCGTCGAAGACACCATAAGCAGTGCTCAAAGCCGCACAAACAACACCCACGCCCCAAAACAACCCCCCCGGGGCCCCCCGCGGCGGTCTCTCTGTGTCTCTGTGTGTACAGAGGTCACGTCGGGGCCGACGACCTTGCATCAGAGGTTTAAAAGGTGCACCTTTTATCGTTTTAGCCAAAAGGGATCGGGTGTATTAAAAGAAAAAATAAGTGTGGTGGGTGCAGTCGAGATACGACGAAAGAAAGGAAAACAGGGTGTGGCCGTGTGTCTCTCTCGGTGAAGACTGAGAAAGAAAAGGAAAAGAAAAAGCAAAAAAGGAGGGGCAGGGAAACGGAATCTCAGGTCATAACAGATCCTAACACCATACAAATTTTCGTAGTTTCTATTCAAAATATCGCAATACAAAAATTTCAAATTTTTTATGTGATTTTTTCAAGTGATTGAGTACTCATTCCCCAAAGATCCTAAGAAACACCCCAGAGGAGAAGCGGCACTTTTAGAGGAACAACTTTGAGAGACTATTGTCATGGAGATTTCAAGACCCGAGCAGCCAAAGAGATGGTCCATACGATCGGCAAGACTTGAACTGTCTTGGGCTCTAGGGTTTTCATAAGGAATCTATAATACTCTTAAGGATAGTATGGGAAATGGATACTCAAAATATTGCATGCATTTAATGGGATAGATGATAGTCTTGTATTTAATATGATAGATGGCAGTTGAGACGATAATAATTAAAAATCCTCCTGTATAAATAGGAGTGCTCTACCCATTTGAGCAATAGAAGTGCATTTCTCTCAGAGCTTCTCTCTCTACTACATATGTGAGTTAGTGAGTGAGCATTCATTCCTTGGAAAAAGGCTTAGTTTAGGTGATCCAACGAATTAAAGGAAGCCTAAGTTGCCACACGGTCTCAATCATAAGCATTGACCTGTGATACTAGAGTGGGTGTTTTTTGAAGCTAAGTGAATGGGCTTATACTTATAAGCACACGAGTTTATAGACTCAAAATTGCTAGTTTTGTGAAAGCATTTTGAGTAGTGGAAGTTTAATTTGGTGCCGTCACTTTGTCTACATCTGTGTCATGATTCGTGTTGTTTTTGTGAAATTATTTGAGTTTTTATATTTGCCAAGGGTTGCACATGGGGTATTATTGAATGGTGCGTCGGGTTTGCATTAGGGGATCTGTAACTAGTCGAAATTGGTGATCAGGGCGTGCCAATATGAAAGGAAACATCATGATGCTACGCCAAAAATGATAAGTTATCATTGAAGAGTCTAGTTCTAAGAAAATTGCCCCTACTTCTCAAGGCGCGTGGGGATTTCTTTGATGAAAGCACATTGAGGAGTTGATAAGGTAGTTAAAGTTAAGGCTTTGGATGCTAAAACGTGCGTTTGAGGCATTAAGCATAAATGTCTTGGAGCCCACTTACAACCATATCGGTGACTGGTGATCGCTCGAGTTGAATGTAGAGAGAGAACAATTTGAGAACATAAAAACATAAGCCGGATCAATAGCAAGGGGACTCGTAGTCTAGAGCAAGAGCAGCATAGATTGTTGAGTGACCATCACAAGGGAACTAGAGTTACCTGCAGCGATTATGACATGATGAGAGATTTGGCAACTAACTTTGCCATCACCCTCCTGCCAAACGGGCAGTCACATGTGTAGTTCCCAGCTGTGTTCTTGCAATTCCCATGACATGGATATCTCCCTGGATCGTTGCATTCGTTGATATCTATGTCAAACAGAATCAAAGGTGAAACTGTAAGTGTACGTTCATGTGTTATTTCGCTTCTTAAAAATAACGTCTGGGTTGTATTGAAGCATCTAACTCAACTCAATGGAGAGCTGGCTGGAGGAGGCTGGATCACGGAAATTCTGGCCCAATTCTAACCAAAAAATTTTGGCTCGCAAAGAGAACAGAAGAATACCTTCACATCCTGCGGAGTTTGGGGACAGCGGGGGCATAGGGATTCCCCGTGTACCCAGGCTTACAGAAGCAACGATAACCATTCCCCTTTTGGAAGTCAGAGCAGTTACTGTTGACGCCGCAGGGATAGCCCGATCGGTTCGATTGCGCTTCCTCACAGGTCAAATGCCGTTCAACTACCCAATCCAGGACAACCTGTGAGTAATTTTTCCGTGGCAAGTAATTTTTGAGTTCCAAATCAGCCGGGACAGGGAGCTTGTAATCGGAGACATTAAACGACTCCTGGTCCACTACGAACGCTGATCCGCAAGAGCTGAAGTTCCAAACTGCGGTGTAGTTGGTTGACGCGCTCAATGTAATCCTGAGGCTCCTCAGGCTCTTGGGGATCGACGTCTGACAGCACCCGAGGCCGGAGCAAGCACTCGAGGCTGTGAAGTTGACGTCCTCGCGGCAATAGGAGAGGCATCCACTCCCGGATTTCTCGGTATCGTCTAAGAAAAGAGCCCACGTGTCGCAACCAAAGACAGTGAACTTGTTCCGGGTGTCCGAGACTGTATAGTGCCCGTCTTCGCCCAGTGAGATCCATGGTTGAGGGCGAGAGCCATTGAGGCGACCGCCACTCTCGTCACGACAGTCGTATGCTATGTAATAGCCAATGGTCATCGTCGCGTCCTCCGCAGATATGTTGTACACCGGAATGTTTTCGCCGAGGATCAGTTCCCCGGATGTGTGGTTGCATGTGAGGGTGAGGTTGGAGTTCCACGCGCAACTTTCGTCGAGCCCGAACGGGAAAGGCACGCTCACGTTGCCGCACGTTCGGTCGCAGTTGTCCTTCTCGGCAAAAGTGGCCAAGGCCAAGGCCATCGGAAGGAAACACAACACCGCCGCTTTCATCTTTTATGTTTCTCCAATCTGTGCTTTCCTCTGGCTCTCCTCTCACCGGTTTTTATAATCCTACTTTCGCTGATGCCGATGCCTCCGCGGCGGCTAAGTCAGTGAGCACATTGGAAGACCTGGTCATCAATTACGACCCCGTCCACGAGAGTGGGCTGGGTTTTCCTTGAAAACTTGCCTGAATATAGACACTGCTTCTATTTTCACTTAAAATTCAGACTATAAAATATTTTTCTTTTATTCATTTTTATTAGTGACACGAGATTATTTTTAAGAAAATATTTTCTAAATCATTCATTTTTTGCAGAAATACACCCTATATCTAGCGTGGGACATTCCAATTTTTGACATGAAAATTGTAATATGTGCGATCCATTATCTATCCTGCTTATAAGTGAAGAGATTCAAAGAATGACTTCTCACATAATTGTCAATTTGTCCTCCACTATAACTTCTCTAACTTACATTTTCTTCTTAACTTATTCAACTTGCTTTGTCCACTAATTTATCTACATTTTAACAAATATTTCATTTACCAATGTAATTTGAGAGAAACACCACAGATGCATGAACATTGGCGTTCTTGCACAGAGTTTAAATATGTCTTCCACTCCACCATCTTGATTGTAGTCTCCTTCCATGTCCTATTTTTTCCCCTTTTTTTCGACCTTGGGGAATTTGAATCTTAAGGGATAGTTGCATCTGACCTTCTACACTTTTTGAAAGACAAATAATCGTTGAGGATGGTGTTAGCACACCTTATGCGTTCTTAATTTCTATAATTGGTTCTTGGAATATTTTAAAATAATCGGAGGACTCAACCATAATTAGCTAGTTGTTAAGAGAGAAATTAGTACAACAACCAACCACCATGACCATCCACTTAAAGCTGAGTTCCCTTGGGTCGGAATCAAACCCACAACAATTGATTTTTTTAAGCTAAACGCATGAGAATGCTCTTATCATTGGGTCAGTTTCAAGGTAGGTTCTTAGAGTTTCACAACCCATGCAAACTACATAAACAAAATAAGACCCATCAGTATTTCAACAAAAAGTGAGAAAACGTGCTCCATATCAACTTGGGGGACGACTTGACAAGTCGTCGCAAAAGACGACTCACAGGTCGTCGTCATTTCATGTTTCAACAAAAGAAGGCAGAATTCACAAGCAAGTCTTCGTCCCGCTAGGCACTCTGTACCGTAGAAAATTCACAAGAAAAAATGACATTTTGGAGAAGAAGTGACAAAGACTCCCTAGCCATTTTTTGTTTGATGTGTAGACATGAAATTTGTACCTTTCCCTTGTACCAATCATGGGATGATGCGATCCACTAGAAATTCCAATCTATTGAGGACTAGAAGGGAGGTTGATCCAGAAAAGTTTCTTAGTCTTCTCAAATATCAGTTGATATTTTATCAAATTTTTACCCAAGGCTAGTTTGAGGACCCGTGCCATGCGCAAACACCCTTTTTACTGATGTAATTAGTTAGAACTACGATAAAATAATACACTACTTTATGGCACTTTCTAAAAGTATTAGAATCGACCCTTTTGTTGATCTTTCTACTTTCAATACAATAATATAATATTGATGTTTATTAAGACTAAGTTGTAAAATAGACTAATAATTATATAACATTAGATTCTTTTGACTAGTGCGACAAAGCATAAAGCACTAAAATAAATATTAAGGACACTGCTAATATGGTGATTAAAGATGTGATGTTAGGTAAACTTTTTTTTTAAAGAAAGAGTTATGTGCATTTAAGATAGGGTTGATACTATCAAAGATCTTAGTTGTGTCGAAAAAACTCCTGAATTGATACACCAATGCCACATTTATCCCAAATTGGTGCACCCGTGCTATATTTATCCTAAACTAATTTTTATGTCATAAAAAATCTCAAACAAGTTCACCTGTATCACATTTACCTCTTACTAGTTCACCGTGCCACATTTACCCCCCAAAAATCCAAGATTTACTATAATTTGGGGTAAATATGGTACGATATATCATTTTGGGATTTTTTTACACAAAAATCAATTTGAGATAAATGTGATATGGGTGTACTAGTTTGGAAGCTTTTGTAATCTAAAAATTAATTTGGGGTAAATATGGCACGGGTGTATTATTTGGGGTTAGGTGGTATTAGCCTTTTAGGATATGATGCAATGTTATATTACATTTAACCGAAGGTAATTAGGATAGATATCTACTTTTATTCCAAATTTTGCAGTACAATATGCTTTTTATTCTTTATGAAAGATCAAATACCATCAAAATAGTATATATTAACATTTCAAATCAGGGTAGTTTTCAATATATTTCAAGCAAAATACAGCTCATTCCAACGTTCGAGATCTCAGGCTTGCAATCTCGATTATTCAAGTTTTACACACGGAGAGAGACAGTTGATTTTACTATGCTGGGAATGAAACATTATGAAAAGAAACGGGGAGTGTCATTTGTATTGGGGGAAGGTACCAAAAATGTTCTAAACCTATTGTATTAGCGTCAATTTAATCATAAACTTTTCAATTAAACTAATTTAGTATTAAACATTTTGCATTTATGCTATTTCAATTCGTCCGGCCATTTTTAATCGGAAAAGTTTGTTGTGGATTCCAAGTTAGTGCTAGCGCTAACATAAATGTTAGAGAGCAAAACGATGCTGTTTCCCAATCCCAAAATGGCATTGTTTCAATTTTTTTTTTTAAAAAAAATTGGTAGAAAAGAATACCAAAGAAACGTCGTTTGAGATCTTCCCCAAGTACACCAAATTGAATCTCAGGAATTCTAATCTGAGATGGTCCCTTAAAATCTAAATGAGTGACCTAAACATATATTTTTATGCTTTATTAAATTAAACCTAGCGCGGGATTTCCAATTTTTGACATGAAAATTGTAATGGGTGCAATCTATTATCTATCCTGCCTATGGGCGAAGAGATTTAAGAACCGACTTTTCACGTAAATGCCACTTTATCATCCACTATAATTTCAACAAATTACCACTTTTTTTCTTTACTTAGCCCTTCAGTTTTGTACGCTAATTTTCTACATTTTACTACTAGTTCATTTACCAATGTAATTTGAGAGAACCACTACAAGTGCGTGCACATTGGCGTTCTTGCACAAAGTTTAAATACCTCTTCCCCTCCACCATCTTGATTGTAGTCTCTTTCCATGTACTTCTATTTTTCTTTTCCCTTTTTATTGACCTTTGGAAAATTTTAAATCTTAAAGAATGGTGACATCTTACCTTCTACACTTTGTGAAAAAGCTTAATTTATCACTGAGGATAGTACTATCACACCTTATACAATCTTGTTTTCTATATTGTTTTTGGCCCAATTCCTGAAAAAACCACAAACTTTACTTTAGTTTTGATTTTATCCCGAACCTTTTTTATCTTAAAAAATATCTAACTTTCACTTTAATCACAAATTTATCTGATTAACCCTCTGTCCAAAATTTCTATTAATCTTCTAATGTGGCATTTCCACATTAATTGTAAATCTATGTAGTCCGCTTATGTGGATTTTTCATCACCCTTCATCACCTCCATATTTTCTTCTTCTTCTCGATTCCTTGCAAACTCCATTAATGGATGCTCGAGCTCAAATCTAGGTCATGCGGCCTCAGATGTGAGTCGTCCAACCTTAGCTATGAGTCGCAGGACATCGAATGTGAGGTCTCGCGCCTCAAATGCAAGTTTCAACCTCCACTAATGGAGGTCACCCATAGGGCACAAAGTCGAGGAAACGATCTGAGCCCTTGGATTGACGGTGGTTGTAGGGAAAGCTTGGGATCGTTTTGTTATCTCCCGGGTGCGTGATGGGTCTATAAAGCTTTGGGGATGGCTGAGCGAAGTTGATGCCCGATAAAAATGGCTTCTTGAAGCGTCAAAAACCAGAACGAAAATAGCGGTCTTGGCCGAAATGGCCGGAGATGATTCCGACGACTGCAACCATCACGAACGTGTTGTCGAAGGTCATGGCCTGGCGTCAGAGGTCTTGGTGGCGATGGATGAGCGCCAGCAAAGCTGTGACCGAGTGAGTCCATGCGAAGAGAACAGTGAACGGCGACGAGGCTTTAATCTCAACCAGCTTTGGACATTCCAATACCCACAATTCTTTAAGCTTCTTTGAGATTCCTGTAATGATTAACCTCTCAAGGGGATCACATTTGGTCACTATCAATGCTCTCAGTTGGTCGAATCGACTGAGTTCAGTTCTTAAGGTTGAGATTGAGAAATTTGTGGCTTTAACAAGTTTTTCAAGTTGGAAATGATTGACCAAAATATTATCGAGTTGAAATTCACAAGTTGCAGCTTCGGATGTGAGATGGGAGAATTACCAAAAAAGTCCTAAACTTTATTGTAATCAAGTCTTGCAATTTAGTTTAAACTTTTTTTTTTTTTTTTGCCAATTTAGTCCAAAATCTTTTATAATTGTGTCAATTCAGTCCATCCAGCCAAAATTGGCCCGGCGTTGACGTGGACACCAGCCGGAGACAGCTCGCCGGCGAAAAATTTGTAATAATTTTTTTTTTGAATTTTTAATTTTTTTTGAATTTTTTTTTTCACCTTCTTCTTCCTCAGGCCGGCCGACACTGGCCAGAGGTGAGGGCCGATGAGGCCAGCCTCGCCGCCCACTGGCAAGGCTGGCCCCCGCCGGCCACTAGCGAAGGCGAGCCTCGCCCAGCGACGGCAAGGCCGCCGTCGCCCAGGTTAGGCAAGGCTCGGCCTCGCCCAACCATGGCGAGGTTGAGCCTCGCCGGATCTGGCGACGGCGGCCTCACCGGCCACCGGCAAGGCCATAGCCGATCCGGCGAGGCTCGCCCTCGTCGGCCACCGGAGAAGGTGAGCCTCACCCGGCCGACAACGAGGCCACCGTCGCCTAGCCAAGGCGAGGCTCGGCCTCACCCAACCATGGCGAGGTCAAGCCTCGCCAGATCTGGCGATGGCGACCTTGCTAGCCACTGGCGAGGCCATAGCCAGATCTAGCGAGGCTCGCCCCTGCTGGCCACTAGCGAAGGCGAGGCCGCCGTCGCTAGATCTAGCGAGGCTCGACCTCGCCATGGCTAGGCAAGGCCGAGCCTTGCCTTGGCTGGGTGACAGCGGCCTCGCTGTCGCTGGGCGAGGCTCACCTTCGCCAGTGGTCGGCGGGGACAAGCCTTGCCAATGGCTAGCGAGGCTGACCTCACCGGCCCTCGCCTCTAGACGGCGCCGGCCGGCCAGAGGAAGAAGAAGGTAAAAAAAAAAAAACAAAAACGAAAAAAATGAAAAAAATTTATTAAAAAATTGTTCGCCGGCCAGCTATCTTTGGCCAAAGATCCACATCGGGCCCGGCCAGCCAATTTTGGCCGAATGGACTAAATTGGCACAATTATAAAATGTTTGGGACTAAATTGGCCAAAAAAAAAAAAGGTTTAGGACTGAATTGGTACAATTGCAATAGGTTTAGGGTTTTTTTGGTAATTCTTCCGATGTGTGATTGATTGCGAGGAAGCTCCAATAAAATCGCCCACCCAGATTTGAGCTCTTTGCTCGACCACCTATGTTAATGGAGGTTGCAAGAGTCAAAGAAGAAAAATAGCAAATAAGGATGACGAACGGTGACGAAAAATTCATGTAAGCAGACGACTTAAATTAATGATTAACAGAGATTTTGGATAGAAAGTTAACGTGGGTGGGCAGATTGAAGATGAAGTGAAAATATAATTTTTTTTTTAGACAAAAGGAAAAAAGTAAGGGGTATAATTGGGACTGGACTTCAAACTTGAAATCTTTATAAGGAAATAGGCTCTCTCTTCTTCTTTTTTCATTAGCGTTACTTGAAATTAATTTTTTTTAATAATCCGAAGACCCAACCATAATTAGCCGGCTATTTAGAGAAAAAATTAATTAAACAACGCACCATCAAGACCACCCACTTAAAGTTGAGATCCCTAGGGTAGGAGCCGAACTCACAACACTGGATTTTTTTTGAGCCGAAAGCATGAGAATGTCCTTATCATTGGGTCAATCTCAAGGTAGGTCCTGGGAAATTTATAACGCATACTGAGATACATTAAAAAGATTAGGCCCATCAGGATTCTAACAATCTAGACGTGAGAACACGGGCTCCGTATCAACATTGGGGATGACTTTGACTAGTCCTTGTAGAAGACGGACTTCACTATTCATCCTCGTTCATTGTTTCTATTGCCGTAGAAAATTCATTCAGAAAATTGACATTCTGGAACAGTGACTAGTCCTTGCTAGTTTTTTGTTTGGTACGTAGACACGTGACCATTGTCCTTACCACAATTCATGCGAAGATGCAGACCAACATACCGAGATACATAAAAAAAAAAAAAAAGATCCATTAGGATTTTAACAATCTAGACATGAGAACACGGGCTCAATATCAACATCGGGAAGACTTTGACTAGTCCTTGTAGAAGAGAGACCTCACAATTCATCCTCGTTCAATGTTTCTGTCGCTGTAGAAAATTTATTCAGAAATTGACATCCTGGCGTAGTGACTAATCCTCGGCAATTTTTTGTTTGATATGTAGACATGAGATTTGACCATTGTCCTTACCACTATTCATGCAAAGATGCAGACCGCAGAACTTAGCATCCATGGAGTATCGAAAGGAGGGTTGACCCAGAAAAGTTTCTTAGTCCTCCGAAATATCAGCTGATATTTTATCAAATATTTAGCTTTCACAGAAGCTGTACTATGTCAAAATTTCTTTGAAGCACTAGGCAGATTGCGGGAATTGGATACCCTGAAAATCTGTGGTTGCCCAAAGCCTGCAATCTTATTCCGATAGTGATGGCAATGGTGTTGGGGTGGGCTAGGAAGAGGGGGAGTTTCATCTTCAGCCCAACGAGTTTATAGGTCTCATGCCCACCTCCTTGGGGATAAGAGAAGTTTTAAATTAGAATTTTGAAGGTCCTTTGCTTCAAGAGGGATCGCATTTGACTAACAATCACCATAAAAGGGTCCTCAATTTAACAATTGAAAAAGGACTCCGTGCAAATTTTATAATTAAAAAGAAGAAGTCCATTAGATATGTTTGCGAAATGTAATTATAATTTTTGTTTTACTTCAACGATCAATATCTTTCACTTATAAGCTCATGAAGGGCAAGTCATTGCACAAAATAATATACCGAGTCATCCATGATACCGACCTGTGTGGGATAGAGACTGCTGCGTTTTAAAACAACAAAAGATAGTTTGACATGTTCATGGAAAGAGAGGGAAGCCATCATTTGCCTTGGTCTATATGCTGTTAGAGAAAACTCCTTAACTATTTTGAAGCTGACAAAACCTTTCTAAAAGTCTAGACTGAAGACTTGCAGACTTAAGTGTTATAGTCTGAAGAACTCCAGAATTTACTGTCAAAGTCTAAAAACCGCTAGACTTTATTCTCAAAGTCTGACCTCACTGATAGGTTCCAGACTGAAGAATAAAGACTTATCCAGATGCAAGTTCATTTTCAAGGTTTCGGTTCATATGGATTGTGGAAAATCTTATGGCTGGATATAGTATCTTATGATAAATTATTCTTATTGGAATCTATTCGGATAATTAAATCTCTTGAAAGGTAAAGTATACTTGAAAGGTTCTACTTATGGAAACCTAGATCCCGATTGTATGGGCAAGTAAGATTGATGGACCCTCATCACATTCCTAAAATGACTCGAGATCTTCTTAATTGATTATATCCAACAGGTAGATTGGAAGAACTCATTTGAAAGGTGCCAACGATTGAGAAGACATAAATGAGTATTTAAGGCAAACCCTCAAGTTGTTCGGAGAAGTGTGTGAAAGAAAAATTTCAAAGTCTGAAGCTTCCCAGTTCTTTGCTATTTCAATCGTTGAGCTTTATTTGTATTCAAAAAAAGAGAGCAAACACCTGTGAGACTTTGGAAAAGTGTAGTAGAGTTTCTACACTGTAAAGTCAAGGACATGAGATTGTAAAATCTCTTTTAATTCATAATAAAATCCAGCCAGTATGCTATCAGTGCAAGAGAGTAGACGTAGGCTTGACCTAAGCCGAACCACTATAAACCTTGTGTTTCTATTCTCTTTCCCTGATCTCCTTACTTTAATTCGTAGCTTTATATAACTGTTTATAGTTGATTACATCTTTAGTCAATTATCTTCTAAAGGCAATTTACTTTCGTTAAGTCTTGTGAAATTTTTTATTTACACCTATTCACCATGTTGGAGACAACTTGCTTATCTATTTTAAAGTTAACAAAATGTTTCCGTCAGTCTAGTCTGAAGACTTGCAGACTTTATCGTCAAAGTCTAAAGACCTCCAAACTCAAGATTTAAAGTCTGCCCCCACTAATAGTTTCCAGACCGACAAAGAAAAGTTTCATCAATTGAAGACGACTTATCTAGATACAAGTATATTTTTAAGGATTTTGTTTGTACGGTTGAAGAATATCTCACGGTTGGAGATAGCATCTCGTGATCAATTATTTTTATTGAAATCAACTTGAATAATTAGATCCGTTGATTGGCAAAGTATACTTGGAAAGTTCTATTTATGGAAACCTAGATCCTGATTGTATGGGTGAGCAAAATTGGTGGGCTATCATCACATTCCTTAAATAACTCGAGATCTTCCTAATTGATTCTGTCCAATGAGTAGATTGGAAGAACTCCTTTGGAAGGTGCCAATGGTTATGATGGCATGAAGGAGTATATAAGAAGGACGCTCAAGTTATTCAAGTGTGTGCGTGAAAGAAAAATTCCAAAGTTTGAAACTCTTAGTTCTTTATTGTTACAATTTGTCGACCTTAAACTGTACTCAAAAGAGAGATCAAATTCTTGTGAGACCTTGAGGAAGTGTAGTAGAATCTCTACACTGTGGAATCAAGGACGTGACACTGTAAAATCTCTTTTGGTTCTTAGTGGAATCCAGCTAGGGGGCTGTCGGTGCGGGAGAGTGAACGTAGGCTTGGTCTAAGCCGAACCACTATAAACCTTGCGTTTCAATTCTCTTTCCCTAATCTCTTTACTTAATTCAGTCTTATATATCAGCTTATAATCTTTTATATCTTCAATCTACTGTTTTATTATAAGTCGAATTAAGTTGTTAAGTCTTGCAAAAACTTCTTTAACACCTATTCACCCCCCTCTAGGTGTTCATACTAGCGTTATCACACCCCGCCTCTAGGTGTTGATACTAGTCATTTCAATTGGTATCAGAGCCAAGTGCTCTTTTTATTAAAGTGTTTTTACTTCTGAGTTAAAGATCTATGGCTAGTATTTTGGCTCCAGGTTTGGTTGAAAGACAAAGCAACACCAGATCTCCTTACTTTGATGGGAAGGAATACAATGTGTGGAAAAACAAGATGAAGGCATTCCTGAGATCGAAAGATCCTTTGGAATGGGACGTAGTAGAAAAATGAATTATTCCTAAAGTTACATCAATCTCATAAAAGAGGAAAAGAAGTTGCAAACGCTGGTGAAATGGCACAAGAAGAAATAACCAAAAGATGAACTCTTGATGCTAAAGCCATCTACTCTTTATATTGTGCTTTATCTCCTACTGAGTATAACAAAATTTCATCTTGTGAAACAGCTAAAGAACTCTAGGATAGGTTGCATGTTACCTATGAAGGAACTAATCAAGTTAAAGAAACAAAAATCAATATCTTACTCGGACAGTTTGAAGCCTTCAAGATGAAGCTAGGAGAATCCATCACTGACATGTTTAGTCATTTCACAGAAATTGTAAACGGTCTAGCATATCAGGGACAGCCAATCTCAAGACCAATGAAGGTCAATAAATTGCTGCGTGGACTCTCCAAAGATTGGAATCACGTGAAGACTTCAATAAGAGAAACTCAGATAATCATGCCTTTTTCAGTAGACGAACTAGTTGGCACACTACAATCATATGAAGTGGAGCAAATAAATGAGGAAGAAGATCCTAAAGGTAAGAAGTCAATTGCTTTAAAATCTAACGATAACTCTGATGATATAGATTTGGAAGATGATATAGACAATGAAAAACTAGCACTCATGATAAGAAAATTCAAAAAATTAAATAGAAAGGGAAGAAGATTCAATTGGAAGAAGTAAGGCACTCAAAAATTTCAGAATAAATCAACTGAGGATGATGAAGCCAACAAAGATGTGATCTGTTTTGAATGCAAGAAAAAAGGGCACATCGGACCCAATTGTCCTCTGTTGAAGAAAAAGAAGGGAAGAACTGAAAAGTACAAAAATGCTCTCAAAGCATAGATATGGAGTGATACTGAATGCGAAGAAAGTGATGAATAATATGCCAATATATGTCTAATGGAAAATTTAGAATCAGACTCAGACTTTGAAACAAACTCAGACTCAAACAACAAAATCAAGGTCACTATCAAGAGAAAGATCAAGTGGTATTTGTATAGTGGTTGTTCTAGACACATGACTGGAAATTCAAGTTGTTTCATTAAGTTTGTGCAAATAAATGGTGGAAAAGTCTTTTTGGTGGAAACAAAAGGAAGAATTGTTGGATGTGGAATTGTGAAAATTGGAAATCTCACAATCAACAATGTCTCCTTGGTGGAAGGATTAAATTATAATCTACTCAGCATTAGTCAACTGTGTGACATTGAATTCAAAATTAATTTTCAAAAGGGAATTTGTTCGGGAACTAGTAAAGATTTTTCTCAATCTTTCACTGGATGAAGACATAGGAACATTTATCTTCTGGATATAAAACCAAAAAGTTCTCAGTATCTAATATCCATTCAAGACGAAGCAAATCTTTGGCATCGAAAGCTTGGCCATGTTAACATGAAGCAGATTGCTAAGATCTCCTCTAAGAAACTTGTTTGTAGACTTCCTAGCTTGACTTATCAAAAGTCTGAATTATACACTCCATGTGTTTTGGGAAAACATGTTAGAAGTTCTTTTAAACTTATAAATCAAATTTCTACTAATCGTGTTTTGCAGTTTCGGCATATGGACCTCTTTTGACCAACTAGAACTCAAAGCATTGGTGGAAAGAGATGCTGCCTAGTAATCGTGGATGATTATTCTCGTTTTACTTGGGTTTACTTTCTAGCAAGTAAGTCTAAAACTTTTTCTCACATTTCAAAATTTGCCAAGAAAGTTCAGATTGAAAAAATGATATGCTATTTCAAGAATACGAACAGACCATGGAGGTGGGTTTGAAAACCAAGACTTTGCTAAATTTTGTGATGAATCCGGTTTCCAATATATTTCTCTCTTCTTTATATACACCAGAACATAATGGAGTTATAAAAAGAAAGAATAGATCTTTGTAGGAGATGGCAAGAACTCTTTTCATTAAAAGCAATATTTGTTCTCGATTTTAGGCAAGCAGTTTTTACAGCTTGTTATATTATTAACAGAATATTCTTAGGCCTATTCTAGAGAAAACTCCTTATGAAGTATTTAAAGGGAAAAAGCTAAATGTTTCTTATTTTCATATGTTTGGTTGTAAGTGTTTTGTTTTGAAAAATGCAAATGATCGAATTAGTAAGTTTGAGGAAAAATCAGACGAAAGAATTTTTATTGGATATTCAACCACAAGCAAAGCCTACAGAATATTCAATAAGAAGATTCAGTCTGTGGAAGAATCTATGAACGTCAAATTCCAAGACTCTATGCATAATCAACTTAATCAAACTCAACTTGAAGAATCTGAACCTGCTCCAGATCTTACAAAGTCTAGTTCCCCTGAAGTAGTTCAAACTTCTGAAGATCAACAACAAGAACTAGTAGATTCAACTGAAGCAGAGGATCAGCAAACCTTCAGACCAACCAATAACTGGAAGCATAAGTCTAGTCATCCCAAGGAACTTATCATTGGCAACATTGGTGAAGGAATTCGTACCAAATTCAAAAGGCAAGAAGAGTCTAGTGCTCTAGCACTCATTTCTAAAATATAACCCAAAAGCATAGAAGAAGTCTTAGATGATGAAAGCTGGATTGAAGCTATGCAAGAAGAGCTTAGATAGTTCAGCATCAACGATGTTTGGGAGCTAATTCCTAAACCAAAAGGTAAATCTATTATTAGAACTAAATGGGTTTTCAGGAACAAAATGGACGAGAAAGGAAAAGTGGTCATAATTAAAGCAAGACTCGTGGCCAAAGGATATACACAAGAGGAATGGATAGACTATGATGAGACATATGCACCAGTAGCAATGTTAGAAGCAATTAGATTATTACTTACTTTTACTTATTATAAAAATTTCAGGTTATTCCAAATGGATGTCAAAGTGCATTTCTCAATGGATTTATCCAAGAAGAAGTCTATGTGGAACAACCACTTGGATTTGAAGATCCAAAAAAGCCGACTCGAGTCTTTAGACTGAAAAGGCCCTATATGGATTAACGCAAACACCTCGAGCCTGGTATGATAGGTTAAGTAAGTTTCTAATTCAAAATAGTTTTGTTAAAGGAAATGTGGATACTACTTTGTTCATTAAAGAGAATGTAAAGATTTTGTACTCATTCAAATCTATATTGATAACACTATTTTTGGATCACCTAATGAAAATCTGTGCAAGAGGTTTTCTAAATCTATGCATGATGAATTTAAGATGAGCATAATGGGTGAATTAACCTTCTTTCTCAGATTATAAGTGAAACAATTGAAGAAACGAACTTTCATTCACCAAGAAAAATATGCAAAAGATCTCATCAAGAAGTTTGGATTGGAGAATTGCAATAAGATTGAGATACCAATGTCAAGTTTTTGAAGCTAGATAAAGATGAAGGAGGAAAGAAAGTTGATCAGAAGCTCTACAGGAGTATTATTGGTTCGCTTATTTATCTTATTGCTTCTAGACTTGACATTTTGTTTATTGTTTGCATTTGTGTTAAATTTCAATTAGATCCCAAAGAATCTTATCTAAGTGCTGTAAAATGCATCATCAAATATGTTGCAACTACTTTAAAGCTAGGTCTGTGGTATCCCAAAGAAGGAGACTTTACTCTCATTGGATATTCAAACTTAGATTTAACAGGTTGCAGAGTCGATAGAAAGAGTACTTCTGGTACTTGTCAATTGCTAAGCAACAAGCTGGTGTCTTGGTTCTCAAAGAAATAGAGTATTGTAGCTCTTTCAACAACATAAGCAAAGTATGTAGCTCTTGGAAGCTGTTGTTCTCAAATCTTATGGATAAAGCAACAATTAAGAGACTTTGGAATCGAAGATTCATGTATTGAGATCAAATGCGACAATACCAGTGCAATTAATCTTACAAAGAATCCAATTCTTCATTCAAGAGCAAAGCACATAGAAATCCGACATCATTTCATTAGAGATCATATTCAGAATGGAGAAGTTATGATACAGCTTATTGATTCAAAGAATCGGTTGGCGGACATATTTACAAAGCCAATGGAGAAAAGTCTATTTGAGTCTATTCGCACAAGACTAAACATCACATCCTTTATCGAGATAAAGTCGAAGATGGTCAGACTCGAACGTCCAAAGGTCACGACTGTAAGTTAATTTCTTTTTGCAAGTAATTTAATTTTAAGAAGAAATTTTGAAAAGGTACATTTATTTTTGAATTGTTACTTAATTGTTATGTTTTTAGAAATTATCTTTTTTCAGTTTTTGAATTTATGGCAGTTTTTCATTTTCAAAAGGCAGTTTTTACTTTTTCCTTTGTGATGATTCATATATTCTTTTTCATATGCTTTATATACTGTCAAGATTCTTCTTCTTCGTTTACACTCACTCAAACCATAGAATATAGAACTCATTTTCTCACACTTTCTCTCTAGTTTAATACGAAAAGATCTCACATTTTTCACGATCGAGTTCGAGAAATCTCCCAAAGAAAGTGACAATGTTTTTTCAAAGAAAGTCTTCTAGAATCACAAGCAGGGAACCACGGCATATGCATGAGGGTCTTACGCACTTTGATCTAACGAGGAAGAAGACTCTCTGCAGCAACAGCAGCAAAGTCAACAACAACATTCTCAATCACGTCACTCTTTTCAATTTAGGACTCAAGTTCCTCCACAACAACATGTTGAAGAAGAGATCGTTGTAGACACTAAACCTGTAAGGACTCTTAAGCCCGAATTTATCTTTAAACTCTACTTTAAGTTAAAGGAGGGTGGTACTGTAATGACCTTCATTGATGAGTTTTTGAGCGAGAAATGGTACAGAAATGAAACTCATTTTTTGAGCACAATGGAAAGTATGGGCATTGCACCTGTTGGCTTGGTAGCAAGGACTTTTGCAAATTTTCCAAGTGATCCATGGTTTGGATCCTTTAATCAGCCTAAAGGGAAAGATGGCGATGAAATGATGTTCACAAATTTTCAGCCTAAGATGGGCATTGCTGCAAATGTTCGTGATGAAAGGACGGACTTATTTCGTTCTAAGAATCACAAGAGAACTTATTCGAAACTACTGAAGAGAGGGGTGATGAACCCTAGAAGTGTAGACTTTGATTTTCTTGATTCATTGAAAGTGAAATTGAGAGAGAAATTTGCACTCCTTCAACTCGAACGTTTTTGCTCTGAGACAACTATTGCCTACCTAAAACTTACGGCTTACTTCTATTCAAATCTATCCTTTTTAGATGCGAATAGATTTTCTTTTCTTGTTAGGGACAAAGAATTTGTAATCGATGTGGACACTCGGCTAATATGATTGGGGTGGAAAGAGAAAGTTTCCAACCAATCAATGTGTCTGTTGCTCACGCTACTTTGCAGCTTGTTCGGGATAGGATTACTGAAGGTAGGATTTCTTACTCAAGGATAACTGCCTCTAATATTTTGCTTCACAAGATTGTGATCAACTGTCTCAAACTCAAATCCACTTCAAAAAATGATGTCTCTCACTCTAAAGCGAAGCTGATGTATGCAAACAACATCGGATTCAAGTTCTCACTACCTCACACTATCCTAATGCACATGTATAAAACAGTTGTGAAGGACAAGGGGCAACTTCCTTATTCTGCTCTTATTACTTGATTATTCAAATATTTCAACATTCAGCCTCTTAATATTCTGTGTGTTCGAACCATTACTCCAATGGTAGTTGGACTAAAGATGGTTTTTAAGATGCGTTTGAAGGAGCTCAATAAAGTTTTGGAGAGCATTAAGGAGAAGTCTCCTATAAAGGCAAGACAAGACTCTATAGCAGGAAAAAGAAAAGGCAAAGAGCCTATAAGCGCACCAATCAATAAGAGGAGAGCACTCATCTTGCAGGATGAAGAAGATGAGGACAATATCACTCTCTCCGCTTTTGCCTTAAAGAAATTATAGAGTTTTGTTAGCTTTCAAGAGCTAGAAGACCGAGAGCGAAGAGAAAGAGAAGAGACAGAGCAGAGAGATGCAGAAAGAGAAGAAAGGAGAACCGAGGAAGAAGAGAGAGGAAGAAAACAAGAGGAAGAAGAGGGTCAAGATGATTCTCTTGAGCCCACGTTTGCTTACGAGTTAGAGAAGTCAAGAGATGGAACTGCAGGAGAAGAAAGAGAAAAATATCACTTTGGTGCTCAAGAAGAGCAAGAATAGGAAAAATAATACTTTTCTCCACCTGAAGGCACATAAACAAGGGGAGCTGTTGACAAAAGAGGTACTTCTTCACTCGTTTTTACTAGTGATGTCAGTAGATCTCCAGTCAATCCAGAGGATGTGTATGCCTCTCAATTTCCTGAAGCTGGTATTGAGGGATCATCTCCAAGTCTGGATGTTCCAGCTGAGATGCCATCATCAGTTAACACTCCTTAAACTAGTCATGCTGAATCTAGTACTCAAATAGACAATATAGCAAACTTTAAGAGATTCCTCGAATTTCTTGTGGAGATAAAAAGCTCAGCTTTATGGGATGGATTGTGAATTCCAGACCTTCAATCAGCATACCAAGCCACTTTAGTCTCTCTTTGCACTATCAGGTACAAGCCCTTAAGCTTCAAGTTCAAGCTACCACAAAAGGTGAGGATATTGAGCAACTGAAAGAGGATTTGAGGAAACTGGAGGAGACTGTCAAGTCTATGGGGGATTTCCAATTCATTTGCACCCCCAAGTAGCCCTGATTTTTACCCAACTCTTTTTATAGTTTTCCTCCACTGTTTGCTGATGACAAAAAGGGGGAGAGAATTTGTGCAAATTTGAGATTTGACTTCAAATTTGACTTACTTTTGATATTTTGCTTGGATATATTTTGCTTGGTTTGATTTTGATGACTTTTTGCTTGGTACTTTGGACTGGTATACTTTGGACTTTTGACTACTATTTGATATTGATTATGGCTGGATAATTATTTATCTTGCAAGATTAACATGTGTTCTATGGTTGCAGAATCGATACTATCCATGCCCTAATTGATTTATTTTTATAAGACATCACATTTTACTTAAGTATTGTTTTGCGGGACAAAATTTTCAAATCTGCAAGAAAGTTTTGTCACCATAAAAAAAAGGGGGAGATTGTTAGAGAAAACTCCTTAACTATTTTGAAGCTAACAAAACATTTCCAAAATTTTAGACTCCAAGACTTGTAGACTTAAGTGTTATAGTCTAAAGAACTCAGGACTCTATTTGTCAAAGTCTGAAGACCGCTAGACTTTATTCTCAAAGTTTGACCTCACTGACAGGTTTCTGACCGAAGAATAAAGACTTATCCAGATGCGAGTTTATCTTCAAAGATTTGGTTCGTATGGATTGTGGAAGATCTTATGGCTGGATATAGTATCTTATGATAAATTATTCTTATTGGAATCAATTCGGATAATTAAATCTCTTGAAAGACGAAGTATACTTGGAAGGTTCTACTTATGGAAACTTATATCATGATTGTATGGCCGAGCATGATTGATGGGCTCTCATCACATTCCTAAAACGACTCGAGATCTCCTTAATTGATTCTATCCAAGGGGTAGATTAGAAGAACTCCTTTGGAAGGTGCCATGAAGGGGTATTTAAGGCAGACCCTCAAGTTGTTCGAAGAAGTGCGTGAAAGAAAAAAGTCTGAAGTATCCAGTTCTTGGATATTTCAATCGTTGAGCTTTATTTGTACTCAAAAGATAGAGCAAACACCTATGAGACTTTGGAAGAGTGTAGTAGAGTTTCTACACTGTAAAGTCAAGGATATGAGACTGTAAAATTTCTTTTGATTCATAGTGAAATCCAGTTAGTAGGCTATCAGTGCGGGAGAGTGAACGTAGGCTTGACCTAAGCCGAACCACTATAAATCTTGTGTTTCTATTCTCTTTCCCTAATCTCCTTACTTTAATTTGTAGCTTTATATAACAGTTTATAGTTGATTATATCTTCAGTCGATTATCTTCTAAAGGCAATTTACTTTCGTTAAGTCTTGCGAAAATTTTTATTTACACCTATTCACCCCCCTCTAGGTGTTGATACTAGTCCTTGCATATGCACTTTAATGATCAATTGCAACAATTGATGCCTTTCCTATGTAGTTATCTTGGTTATTTAGGACGCGATTGGCAATGTTTCTGTTCTGGAGAACAATTTTTTATTAGAAATGGTTTTTTCCGATTATGTTTTTGGGAACAATTTCTGAGCAAATGAACGTGTTTGGTAACTTTCCAAAATTTATATTCCCGAGATAAAAATACGTTTAGTAGGATTCTTCGGTTTTTTTTTTAAAATTTCTTTTAATCTTTTTAATTATATTTTCTTATTTTTCTTCCTTTTTTTCTTTTTTCTTTTTATTTTTCTCTTTGGCTAGTTGCCAGTCAGGCAAGGTTCGGCGAGCTCATCGGAGGCCAGCTTGGCCACAATGAGCCTCAACCTTACCCTGGCTTGGGGAGGCCGAGCCTCGGCCTGGCCGCACAAGGCTTGCCCTCGCCGATGGTTGGGCGAGCTTGGTCTCACCAGATCTAGGCAAGGTCAACCTCGCCTAGCCAAGGTGAGGCCGAGCCTCGCCTAGCCATGGCAAGGCTTGGGCCAATGAGCCTAGCTGTGGCTCAACATCTCCGGGGGCCGGTGACACTTCGGCAAGGTCTCTGGCCCTCGTCTAGCTGGTCGCTAGTACCGGCCATGGCCAAGGCTAGCGACCAGCCAAAAGGAAGAAGAAGAAGAAGAAGAAAAGAAAGAGAAGAAGAAAATAGAAGAAGAGAGGAGAGAGAGAAAAAAAATAGATTCTAGAAATTATTTCCGAGAACAAGAAGTTACTTTTTTCTATTTCTTATTTCTGTTCCAAATCTATTCTCATGAACAAAAAAAATATTTTTTATTCCTGAGAACAAAAATTTTACCATATAGGTTTCTATTCTTTTTTCGTTCCCTAGAGCAAAAGAACAAAAATAATTTTTTCCGGGGACGGAAACAAAATTTACCAAACAGGGCCTTAAAGTTCTTTTGTCAGCTTTTCTGTGAAAGAGTTAGGGATAATTGAAAAAATAAATTAATATGCAAAAGAGAAGAATACGGAATTTCTATGTACTTCAATATATGTATTAAAGAATATATAAAGAGCCTATTTACATTATTAGATAGAAGAAATTGAACAAAATCAAATCCAATATATTTAATCAAAATAGATATAGAAAATTAGAGAAAATATCCTAAATATCTCTAACAGGCTGTAAAAGGAAAAATAATAATCATAAAACTTATGTTTGGATTAACTTAGTTGGTTGGGAGTGTCAGGCTATTTCCTATTAAGGAGTGGGAGATCATCAAGCAAACTGCATTGGGTCAATTCCACGTGCTCATATTCAAAGTTGAACCCAATGCTTCATAGGATTTAAAAGGAATTTTATGGATTATTAGAAGGTAATAATATTCAGTCATGCTCGTTATGACTCTAGGGCATTTGTGGGGGAAAGAGACTAGCTACTTTATGGGGGAAAAACAAGTTAACAACTCATCGTAAGGTTTTGTAGAAGGAAGAAGCACTCAGAGAAATTCGTTCTCTATTAACAAGCTTATGACTTCCAAAAATCTATCCCAGCATATAAAAAGCCAGGAAAGTTTTATTCCTAAAAAAGCCGGGGAAAATGCAATGGGTGCCAACAGGAACAGTGAAACCTATCATTAAAACCTGTCCCAATTTCTTTTGCCCATATTTTAAATCCAATCCAGAAACACAAATTCCTCTTCAGTTCGGCCCATCTTTAAAAAAAACCCACATGGACCTCAATTCAGCCCCGCCACGGAGTCAGGTTCCCTGGGCTTTAGATTTTGAGGGAATGAGAGGAACTCGTTTTCTGGTTTTGGATGCGATGGTTCAAGCTACAGTCCCTGCACCAAAATTCAATTAAGTCACTGTTGAATCCATGACGATCTCCGAACCCCCGACAGACCATCCTATGTCCATGCAAACGCGGCAAAATCCTAAGTTAATATATATATATGATAAATTTACTCTAAATTAAGTTTTTGATCACTAAAAATATCAAATTGGAATACCAGCGACATTTTACTCAAATTAATTTTTTGATTACTAAAAACCCCAAACTAAAATATTTGCGACAGATTTATTCTCAATTAATATTCAATTAATTTAGATTAATACCATGAAAAACCATGAACTGATATATTTTTGACAAACGAAAGGTAAAATTTCAAACCGGTATAACAATCAACTACCATATGTCATCTAATTATTAATTTGACAGTAAAATTTAATGAAAAATAACGAAGGGTAAATTTGTCACATATGTAATTAATTTGGGATAAATTTATCATCGGTATATCAATTTAAGATTTTTTTGTGGTATTAACTTAAAAGAAAACAAAGAGTTATCACTTGATGTTCGTTTGGCTGAAATTTCTCCTGTCTTGTCTTCCGAATTCCAATGTAAGGGCTCAAGGTCGGGGCGTCAGTTTGCTGCTTCGACCGAGGAGGTCATGAAGATGAACTACACCGACAATGTCACTTTGTTCGCCCTCCCCGGAAGGGAACTGCATATTAAGAAATCCACACACTCAGTGGAAGCCATTTCCGAAAGGATCGAAAATCTGAAGAGACGCAGAATTGATACCTCAGATCATTTAATCGGTGCAAGGGTGAAAGTTCATAACAAAAAAAGCTCTTTTACATATAACATTCCAAGCCATCTTGTGCAGATGATAGAGAGATGCGATTGACTGGTTAATCTTTATCGTCGCCCAGCCCACATGCATAATTGCACAGTGATTATAAAAACGTAGTTATCATTTGTAACTATAAGTCTATGACAGCCATACACGAAAGTGTCATCCTTAATTTATGGGCCATTTTCTTGCAGTACAGCTTCCAACAGCTCTTTGCTCTTTTGTGCATATTAAGAAAACTTCCGCCCTTCCATCAGATGGATATATAGTCTTGTACTTGTACAGTAGTCATCACGAAGGCAAGATTAATCCCATGTACTTGTTATCGGAAGGATTTTACTTTCTGCAAAAATGCACAAGAGACAAATCTTTGACTGACTGTATAGTACAGTTGTGATTAATGAATTAGTGTCTCATTTGGTTTATGGATGAGTGACTGTCTGTGCAGCCTCTGATAATCTCTTACTCATCTTAGATAAAGCGATTTCCCAAAATACCCAGCAACTTATAGCGAAGTTGTAGCCAATCCTTGCCGAGCGCATATGAATGCATTAAATATCGTGAAACGGTCCCTGGTCGTTATTGGCGGCGAGTGTGTAGGCGACAACCGTTGATGGGCACCATGCGATTGCTGAAGGTCATTAAGGATAGGCTTTTAGGCTTTTAGGGTCGTCTTTGCCGGTCGCTGATTGTTAATTTTCTTAGCAGTGTTTTCGAGAGAGTTGTTCCAATATTTTCCAAGTGCTTCTGATATTTGAACAGAAGCGTTTTGAACTTTTTGTAATTGTCAAAAAACAAACCCTCTCCGTAGATTATATCCTCTATACTAGTCACGAGCATCAACAAACTCAACGATGGTGGCCCCGAGATGAGAAGAATTGTGGCGCAAAGAGTTCATAAGGAAGACAAAGCCATCATACCAGACGCGCTCCTTCTTGTTCTCATGGTGAGATTCTATATGAAATAAGGGATTTAAAAAAAAAAAAAGACAACCCAAAAGTTAAGAACATAATTGCCATTCATATCAATATTCTTTTTAACCAAACCACGTGCAATGCATGTGATCCAGATACTAATAAAAAGAATTAGGTAAATTACCAAAACACTCTAAAGTTGTGGTATCTTAACGTTGAAGAAGCGAGTCCATGCGAAATCATTTTATAATCAATGGAAAAATCTATATTTAAAATCAGCAATATGGCTTTCTATATTGAAAATTAGAAATTACTTTTTGGAATAGAACTTCACTCCACTACTGCGAGGTTGTTTCGAATGCTTTGGAGCAGATGCCAGTTGACAAACTTGGGAAGTCCATGCTTGGACCTATGTATTGGGACCCTAACCAGAGATGACGATGACTCAGCCCTAGGTCTGGTCCTCGCGGCCTAAGACCAAGGACCACCGATAAGCCAAGCTCAAGACTAGAGCACCAAAACCTAGGTCCCCAGGGGCCGGGTTTGTGATCGAGAATTTTTTGAAAGTGTATTTTAGAGTAATCCAATAACAATTATTGTAAAATGACTTTCTATCTTTTCTACAAAACACAAACGTGTACAAGAAAATGATATTAATATATATATTTGTTCAAAATAACATCCCGTCGAAAGAATCTCCAATAAAGTCCACTTTTCACCAAACAAGCAAAGTCTTCATATAATACTACATAATAACACATCAAAGCCGAAATAATAATAAATAAATAAAAACAATAGATGCTGCCAATTGCATTGACCAAGACTCTGTGTCGGGGGATTCTATAGTCCAGACTGAGTTACACTGTGGAGACGCTACGCTAGAGCTTGTTTATCGTGGACTAAGCAAGAGACACTACGCTACTAAGTGACAATATGCAAAACAGGACAGGCCAGGCAGACCACATTTATTCGTCGAATTAATTAAGTGTTACGTGAAAATCTTGTTTAGGTTAAGGCTTCGATTGTTTCGCAAAAGTATCATATTACATATCTATATATATATTGGTAAAGACCGGAAAATATTTTTCATAAAGCAAATTTCCAAGAAAATGATCATATTTTTTATCATTCAATAGAAACCTAAAAATGGAATGAAAAATATTTTCCGATGTTTGGTATTTATTTTATTTTTTGGAAAAAATTATCAAAAAAAATCAAATTTAATTTTTTAATTAAAAAAAATCTTAATTTTATATATTTTTTAAAAAATTAATTTTATTATTTTTTATTTTTAAAAATATAATCTTTATTAATTTTAATTTTTCCTTATTTTCTTTTTTTCCTTTTTCTTTTCCTTCCTCCTCCTACCTCCATCACCGCATGCCTTAATGATGGCTAGCTACCTAGTGACCGACCAAGACGCGGATTGGCGAGGTCAAGCTTTGCGCAACCAAGTCTTGAGCTTCATCAAGGTCGGTAAGCTCGCAATTCGCCTGATCTAGGTGAGCCCGAGCTCCACCTAACCAAGCGAGCCCAAGCTCCGTCAAGGCCAACGAGCTCAAGCCAGATCTAGGTGAGCTCGAGCTTCATCAATCGAAGCGAGCCCAAGCACTACCGAACTCGACGAGCTTGAGCCTCGCCCTCACCAAATTTGGCCTCGAAGCCTTGCTTGTCTTGCCATAGGCTAGCAAGAAGCTCATTAGCTTGTGGTGAGGCTTGAGTTGGCCTGTGGCTAGTCCTCGACCATCGCCATGGCCAAAGACCGACCAAGGAAGGAGAAAAAGAAAAGGGAAGAAAAAAAACAAGAAAATAGAAAAAAAAAATTTAAAACTCAATTTTAAAAAAATAGAAAAAGAAACATAAAATAAAAAAAAATTGTGTTTAGTGAAAGAAGGTGAGGGGAAGAAGTTACTCACTTTAAAGGTGTTTTTTTTTTTTTTCTAATAGTGGAAAACTTTTTCTTTAGGTAGTTCATTTTTCGTGAAACAAACATTAGAAAATCTGGAAAACGTTTTCTTAAAAGTTATTTTTTTAAAACAAATTGAGTTTAAGAGCGCGTTTGGTTCAGCATTTTGAAAGCCCGTTAGAAAAATATAAAATAGTTTAGCCTAAAGAACTTTAGTTAAATGCAAAGGTCATTTGGTAGACTACACTTTGAGAAGCAATTTTGAGAGAAATGTTGTTTGTTAGAAAATACATTTGAAAACCACTTTAGGTGAGTAATATTAATTTTTTTTATTTTTATTTTTTAAAACTGAAAAAAATATGTAAAATGTTGACAATAGTACTAGAAAAATCAAATATATAATAATAATAATAAAAAGATCAAACCCTTTGCTGATCCAACACAGGGCTACAACCGCCGATGAGCTAGATTTGACACCAATGGTTGGTCGAGGTTGCCCAGGGTTGGGTGAACTCTACTGAGGGCTATTGGAGGTCACCCAATCTTGAGTGACCTCGGCAAGGGCCACGCAACCCAAGCAACACATGGTAGCACATGACCCAAGCGATCACTACCTGGGTCGCCCAAGGTTGTGCAACCTCTGGCGGCCCTCTCCAAGGTTACACAACCCTCATCGGAGGTTGCTCAACCTTGGGCAATCTCGACCAATGGTCATTGGTGCCAAATCTGGCTTACTAGGTGTCGTAGCACGCAAGATTAACGAAGGGTTGGTCTTTTTTTAAAAAAAAATATATATTTAATTTTTTAGCATTTATATATATGATTTTTTAGCATTTAAAAAATAATGAGGGAAAAATTGGAAATTTGAAAAAAGGGTGAGGGTTGGGAAGAAAAAGTTTCGGCATTTGATTAAATGTTAAAAGCTCAAAGCTAATTTCTACTGGCACTGGGCTCTTAGCCTTTTTAATGCTGACTTTTACTTGAAAGTTATTTCAAAATAATTACCAAACAGTCTAGCATTTCCCAAGGAGCTTTAGAGGCCAAAAGCCTTTTGGGAATGTTGAAACAAATGCACCCTACGTTGACCAATAGATTTGAGTTACCACACTTGATCTAGTAGTTTTTACACAAGCATTACAAATGTGAGTGTGTGCATAACTCGAATCAACTTTGTGGGTAGAGTTCGTCATTCATCTTTCTCGCAGCTCTTGCCTTTCTATGAAGCGGCATCTTTTTGCTATAGTGATAAAAAGGTAAAAATAGGAAAACGATGCAACGCCAAAAATTAGGAAACTGCCTTCGTGCTTTATTTGGGAAAGAAGGTCTACGCGAAACTGCAATTCAAATATGTAATTTCCCATTGAATTGTTCGAATAGATACTGAATGGAGCAATCATTCCATAATTATTCATATAGGTATTCATCGGAGCTTTACAAGCTCTAGATAGAACAGAAGGGAGTATAATCATCATAATTCCCCGTACTTGATTTAAATAAGAATCATCCCTTAAAAAACTTCAAAATCCCTAATTAATGAAGCCGGAACATACGACCCCTGGACTCCATTCTAGGGTAGAAAGCACGAGTCAGACGCTGCAACTAGAAGTGGTTGCTTTGATGTCAAATACCAAAAGAGCAGTCAGACTCCAGTTTGTTCATTTCACTTATTGAAGTCCGGAGAGAATCACATCTCATATTGTCGAGTAAACTTTGAGTCTCTGTGTCGTCCCATTGATCGGCCCACGGGTTCTTGTTGATCCTTGCCAGTTGCTTGGCCACTTCCCTCATTGTTGGCCTTTTGATGCCATTAAAGTTTAAGCACCTTCTAGCAAGTGAACCGACCGCCTCGATCTCCCGCAGTTCAGCTTCATTGGGTGCCTCAAACTTTGTCATATGGATGAGTGTCCGGTTCTCCATAGTGGAGATGAAAGATTGGATGGTGTTGATTTTTTCCCCATATTTTGCCCGTTGAGTTGGCATCTCTCCGGTTAGGAGCTCCACAAGGACAACCCCAAAACTATAAACATCACTCTTCGTGGTTAATTCACCAGTGATGAGATACTCAGGGTCAAGGTAACCTATTGTGCCTTGTACTTTATCGGCTATATGGGTCTTTCCAGGTGACATCAAAACTGAGGCCCCGAAATCAGATACTTTTGCTGAGTACTTCTCATCTAAAAGTATATTTAGAGACTTGACATCACTATGAATGATCGGTGGGTCAGCTAGAGAATGCAAGTACTCGAGGGCCAAGGCAACTTCCGAGGCAACCCTAAGGCAATTCTTCCACGAGTGTAGAATGGTCGATCTCTTGTCATGAATGTGGTGATGAAGAGTGCCATTAGTAATGAATTCATAGACCAACAATGACACTTTTGTCTCCAAACATATGCCTAGGAGCTTGACCAAGTTCTTGTGATTCACCTGTGAAACAATGCTGATTTCGTGCATAAATTCATCATGAGTACTCAGAGACAAGTCCTTGTTCCTGTCTTTCGGCTTATTGACAAGGACATCTCTAAGCTTCTTGACTGCGACTAAAACGTCACCGTCAATTCTTCCTTTGTAGACTGAAGCAAAACCACCCTCACCGAGCTTGTTGCAAGTATCGTAGTTATTGGTGGCTTTAGCCAACTGTGCCTTAGTGAAGATTTTCACCATTTGATGCTTCAAGATCTCTCCTCCATTTTGCCTAAAGTATCTCTCTTTGACTCTCCTCTTGCATATGAGCAAGACTAACCCACTAACAACTACGCTTAATGTTATCGATACAATGACTACCGCAAAAAATAGAGGAATAAATGAATTAGTTTCTCCCAAAAAATTTGACTTAGGTTATATGATGAATTCTGGCCTTCTAAATTTAAGAACTAAATTTTAATGTTAACTTGACCCCCTTAAATACTTGGATCTCAGAGTTCTTCAACCTTCGACTTCTTAGATGGGAGGTTTGTCGGTATTTTTTTCTTAAACTCAATCGAGTTCGTTTATGCACTTTTGGTCATGTTGGTAAACTTGCAATTTTTTAGATGAAGGTTGGACTTTTTAGCGTTCTAGCAAAAAGGAGTTGGGGTGCTTTTGAAGTAAAGAGAAAAAAGCAGTGTGGTGTGTACAGTGAATATACGACCAGAAGAAAATAAAACAGGGTGCGGCCGGGGGTGTCTCTCGGTGAACACTGAAAAAAAAAAACAGATGAGGGGCACTTCTATGGTACTTGGAATAGATTCTCGGATTATAACGGATCGTAGTTTACTGCCTTTGCAATCATTGGGCAAGACTGACCTTTCTTTTTCTCTCTTTTTTTTTTTTTTTTTTATCCAATGGTCATCGAGGGGTGACCAATGATCTCTTGGTTGAAAAGTAGGATCGAATACAATTTCAGAGCATCTCAACATAAGCCAAATCAATAGCAAGTGGACTCGCGGTCAGCAAGAATAGAATAGTTCATTAAGCGACCATCACAAGGGAATAGAATTACCTGCAGCAGTCGTGGCAAGACCTGAAATTTGGCAACCGACTTTGCCATCACCAGTCATGCCGAATGGGCAATCGCATGTGTAGTTCCCAGGCGTATTCTTGCAATTTCCATGACATGGGTATCGTCGTGGATCCTTGCATTTATCAATGTCTATATGAAGCAGAATCAATGGTGAACTGTAAATTTGACCGATCCAATAATATAAATTTTGGCTCAATCCAATAATATAAACTTAGGCTTGCAAAGAGAACGGAACGATACCTTGACATCCCAGGGACAGTGGAGAGGCGTAGGGATTCCCTGTGTACCCAGCATCACAGAAGCAACGATAACCCTGCCCGTTCCTGAAGTCAGAGCAGAAACTATTGGCACCGCAAGCATAGATCGATCGGTTAGATTGCGCTTCCTTGTAGGTCAAATCCCGTTCAACTACCCAATCCAGAACAACGTTTGAGTATTTTTTAACGAGCATATCATCTGGGACAGGAAGTTCGTATTTGGAGACATTAAACGAGTCCTGGTCCACTAAGAACGCTGATCCACAAGAGCTGAAATTGTAAACTGAATTGTAATTCATTGCGCTTATCATGGATATATTGAGGCTTCTGAGGCTCTTGGGGATCGATGTTTGACAGCATCCGTAGCCGGAGCAATAGCTTTCGGCTGTGAAGTTAATGTCCTCGTGGCAATAGGAGAAGCATCCACTCCCAGCAGTTCCATTGGCATCCAAGATAAAAGCCAAGGTGTCGCAACCGAAGACAGTGAGCTTGTTCCGGGTGTCTGAGAATGTATATTGCCCTTCTTCACCCAGTGTGATCGACATGTCAGGGACAGAGTCGTCAAGCGGATGGCCACTCTCGTCGTAACAGTCGAAAGCTCTGTACTGGCCAATGGTCATTGTCCCGTTCTCCACGGATATGTCCAACACCGGAATGTCATCTTCGAGGGACAGGTCCCCGGAAGTGTGGTTGCAGCTGAGGACGAGGTAGGAGTTCCGCGCGCAACTTTTGTCGAGCCCAAATGGGAAAGGCACGCTCATGTTGCCGCACGTTCGGTCGCAGTTGTCCTTCACGGCAAACGTGGCCAAAGCCAAGGCCATTGGAATGGAAAGAAAACACAACACAGCTGCTCTCATCTTTATGTTTTTCCAATCTGTGCCTTCCTCTGGCTCTCGTCTTACCGGTTTTTATAATCCTTATTTTCGTTGATGCCGATGCTTCCAATCTGTGCCTTCCTCTGGCTCTCGTCTTACAGGTTTTTATAATCCTTACTTTCGTTGATGCCGATGCCTCCAATCTGTGCCTTCCTCTGGCTCTCGTCTTACCGGTTTTTATAATCCTTACTTTCGTTGATGCCGATGCCTCGGCGGCAGCCAAGTCGGTCGGCACATTGGAAGACCAGGTCATCGCTACTGACCCGTGGGAAAGTGATTGCCGGCTTTGCTGGCAAACCATGTTTTTGATTCGTGAACAAGTTATAAATATTACCTTATACAAACTTTTATTTTCATCTGAACCCTATACAAACTTACTTAAATCTAAATGCGAGCAATTAACGTATTCGTTTTCATTTTCACTCAAATTGCAAACATTCTAAAGCCATAATTGTTTCAGAAGTTAGGAATTTTTTCAACTCTCCACAATGTAGTAATTTTATTTAACATGAGAAGAATCAGTTTATCGAATCTAAAAGTTTCATTATTAGTTATATAATAAATACTCTTGGGAACTCCTTAACAACATAAAATCCCTTGCCTCAATTTCTAGACAAAAACAAAAACAGCCATAAGAGACATTCTAAATAGAAACTTAAATTGCTTTGCTTCCATATCAAGGGATCTTGTGAGACTAATTATTAATATGATGTTCCAATAAACTCGTCGGTCACTTAAATTCCAAATAAGTGATCTAAGCAAAACTCTGACATCCAATGCTACCTACAAGTAAAGAGATCCAAGGAGCGAGACATCTCAAATAATTGCCACTTCAACCTGTACTGTGACTTCTCTATCTTTCACTTTTCTCTAAATATATCCCTTTTATTTTTGGAAAAATGACACAAGTGATCCTCAAACTTTGGCCCAATATACAATGTGATCTCTGAACTTTACTTTGACGTGCAATGTTATCCCTGAACTTTTAATTAGTTTAATTTGATCTTTATGATATGTGTTCAATTGAGCCCCTTAACTATATGGAAATATTCAATAGTGCCCTTGATTTTGAATTAGTGGAAGAACAACACCGAACACTTTCATATTATTCAGGAACTATATTGAACATATAACAAAAGTCTAGAAACCACATTCGAAAAATTAAAAATTTAGAGGTTACGTTGAATAAATTAAAAGTTCATGGATCACACTACATATTGGATGAAAGTTCAGAAACCATTTGTATCATTTATCAATTTGTTTTATATACTAATTTATTTACATTTTTACGAATATTTCATTTACCAATGCAATTTGAGAGAACCACCACACATGCATGCACATTGGCGTTCTTGCACGAAGTTTCAATACCTCTTCCCCTCCACCCTTTTGATTGTCATCTCTTTCCATATACTACAATTTTTTTCCCTGTTTTTCAACCTTCAAGAAATTTTGAATCTTGGAGGATAGTCACATCTTACCTTTTTCCCACTTTGCGAAAAACATTATTTAAGGATAGTCCTAGCACACTTAATAAGTTCTTAATTTCTATAATTTTTGTTAGTGGATCTCGGAATTTTTTGTTTTATAATCTAAGAACTCAACCATAATTAGGTAATTATATGGAGGGATACTAATACAACAACTCACCACCATGACAATTGACTTAAAGTTGAATTTCTGGAGGTAGGATTAGAACCCACAACATTGATTTTTTTAGCCTAAAGCATGAGAATGACTTTATCATTAGTATTTAAACAAGAAATTGATAACACAGACTCCATATCAATATTGGGGAAGACTTGACAAGTCGACCTAGAAGCCGAACTTTACAAAGAAGTCATCGTTTGGACATTCTGACAAGAGAAGGCGGAAATTACAAGCTAGTCTTTGTCCCGCTATGTACCATATATTCACTAAGAAAAATGACATTTTGGAGAAAAAGTGACAATCCCGTCATTGCTAGTTTTTGTTTGATGTGCAGACATGAGATTCGTACCATTCCTTGGACTGCTCATGGGAAGATAAAGTTCGCTAGAAATTACTATCTATTGAGTATTAGAAGGGAATTAACCCAAAGAAGATTCTTTGTCCTCTCAAACATCAGCAGAAATTTTATCAAATTTTTGCGGAAGCCTAATTTGAAGACTGTGCCATGCACAAACACCCTTTTTGCTGATATGATTATTCAAAACTCCAATGAAATAATGTACCAATTTATAGCACTTTCTAAAAACATTAGAATCGACCTTTCTAATGATCTTTCTATTTTCAATACAATAGAATAATGTCAATGTTTATTGTGACTAATTTGTAAACTAGACATGATTCTATAACGTTAAATTCTGACAAATTAGTGAGACAAAGCATAAAGCACTAATATAAACATTATGGAAATTGGTAAAATAGTCATAATAGAGTTCAAGATGCGATATTAGGTAAACTTTATATGTTAAAAAAAAAAAAACGAGTAATGTCCATTTAGGATATTATGCGACATTATATTACATCTAACCAAATGTCATTAAAATGGTATGTCGCTGGAATTGCTGTCATGAAGAAATATTTTATAAAACTTAAAATATAAAATACTAAATATAGAAAGTAACTAGAGTCTAAGGTTAGTGCGGTTCATGAGTAGTGATGACTACATCCATCCTCACCCCACTCCTTTCAAGGGGTAGGGCTAATATATTTGGTATTGAATAGGGATGAGCATGGTTTTAGGGCCTGTCTAGTTCTAAATTCCAAGATATACATAGTAAGTTTCAAGTTCCAAACATTGGGGAACCTGTTTCAACGAATAAGTTCTAGGTTATAGATTGGTAGCGGAACTTGGAATCTAGAACTCGGAATAAATTTTTGTGTTTTTCTTAATTTATGTCTTTGCGCGATTCTGTGGTATAACGAGTGTATAATCTAGAACAACCAACCTGAATTTCTATTTTATGACAAAGACTCTTACATTTGTTTATTTTTTTTTTTTTTTGGTGTCTACAGATAATTTATGATTAGTGAATTATAACAGCAAATAATGGTTATTAAATGTGATAATTCATTGAAATCATTCAATTAATAGTAAAAGTAGAACCTGGGTAGGCCTTGGAACCCACTCTGGAGCCCATAACAATGTAGTTCTAGGTTTAAAAGTATGCAGGGCAGGTTTTAGGTTCCAAAAAATGAAAAATCTGTTTTAATGGATAGGTTCAAGTTCCAAGTTAACCTACAAGGAACTTGGGACTGGAACTTGGGACTGCTAATCCCTAGTATTGAGAGACTTTTACTATATGTCTGGAGGTATAGATTTTCTGGGGAATGAAATAATATGGAATGGAAACAAAAGGCGAGTGACATTTCTAACGTACGGCTCTTTTGCTTTGAAAATTAAACTGCTGCAGAAAGTCCTGAATCTTTGTCTCGTCTCAAGAATGCTTTGACAAACGACGTTACCGAATTTGAAACAAAACTCTTATGACCTCGCTATCATCAATGGCATTTCATTCTGTCTTGGAATACGCTAGTTTTCTTGCACATGTATCGTGCAAATCTTAAAAACTCGGGTGTTCTTTCCTATGGCTCTGTGATCATGGGGATCCTAAGGGAGAAAGGCATTGAAATTCCTGAGGAACTGAAACGGGATAATGGATCGCCGAGATTGGAGGGATTCGAGATACTGAATAGGATGTGCAGATCAAGCCAATTGTTAATAGATGGATGAAGAAAAGGAAGATTCTTTCTGTTGACGAGGAAGTAGACGATGAGGTGAAGAAGTTGTTGAAGGAGAAGTTTGGAGGAAAGAAGGAATAGGGTCTGCAAAGGAAGGTGATGGAGGTGGAGGGGCGCAAGAAGCGGACGTCTCCGTATGTACAGGAAACGCATTTTACATCTTAAAAGAAAAGAAAGACTTACTTGAAGGAAATAAGAAGGGGAAACTCTTATTGCATCAAGTTTTGGACTGAATTAATGAAGATGAGAGAGAGTCTGCAACAACTGAAACTTGTTCGAGCAAAATTTCTCTCTATTCGATGCATATCTCTATCTCAGAAATAGAAGCTCTGATTTGATGATCTTCCCTCACATGTATGCAGAAGTTCGTTTACAAGGTAAAATGCATAATGCTCTGATGTCTCGAAGTTACGGTCAGTAAGTGGAATCAACTCCGCTCACTTCATGGGAGGTCATGACCCCGTGAACCTGTGCAAGACAACATCACTCGTACCAAACATTTTTTCCATGATATACAAAGGAAAAAAAATAAAATAAAACCTATGCTCTGATATCTCCTCTGCTCTGATACTTGAAGAGGAACTTATGTTTTTAAAGAGTACATGCTAGCAATCTATATTGTTTGCTCTGTTACTTATTAAGGAGAGTAGATCTAACAACTACAAACATTTTGTTGCCATGATATTCAAAAAGGAAATTAAGTTTGCAAAGAGGGAGAATGAGCTAGCAAGATATATCTCTTATCGCTCAGATACTTACGGAGGAAACAGTGCTTACAATGGAAGAGCATTTCAGAAGAAGAGCGTCTATAAAGCTTACCTAACTTTCATTAATAGAAGAAAACTTGGGCAGAAACTTGCGCTTACAAAGATTCATGTTCTATACTCTGACAATTATAGCTCTTGTATTTGTAATTCTTGAACAGAAAACGCTTCTATTATGCTTTGATGCTTAAATTGAAAAAAGAATTAACATGTTCTCATGCTTAAATAATAGAAGTTGATTCTACAAATGATAAATCATCTATATTTTTTCTATTTTTCCAGAAGTGATATTATTGCAAACCTGCTTAACTTGGGAAAATATGATCTTAAATTTATTCATTTCATTTGACACACAAGGAAAATGTCATACATGCCAAGTGCTTTGATCTGAATTTTATATATAACTTTGACTGAATGGCAAAATCTTTTACTTTATACACAACAAATAATTCTTCATTCGTCTGAACATATTTATATAATTAAAAGGTATAGAAATTTTTTATATCCTAAAAGGGGAGCTTTTTAATAAACTTCTTATATTTTCTAAAGTTAAAAAAAAAAAAAAAATCTAAAACAGCTCATGGATAAAATTGAACATATACCAAAAGTATAGAGATCGCATTAAAAAAAATTAAAATTCAATCACATTAAATGAATTCTATGTTGCTATGTTGTCTCTAGATCATTAGTTTCATGACGTGTATGCTTTCGACAAAAACAAAAGCTGCCTAAATGAAACCTTTTGCACTGGGCTTCCGTGCACCTCATTAGGTTGGCAAATCCCAATTTCTTATGGGTTTTATAAGCCATATTGGACCTTCCCACCAAATATAGGGCCCATCTAAGAGAAATTTAAAGTATCATGGGGCCTCCCCGCTACCAGTTAGATATAGGAATCATTTTCCAAAAGAGTCTTTTAAATTGTATGGTAAGGCCCTTCGGCTTTCTAAATTCATTGTACTTAGCCTCTTTGCATCACCTCAGATGCGAGTCTCATTGTCCTAGAACTTTTGAATTGGCATTTAGGCTGCTAATGGAGAAGCCCAGTTTCGGATTTGCATCGGGCCTTGATAATATTACATTAGGCTTTCTTAGAGGCCCATTTCCGGAATCCTTTTTAAAGTGGTTTTTTGCATAACACTTTCATTGACCTCACAAAGCTTGAGGCCTAGAATTCATCCACTTGGGGGCAGTTCGAAGGAAAAAGGGATAATAATACTAATAGTCCCCTAAAATTTTTATATATATTTAATGCAGTCCCTAACTATATGAAAATATTAAATATTGGCCTTCCATTAAGGACAACATGAAATATATTTGTATAGTTTAAGAATTAAATTAATTTTTTATAAGAAGTTCATGCACTACATTATATAAATTAAAAGTTGATGAACCACATTAAACAAATTAAAAGTTTATGGACCAAATTACACATGAGACCCAAGTTCAATGACCATTTATGTCATTTTCCTAATAGTTAAAAAACGTAGCTTGTTTTTCAAACCTTCCATGATGAATTCCCAAATATGAAAACCTTAGCAAGAGAGATGGATCGAATCGAAGTTTAAGCCCTTGATGTATTCTAAAAGAGCAACATATTCATGAAAGCAATGTAACTAGGACTCTAGGGCACATGGATTTATGTTTCTTATATTTCATTGTAACAAAATCTTGAACCGGGCGTATAACAAGACTACGTTTAATGGTTGCCCGACATGGCTAGGCTTTTTTTTTTTTTTTTTCCACTTTTATTTACTATCTCATTTTTTTTATTACATACATTTTTCATATTTCGTAATTTTTCAAGTGTATGATTTGCCACCATAAATGCTTGAACTTTCAGGCGCATGAGAGGAAATAAAATCGACCAAGACTGTTTGAAAACTTTCCTTTGAAGAATAGAGGTACTGACCAGTGGGCGTTAACCAAATTCTCTGATTTGTAAAGGTAAAGTGACTCTCACGTCATGCCTGACTTCTAACTAGTCTACAATGAGTTATTCACAACTGCCTATGTTATTTTTATTTGAATCAGTAATAAATGGGAAATCAAATTGTAATCAATACAACTTGAGAGGACTCGTGCGAAACACAATGCTGCCTTGCAAGAGAGTTATTTGCACCCGTGTAAAAGTTCACCTACTCCCTTTTTGTTTGCCTCGAAAGGATTACGACAAATAAACATTTAATTGGTATTATAATGGTTGTTGCTGCTCTAGATTAAAAAATTATTTCACAAATATAAAAATAAAATTTCTCTACCAAACGGATTTCTCGTCCAGAAACAAATATGAAATAGAAAAAATTGTTTTTGAACCAGAAATTTTGGGTTGTCATGCACAATGTCCATCGAAGCCATGTGGGTAAACTTGCAATTTCAAGATAGAAGCTGGACCTTCTAGCCTTTTAGCCAGAAGGGTTTTGGGTGCTTTTGAAGTAAAAGAAAAAAGAAGTGCGGTGGGCGCAGTGAATATACGACCGAAAGAAAGAATGACGGTGTGCCCCCGTGGGTCTCCCAGTGAACACCGAGAAAGGAAAACAGCCTCAGTGAGGGCCGGTTCTGTGATACGTGGAACAGATTCTCCGATTGTAACGAATCGTTAAGTCCTCGTAACTTTTTGTAACTCCTACACAAACTATCCTAAGACGCAAAAATTTACAGTCTTTGCGATCAACAAGTGAGATTGCCTTTTTTATTATATCCAACGGCCATCAAGTGGTGATCAATGATCTCTCGGTTGCAAAGTAAGTAGAGAAATTATTTTGCTGAGGACTTCCGAGAGTACTTATTGAATAACCAAGTATGAAGTATTTCGGTTAAAAAAAACTGATTTTTCTCGTTATCCTGTGAAACAATCATGGCTTTAGAATGTCTGCATTTTGAGTGAAAATGAAAGTGTATATATACATCACTTATATTTAAATTTATGTCAGTTTGCATCAGGAAATATCCACAGCTTGTACAAATGAAAACATGGTTTGCGGGAAATGCCAGCAATGACTTTCCCACGGGTCATCCGAAGCATCGGCATCGGCGAAACTCGGTTAAGAAAAACCGGTAAGAGGAGAGCCAGAGTAAAGATGAAAGCGGCTGTGTTGTGTTTTCTTCTGATGGCCTTGGCCTTGGCCACTTCCTCAGATAAGGACAACTGCAACCCAAGGTGCGGCAACGTGAGCTTGCTTTTCCCGTTTGGGCTCAATGAAAGTTGTGCGGGGAACTCCGACTTCGTCCTCCCCTGCGATCACACATAGGGGATCCTGTCCTTCGGCGAGAACGTTCCATTTTACGACGTTTCCGTGGAGAACGGGACAATCACCGTTGGCGTGTACAGAGCTTTAGACTGCTATAACGAGAGTGGCTATTGGCTTGATGGCTCTAACCTTAACCCGTGGATTGAACTTGGCCGACTATATACAATCTCGGACACCCGGAACAAGCTCACTGTTGGGAATATATGACTTCAAATTGGGTAGAACAATGAAGACAGATATTTAGAGTACTCAAGTTGGACTTTAAGGCGTGATATCACTTTCTTTAAAGATTTACTTGCCCTATAACATTGTTAATGGTCACCGGCAAAAGTCCTCCAGGATACAACAAAGTCTCGGATGAAAATACTATATAGTAATTATAGTATTTCTCCAGAATCTCTCTAGGAACAATTGAAAGAATGGCTGTAGTTTTTCAGACATAAAGCTCAAAAAAGATGAAAAATGATCACTCTCGTTTTTCCGAAAAATAACGAATATATATATATAAAACAGTCTTGCAACTCTTCATGAAAATTGCCAAAAAAATGAACAAACATGTCATTTAGAAAAATTATTCGGATAAACAAATGCGAATCTTCGGAAGAAGTCGAAAATCGAACAAATGCAACCCTTCGAGAAAAGTTGCAAACCGAATAGGTAATTTTCCAAATGTTGTATCGAAAAAACACAAATAAAATTTGGAATAATTTTTTTAAAATAGAATTTCGAATTTTCATTTTATATATTTTATTTTCGAAATTCTCAAAATAAAAGACAACCTTTGAATTTACCAAAAAAAAAAAAAATAAATAAATAACAAAGGGATTAGTTTTAAGCCAAGTGCTAAGTACGCCAAAATGGCGTAATTATTCGCGCAACCGCACATGGGTATGGTGGGGTCTAACCCCATCCAATTATTCCTTGAGGTATACAAGAAAACCCTTCATCTTTAAATTGCGTACTTCCTCCCACTTTTCCTATGTGGGATAAGGAAAAAATACTCAATTTGTTTTGACAAACAAACCTCCGACACTGCTGCTCGTATATCGGATGCCGCCCAGACTTTCAGCAGTGGATGTTTCTCCTACTGCTGCGAGTACATCGACTTCACGGCTGAGAGCGCTTGCTCTGGCCTCGGTTGCTGTCAGACGTCAATTTCCAAGAACCTCAGCAGCCTCAATATATCCATGAGCAGCTCAACGAATTACACCTCTGTTGGGAACTTCAGCTCTTGTGGATCAGCGTTCGTAGTAGACCAGGAGTCGTTTAATATCTCCGATTACAAGCTTCCTGTCCCGGCTGATACGCGGAAAGAATTTTTCTCAAGAGTTGTCCTGGATTGGGTAGTAGAACGGGATTTGACCTGCGAGGAAGCGCAATCGAACCGATCGAGCTATACCTGCGGAGCCAACAGTTTCTGCTCTGACTTCAGGACCGAGGATTATCGTTGCTTCTGTGAGGCTGGGTACACGGGGAATCCCTATGCCTCCCAACAGTCGCCAGGATGTCAAGGTATTCTTCTGTTCTCTTTGCGAGCCAAAAATTATATGTTTAAATTGGGCCATAATATCCGTGAATCAATCTCCTCAAGCCAGTTTTTCCGAGTCAAGTTAGATGCTTCAATACAACCAATACGTTACCTTAAGAAGCAACAGAAAAACACATTAACGTACAATTACAGTTTCATCTTTATTACTGTTTGATATAGACATAGACGAGTGCAATGATCCACGATGATATCCATGTCACGGGCATTGCAAGAACACGCAAGGGAAATACACATGCGACTGCCCATTTGGCATGAATGGTGCTGGCAAAGTGGGTTGCCAAATTTCTCATATTGCTATAATAGCGGCAGTTAATTCTAATTCCCTTGTGATGGTCGCTCAATAATCTAAGCTATTCTTGCTTTAGACTACGAGTCCACTTGCTATTGATCTGGCTTATCCGGTTCTACTTCGCAACCGAGTGATCATTGGTTGCCACTTGATGACCACCGCATAAAATAAAAAGGAAGTCTCGCTGTTGATCCCAAATACTGTAAGTTTGTGCATCTTACGATATTTTGCATAGGAATTACAAATTCTTGCGAGGAGTTACGATCCGTTACCGTTCGAGAATCCATTCCCGATAGTGCAAAACCGGCCCTCGGTATTCACCGAGACACCCACGGTCCCACTCTATTTTCCTTTCTTTAGGTCGTTTATTCACTGCACACACCTCACTTTTTTTTTATCTTTTTACTTCAAAAACATCCCAACCCCTTTTGGCTAAAAGGCTAAAAGGTCCGACCTCTATCTAAAATTGCAAATTTACCCGCAGGACAAAAAGTACATAAATGACCGTGAAACGTGATTTGAAGAACAAATCACAAGGTCGTTGACCCTGAAACGTGACCACTGGAGAGAGAGAGAGAGAACAAGGGGCTTATGGGCACTTCCATGACCATGGTGGCATTCATGATGATTGTGGCTTCAACGGGCATATTAAGAATGATCGGTTCTAAGGAGGGACCCTAGAAGTGAGAACTCCCTAGAACGGAGAACCACTCATGAAAGGCTGGTTCCACATATCGAGAATTGGGAACGGCCCATTGAATCCTGGATCTACTAGGGAACTAGACCACCGATCCAGTCTGGTTATGGTGGATCCATGGAACTGGCCATTGCATGGCAAGTAGTTTCCAAGACTCAAAAATGTATGTCAAACTATATAAAGTTGTGTTCCAAAAGCCGGCCAATTGTCCAAAAGAAAAGATTATGTCAAACTCAAAGATGAATTAATCTGTGCAGTCTAGAATCTTGATTCTAGAAAAAGGGCAAATGGCAATTAAGGTTTTAAACTTATAGAAGAGGGAGCTGTGAGCACTCGTCGAGGCTAAGAATTGGAGAGAAAGCATTAGACAAGAGCTGCGACCTGCGAATGTCGAGGCTACGACCCTCTTGGGAGCGCTAGTCGAGAGCGAGCTGCAAGTGTGAGAGAGAGCATTGTGAGAGACTAAGAGGAACAAGGTTTAAGAACTTGAGAGAGAGCGTCATGAGAGACTGAGAAAAATTTGGGAGAAAGCCTGTACCGTGAGGACTCCTCACATGAGAGTGGTGGTGGACAAATTAAAAAATCAACACACACACAAAGATACTAATCTGGTCCGGGCCATCTGAGTGGGCAGTTTCACACCTAGAATAGGGAATCGCCTAGAATTGGCTAGTTCGGCTAATTCGGGTGGTTCGTGGTCTGTTCGGGTTCATTTGCTCACCCCTAGGGCATATGACGGCCAATAGCTAGGGTGGAGATAGGCTACAAGGAATTTGATTGGTGTGCATGTGTGTAAACATGATTTTGTCAGAATAAAACTCTATCCGACTAAACTCACATTGTTTTAAATAGTTAGTTAACGAAAAACATTTTCATTATCAATAATAATTTATGTCTAAATATATTTTTAAATGATATAAATATTTTTCATTCATTCATTTAAGTAAACGATACAAACGATCATTTTTGGAAATTTTTTTTATTAAATCATTCGTTATTCGCAAAATAAATATAGCCTATATATTATTCAGACTTCTACGTTATTTTTGAGTTTCGAATTGGGTAGCAAGTGTCCCCTTTAGGCGTCCTCCCCTGAATTAAAAAATTATTCAATAAATTATTTACTAAAGCAGAGAAATATAAAATAAAGAAAGAAGGTAAAACGAGAAGAGAGAGACAAACAGAGTTTTTGAGAGAGACAGAAGGAAGCTATGGGACAGGTGGCGGATCTTAGGACACTGCTTGTGTAACTTGAGATTATAAGGACAGAGAACAGTATGATAATCCACATTTTAATTGAGACTTTGCAATATATGTGTTAATTTTTCAGGTATAAAAATACATTTTACCATCTATCTCACCTATTGAAGTGAAACATCTGTATTGAAATGTCAAAATTAGGATAATAGTAGCCGCAAAAAAGGAACGGATCCATACCTAAAAGATTCTGCGAGCGGGGTCCTTGGGAACGGAGGATGGGCACGAGGCGCGGGCGATCCGTGTCCGGCGGGACATAATTTCTCCGCAAGGCAATTTGGCCGGACAATAGGCGAGGCGGGGTGGGGCTCGCACTTTCGCTGCCCCGCCAGACAAATTTGCCCCCGTTTACACTAACGGAAATTTGTTTTTCTTTAGTTTGGTTTGTAAAATTTGTTCTGAAGTTATGAAATGTAATGATAAAACCCGAAGCACGATCACGTTGCCTTATAAATCTTGCTTTTATAGAAGATGAAACTTTGGAAAGTCCTTTGGGTTGAGGTTGGCTTGCAGTATCACCCAGAGAAGAGTGAATAAATGATCCTAACAAACTTGACAAATAATGTGGAATAAGAAATGCCAAGTTTGTTTAAAGTGAAATGTGTGGAATAGAGTGTCAATACAATTAGATTTTGACTATATCTAACAGTGTAGTGCAATGCTTCTATCATACAATAAGTAAGTAAGATTACAGAGATAGAAAACAATGCACAAAAAGTTTATATTGATTTGGCTTAGTGTAAGCTTACATCTGTTCTTCCAGCTAACAACTTATTAACTAAATTTTATTAGTTAATCATTAAGAAGTACAGTAGCAATGTTGCTTATATTTAATCACTTCTCCTTGATATTGGTGTTGCTTACATCTAAACAGATAGGTCTCTTTATCTTATACCTAAGCACAAACTATGATTCTACCATTACTTCTCAAGAGATTACAATGTAAAAGCTCACAAAAGACAATAGAAAGAAGTAAAGCTCTCTCGAATTATGGAATTATGAATTCTCGAACTCTGTCTCTTCAACGCTTTGGTCTTCTTTTATACTTCCCAACATTCAAATTTTTCACTAGATAATCCTTCATATGATCAATCTCCAATCTAACAATTGGACAATTGTTGAAAAATTAGGTAGTCATTGAGGTCAATCAATTAGAATTCTTATAGATTTTGTCGCTCATACAATCAAATCTTGGTTTCCAAAAATAGACTAGCTCGTCTATGGAATGTATCTTGCCTTCAGGATGATGATCAATCAATTAAAATATCTCGCATGATTGAATATTTGTGAAGATAATAAGCCGTCAAAGGATGATTTGTGATTCAGATGGTTGGTGCAGGGTGTACATGTACTCCTTTTGTATTCACAATTATTGCTTATATCCAACATTCCAATAAGTGCGCCGCCAGTGTCTGTGTAGTATTTTGCTTCTATTCACATAGCACTTTTCTTCTATCCATTCGATACGCTGCTTCCATCCATGCCACATATAACTAGCTCCCTAGATACACTCAACTCTTTCTTATGAGATACTTTTGACAATGATAGAGATTTAGATCATTTAGCCTTAGCCACTCGATAAATTCAAGTATATAAAATCCACATCATATCAAAGTTCTTTTCAACATGGACATGTCCTGAAACATAAACAATCTTAGCAAAAATCAAGATCGCTATAAATAATGGATAATTTTATCAACTTCAAAACTTATTAGGAATCTTCTCAACAATCTCCCATTTTTATGGTGACAAAAACTTCCATGCATAGATTAAGATAATTAGTTTGAAATATTTTGGAAAGGGATTGCTGGCAACATTTTAGTATTTAAAGCTAAGTATGAACAAGCAGTTTAATATAGCCAAAAACTTGGATATTATCAGTTAAGCGCATGACTATCTTTATAGAGGAACTTAGTGAAGATTTACGATAAAGAAAAGGTAGCTCCTTGTAGACTTTCAATGTATAAAAACAGATATAAATCAGAGTTAATAGGTATTGAATTAAATCCAATCTAATTGTACTGAAGTAAATCCTGCAAGTGTAATTTATTAGAAAAGTATAACCACACTTGCAAGTGAATCACACTCCGTAACAGTAAGATATCTCAAGATCTGTGTCCCGGTTAAACCAAAGGCGAATGTTGAATGTCTGTAACATTTCTCAATATCATATTTGCATTACTTCTCCCCCTTTTTATCAGCATCATTGATAATAAAATTTGGAGAAATCAGAAACTTAGTTAAGTCATCAAAGAACTAAATCACAAATATTCATTACAGACCAGAAATATTCATCACAATCAAAACAAATATAAGACACTAGAAAATCATCTGGATGAAGGAATGTGTTTAAAAATGGGTCAAGATGGGCTCAAGCATGGTCATAACACTTCAGAGTATTGATCTTGTTCTCCAAGGTAGCCATATAATTGCCAAGACCAAGCTCCATTCTGTCCAGTTGTTCCTTCAAGCCATCAAATTTCCCTTGCAAATTGCCATACTCCCCTTTAAGGCTGTTCATCTTCATGTTCATAATGATCTGCAAAGTCTGCATCTTCTCATAAATTCAGCACGAAGAACAGTTGTTGCATCCTTGAGTGTCGTTTGATTGTTCTTGACCACTTGCAACATCTGCTTCAACTCACTTTTGCAGGACGAGGCTTCAGCACTGTCTGCAGTGGGGGCTTCAGGTTGTTTGTCCTTTGACTCTCCGAGTCAGAGGATCCTACTTAATGTCCTTCGTTCCTATCCCTTTGTCCACTACTTTAGGAATTGCTGGAGATGCAGCAATATCAACAAATCCAATTGGTTCTTCTTCTGATTCAAGCTCTTCTAGAAAAGTTGATTCCCTTTCATCCATAAGTGAGTCTCTGTACTAAATTAATCTTTCTTCTTCAAACACCATCCTCCTATCTTTTTCTTCTCTTCTTTCATCCTCTTTCCTTTTCTCCTCATTTTTTCTTCTCTCATCTTCTCCTCAGCTTCTACAAGTCTAGGTACCTCAGCTCCTACTTCTGCTTGTCTTGCAGCTTGCTGCTTCAACATCTAATTTATCTTTTCAAATAGCCTATACTCTTCTGGCAATCTCAGCTTGTCTTTCATTTTCTGCTTTCTGGCAGCTTCAGCCTCCCTTCTTTTTTTTTTTTGTGCTCTTTCTTTGCTTTCTCGACCTCTCTCTTATTTCATCAGCATTTCTCTTTTTCTGTCTCAACTCCTTCATTTTGTCAGCCAGTGTCTATTCCGAATCTTTAGCAATTTCATCTGAGAGCCATTTCTTGATAGATTCAGTAACATTTCTTCTTGGGAGGCTGTCCAGACTTACCTGTTTTCACTATACTATCAGAAGGTTCCACTATGCCTTTTCTCTTCCATGTACTTCTGCTCAGTTCTTCTTTGTTCTGTCTTGCTATTTCTAACATTTTTCTCAAGCTCTCATTGTCATTGTTCCCAATTCTAACAATTTCATCTTGTCTATTTCTCCATCCTTCAAGAGAAGGTCTCAAATGGATCTTGAACATGGTTTCCTCACCAATAGTCAGCCTAGACAAGCTGCCACCCCTTAACTTCTTGGGAATTTGAATTTCAAATTGTTGGGAATAACTGATCCCCGAAAACCCGGATTCGACACTAAATCGAACCCCTAAATCAGTGCGGAAGCGAAGCCCAAGAAAACGACACGTATCACCGATCGTAAAGCACACCACGGATTCGAGCGTACATTGATTGCCACAGATTAGACACCAACGCCGTTAGAGGAAGAGAAATCGAGCCTTGTTCGATCCGAGGAGGCAAACTCCTTCAATTGCTTCACTGTTTCTCTTTTGGAGAAAACGGGAGAGAGGGAGAGAGCGTTGAGAGAAAAAACAGCGTACGTACAATTTTCCAACCGTAGTTTTTCTCTCTCTCTCCTCCCTTTTATACCCCCTTCTTTCCACGGGCCGCATTCCCGTGGGCCGGGCTTTCTGGGCCCAACTTGGGCGGACGGGGCCTTAAGCCCAAATCAAATAAAGCCTTCATCTCCCACTCGCACAAGGTGGGTCGAACAGGATTCTCTTTACCTCTCTTCAACGTTCATACTGGTGAATAATCCGTGCGACCAGCATACTTTGAGAGCTCGTTGCTATACATCTGTTAGGAATATATAGCAGCTCATAATGGGCATCACACTCCGAGTAGATTTAGTATGCAGTACCCTAGATCGATCAATCACATTTATATCTCTCTTTTGATCTCTTTTTAAACATGATATATATATTGTATTCACAATTATAATTATCACAAAGACAGTCATAATTGGTCGACCAGTGAATACAAAACCATAATGTGATTCTCCAAAATCGATCTTCCTCTTTCCTTCAAACTCTCAATTTCAGTTCAGCTTGCTTTTCTAGAAATGTCCCATTAGATCGAATCAAACACATGACCATTGGCAACATCCTAAGATAGCAAACACTAAATAGAAATCTTGAGAATAAGTAAGAGTCATGAGGGGACAAAAATTGAGGAACTCTTTTCCTCAAGAGTCTCACACGTCATAAAAGTTGAGATCAAACTTTTTGCCACTCTTATTGGTCGTCTTATGCATACGTAGTATGAAATACGTATTACGGTATTAACTCCTTTCCCATGGAGCGTATGTCTACACTTTTCAATACCGTACAGATGATAGTTCAGACATACCTAATGTCTAACTTGAGTTCACGTATCTACTCAATCACAAAATTCATCGAACTCACATCGGCATTTTAGACAGATAAAGTGAAATATGTGGGTTATTTTACTTTCGGACATAGTAAGTATTATGTCCTCATCTTAACACTCAGTTAAGGCGACATACGTGTTTTAAGCTTGAGCTCTCGATTATCACCTAGATAATAAGCTTTAAAACAGTCTCATCTCTATTTATCACACAGTAAATAGAGGCGATTACCCGTGTGAGTGGGCTAATCTTATATCTGTCCGACATACTTCTCAACTTAAAATAATGCACTGAGCATTAAGATGCATAAAGATCATACAAAGATTCATAGGCATTAATCAATGAAAAACAAAATTTCATAAATGTGAACAACTCAGGGAAATTACAATTCAATACATTAGACTCTACGCAATCCTAGAGATTTTACATGACCACAAAACACATCTCTAGGTATTGGCTTTGTCATAGGATCTGCTACCATTCTATGCGTAGATATGTACTGTAAGTTCACATCATTTCGTGCAATCATATCTTTTACAAAGTTATACTTGGTATTTAGATGTTTGGTCTTGCCATGATATTTTGGATATTTGGTGTACACTTTTGCTGCTTGGCTATCATAGTTAACCAACAATGAATCTGCAGCACTTCCAATAACACCTAAATGATTCAAAAAATCTCTTAAGCCAAACACCTTCTTATACTGCTGCGATAATGCCACGAACTCAACTTACATAGTGAACAAGGCTATACACTTTTGTTTCTTACTGCTCCAACATATGGTGCCATTATTCGGTAAGAAAACAAACCCGAGATAGATTTTCTTTCATCTAAATCTCCTTCCCAATCAGTATCAAAATAGCCTTTGAGTTGCAGATCCTGTCCTTAATAACTCAGCATATAATCAGCAGTTCCCTTAAGATACCATAGTATTCTTTTAACGGCTTTCCAACATGCTTGACCTGGATTGGATTGGTATCTACTCACCATTTCAACTGCAAAACATATGTTGGGTCTTGTACACATCATATCGTACATCAAGCTCCTAACAGCACTAGCATAAGGAACATATTTCGTTTGTTCCTTCTCTTGTGGAGTTCTTGGACACAGTCTATGGCTCAATCCTTCACCTCTTGCAATAGGAGTGTCTATGGGTTTACAATCTCATATTCTTCAATTCAAAGTTGGAAGACAACCGACTTTTGACAAGTGTTGACGCTCCATATTGCTTCCGGCAATGGTATATCATCAACATATAATGATATGATCACAAATTGATCATTGGATCTTTTGATATATACACAATGATCCTCATCTATCATTGTAAAATCATATGCCATTATGGTATTATGAAATCGTATATACCATTGTCTTGACGACTTAAGGCCATATATCGACCTCGAAAGTCGACATACCTTTTCTTCTTGGCCTTTCACTATGAAACCAGCAGATTGTTCCATATATGTTTCTTCCTCTAATTCTCTATTGAGGAAAGCAGTCCTCACATCCATTTGATGTAACTCAAGATCCATACCAAACACTATTGCCAGAATTATGCGAATCAAGGTAAATCACGCTACAGGAGAGAATGTATCTTTATCATCAATATCTTCCTGTTGATTATACCCCTTCGTCACAAGGTAAGCCTTATGCCTTTCTATCGAGCCATCAGCCTTTCGCTTTATTTTGAGAACCCACTTGTTCCCAATAGCTCTGCGTCCCTTTTGAAAGATCAACCGGTTCAGACTTGGTTTGATTTCATTGACTCTATTTCCTTTTTCATTGCATAAATCAATTTTTTCCTTACTAGGGCAATTCAGAACCTCATTAATATTTCTTGGCTCATCCTCATCTTGTGGAGCAATTATAAAAGTGTCCCTTTCAATGTCAAAACATCGACGGGGAATACTTTGGCGACTTGTTCACCGTATGGGAGATTGTACACTTAGCACATCATTCCCCATTATGCTCCCACTTGAATTAGGTAATGATGATGTCGTCTCATCATGTGATTGCAATTGAGAATGAGTTGAATTCAATTCATCATTTCTCATATTACTCCCACTTGGATGAACTCCACTAACATCATTATCCTTATCCAAGGTCTCAAATAGGGAGTAATCTTCTCCTATTTCGCCCTTCTTAGGAAATTCATTCACTAAGAATGTGACATCCCGTGATTCAAATTCAGTTATACTCCCACTTTCCAGCTCACCAATGAACACATACCCTTTCGAGTGTTCGGAGTATCTCATGAAAATACTCTTATTTCCTTTGGGACCTAATTTCCCAAACTTGTGAGAGGACTCATGAGTATAGGCAGTACAACCCCATGACTTAAGAAAACTTAAGTATGGTTTTCTACCTATCCATAACTTATATGGAGTGGAAATAACTAATTTGGAAGGCACCCGGTTAAGTATGCAGGCAACAGTTAACAACGCATCACTCCAAAAAAAATGATAAGTAAGTTAGCGTGCGCCATCATGGACCTAACCATTTCCAGTAGGGTTCTGTTTCTTCTCTCTGCAACACCATTTTGTTGAGGAGTATATAGAATAGATAATTGTCTTTCTATTCCTTTTTCATCACATAATTTTCTGAACTCATCAGATAAATTATTCTCAACCTCGATCGGATCTAAATACTTTTATTTTCTTGTCTAATTGATTTTCTACCAAGTTCATAAACATTTTGAAACAACTTATGCTTCAGATTTATGAGAAATCAAATAGACATATCCGTATCAGTAGAATCATCTATAAAAGTGATGAAATAAACAGCCCCATGCCTTCCTCTCACATTCATTGAACCACGAGATGTCGAAATGGATTAAATGCAGAGGAAATTCAGCTCTTTTACCTTTTTCAAATGGTTTCATTGTTGTTTTCCCTTCTAGGCAATGCTTACATATGAGCAAATCGACTTTTTCAATATTGCCCAACAAGCCCTCTTTGGCTAGTCTTTTCATATGTTGTTGGCCCATATGACCAAGTCTAGCATGCCACCATATTCACATCATTATCATATAAAGTAGAAGACGTGAAACAAGGGAATAACATATTGACATCACCACAGCCAACATTTAGTACAATAAAACCATCCAGAAAGTGACCAAAATCATAGTAGTTTGTATCCAAATACAAATCTACACATCTATTATGGAAGTTCATACTAAAACCAAGCTTAACCAACATCAAAATAGACACTTAAATTTCGACGAATCTATGGAGCATATAAGACATCATGTAGGAACAAGGTGCGTCCACCACGCATATTCAATTGGCAGGTGCCAATCCCTTTAACTTCAACTCTGAAATTATTTCCCACATAGATCCACATAGTTCCAGTTGGTATCGTCGGAATTTCACGAAGGATCCTCTATCATTCCTTACATGGTCTGTCATTCCTGAATCTACAGTCCACAAAGGATTGGATTCAGCCAATAATGCAGAACTCGACACATAAGCAAAGTTCTCAAATGTACTAGAGGTGTATACTTTCTTTGGCTCACGACAGTCGCAAGCATAGTGACCTCTCTTGTCACAATTGTAACACCTCACCCTTGACATTTTATTTACTTGAGGACGTTTTCCTCTCTTGTGTTGGTTAAACCTTAATTTCTTGCAATAAGGACTTGATCATTTGCATGCCCATATATTGAACGAATCAATACGCTTGCGCTTAGAGCTCAAAGCCCATTCTGAGCTAGAACCAACATTGCCAATATTTATTTTCGGCTCAAATGCCGTTAGGCGGTCCTTTACTAGCTCAAGGTGGCGCACGGCACCCTCAAGATCTTCCATAATTTGGTCAAGAGCTTCTAGTGCTTCTCGCTTTTCCAGCACATATTGAATCTTCATATTCAATATTTCACAATTGTTGCCATTCATATCAGCAATCACATTCTTAGTTGCTGAAACCATCAGTCTGAACACATCAGACATACATGCACGAATAATTAATGCCTATCATTTATGCATCCCTATTTGCACAGACCCATCATATTAATGAATAATTTCAAGTAAGGCTTCAGAATCAAAAGGTCACTGTGTTTCCAATCATCCTCCAAAGTCCTAACTCAAAATTATTATTAATATAATTGTCTTATGCAAATACATTCTATGAAGTTACAAAAACTTCTATTACTACCCACAGCTAATTACCCACAGCAACCAGCAGTAACAGAAAGCAATATATAATAGAACATCCAATAAAAACAATAATGCTTTCAATTAACACAATTAGGTAGTAATCATTACATAATATGTCCACAAATCACACTTAACACATATCAGCCAATACAAATAACACCAAGTCAGCACACGAACTGGGAAAGATCCTCTTTTGTTCAATTTCTTGATCTTTTCCCTTGAAACAATACAATAATATTCATTTACAAAATCCATCACAATTTTCTTATAGGAAGCAGCTCCGTTGACATCCCATATGCGATTCAACACATCTTGCCATTCGTGGAATAGTGTTTATGAAAAATCGCACCATCTCTCGACGTGACATAGGGGCGACCATTCCATATGACCTGTTGAATTTTCCGTTGACTTCAAGGACGTGATCAATTAAGTCACCACTCTCCCATCGATGATCGCGCTCGGCCTATCAACTTAGACACATTTCCTTTTGTTCATCGGTCACTGCGCGAATAGGTGTGCGCAACCTCGGGGAGGCATTGTTCTTGCAACAAATGCAGAACAAATAAGGGATCACATTATAATCCATATAGACTTAATTGAAAAAGAAACACATTCTTTTCCCTCTTTCTTTTTTTTTTTTTTTTTTTTTTTTTTTTTTTTTCGGGTCAACGGTCAAAGTCAACGGTCGGTCAACGGTCAAGTCAACGGCCAACGGTCGTCGCCGGTCAACGGTCGTCGGTCGTCGGACCGGACGGACCGGTCGGACCAGACGGACCGGTCGGACCGTTCGGGCGGACGGGCCGCACGTGCCGCGCGCATGCGTGGGATGACGTCACGCGACGTCCGGCGGCACCTGCCACGCGCGTGCCATCGTCGCCGGCCGGGTCGGGTCGGTTCGCGGGTCGGGTCGCCGCCCGGCCAACCGACGCGTCATCGCTGACGTCATCGATGACGTCAGCCCAGCGGTTATCGACCGTTGGGTGACGTCATGCCGACGTCGGCAGCGCGATCCGTGGACCGGCGCGTGTGACGCACGCGCCGCGCCTGCACGCGATCGCGCTTCCGGGCGCGTCGCGCCACGCGCAGCGCCTTCCGGCCGCGCGTGTGGGCGCGTGCGGCGTCGCCCGGCCGCGCTCAAGACATCTCCAGACTCGTCTCGACGTCGCCTTTCTCCCAGGGCTTTCAGAATTTGTTTTTGACATTTGAAAACTCATGAAAATGGCCGAAGAAGTCTCGGGTGTCGGGATTTTCGCCCGGTTCCGTACGGCCGAAAGTTTCTTCGCGAAAACTCAATCAAAGAACATGAAATTGATCGGGAAAACGTGAAACCTGGCTCTGATACCAATGTTGGGAATGACGATCCCCGAAAACCCGATTCGACACTAAATCGAACCCCTAAATCAATGCGGAAGCGAAGCCCAAGAAAACGACACGTATCACCGATCGTAAAGCACACCACGGATTCGAGCGTACCTTGATTGCCACAGATTAGACACCGACGCCGTTAGAGGAAGAGAAATCGAGCCTTGTTCGATCCGAGGAGGCAAACTCCTTCAATTGCTTCACTGTTTCGCTTTTGGAGAAAACGGGAGAGAGGGAGAGAGCGTTGAGAGAAAAAAAACAGCATACGTACAATTTACCAACGGTAGTTTTTCTCTCTCTCTCCTCCCTTTTATACCCCCTTCTTTCCACGGGCCGCATTCCCGTGGGCCGGGCTTTCTGGGCCCAACTTGGGCGGACAGGGCCTTAAGCCCAAATCAAATAAAGCCTTCACAAATGCTTGAAGATTTTGGTGACCAGGGAACCATAAGACAATTTCCCTTTGCTCTTCAGCACAATTCTGTACATGTGAAACAATATGGTGTGTGGAATAGAGAATGGGATACAATGAACAATGTCCCAGAGTAGCCTTGCCTCATATCTAGATATGTCACTGGTGGGGGTGGCCTTAGACCTGAAGCAGCTGATGAGAATCTTATGAATGATTTTATATTTGAGGGGCGATAGATTGGGGAAAACATGAGTTTTCTGTTCTTTAGAGAAAGAACCACCTTCAATTAAAATTTTGTAGGCTTACTCAGAGTAGGAATTGGAGTGTAAGTGTAGGATCTACACTTTGCTTCCATCTAGTTTACCCATTTGATGAGGCGCCGTATTATTTGTGCCACCCGTTCTCTCTCTCCTCAACCTCTACCTCCACTCTCTGGCTTGCACCTCACGACATTGTCGCCGCCGCATCATTCGCCCACCACCTTAGGCAAGCCTAGCTTCGGCCTTTGTGCGCGTCGGAGCCCCGCAGCCGTCTCTCTCTCTCCACGAGTCTGACTTGCACACTAAGATGTGAACAGAATAAAAGCAATTTTATTTTTAATCGATTTTAAACCTAAAATCGAAAATTTTAAAAATCAAGATTCTCAATCGATCTTCATGAAATTTTCAATGCTAAACTCAAATTGAAGTTAAGATGTGATGATTTAGGGGTTTTATATTTTTCAATTTTTTGATCAAAATTTGACCAAAAATCAACCATTTAGTTCACTTTCCACTAAAGGATTAATTTTGTGATCAAATCTTTGAATTTTTTGAAAATTAAAGTGGCCAAAGCAATATTAAGGCTATTTAGGATTCTTTTATGCAAAAAGTCAATGCAAAAGTCAACAGTTTAACTTTTTGAGTTTTTGATGAAAATAAATAAGAAATTACATATAAATGATTGGCCAAAAGATACAAATAAAAAATAACGCTTCTATGTTCAAGTCATTCACCCACCAGATTAGGAAAGCCCACCATCAGCCTTCACGGGCCATCAGACCACCACAACATTGCTTGTCTCATTTATCTGATGTGTACTGCCACGTGTTATAGTTTAAATAAGAGGTTTATGTAAAATTTAGGGTATCTTGCCTTTGACCCAAGTCTGTATCTGTCATTAGATTATATGGAGTTCAAATGAGACCACATGATCAATGATTGCGATAGGTCTGATCTAGTAAATTTGAGTTTGGTCAAATATATCTCCTATAATTCCAATATTTTTCCTAATAGACTAAGACAAGGCCGTTGCCACTGTCCTGCCAACGTCATAGTCGACATCATTTCTAGGGACTCTATCCCCACATTGCAATGGCAATTTCGCTCCCTCAAATCTTTGTGCCCCTCTTTTTAAATATATTCACTAAACATAATGCGCGTACTAAAATCTATCTAAAAGGTCAGATTTTATGAGCCCATCCTATTTAGTGATACATATGCATAATAGCATATGCACCACGCTCATATGATAATGGTAGTTCACATATGTATTTATGCATGTAAAGATTTCCTCGTTCCTAGGTTCAGTCATTGTCCCCAATGACCACATCTAATCTGGCGAAAACAACCCCTCGTCTCACTCTTGCAATGTAGGGTTCATGCATCATCGCAAAAGCTCGATTTACGTGAGTACTATATATGCAGGATCCTTTCCGAGCTCATGCACCCTCATTGCGTCTCGTACGTAAAGTTCTAGGTAGCGTCCATCTCCGTCAATGGCAAAAAAACAATGCCATCATCGAGCTCAACTTCGATGCGGGGAGAGACGAAGGGTGTTAAAGAAGAAGAAGAAGAAGAAGAAGAGACATCTTAAGAGAGTGGACACATGTCACGATACTATAACCAAAATTTGAATGGGATTGCATTACTAGACTAATAATTCATGCACCGACTTGTTCAATTTGTTCTTGCCATTATCAAAGATGACGGTTCAACTTGTCTTCTGCACAATGTAGACATAAATGAGTGCAAGGACCCACAAAATTATCCATGTCATGGAAAGAGCAAGAATACGCTCGGGAACTACACGTGCAATTGCCCATTTGGAATGCTGGGCGATGGTAAAGACCGTTGCCACAAAATTTCGGGTCCCATCATAGCTATTGCAGGTAATTCTAAAGATACCCCCTCATCCTTCATTTTATGATTATGGGGCCGGACTCTTGCAGTGTAATCTCCTGCAACACAAGCAGTATGCCACAAGCTATCACGTGTCCCTCTGTCCTAGGCTAACTCCGTTTATATCAGTCCTTGCGCATAAGGATGAACTTCAAGATTGACGAAGCTCAATTGGCTTACTAAAATTCAGGAAACTCGACTCACCATTCAACGATCACACCTATGGATTATATTGGGGCTTCTTTTGTGCGTTTCTTTTTTTCATTCGTTGCCAAATCCCTTTACAATAATCATTATCCAAATTTGCAAGTCTTGGTTGAATTTAGGGGTGTGCAAAATAACCAAGAACCGCTCAAACAACCTGGAACCGGACTAGACCGGAACAGTTCCCATGGAGGCAGTCCTGTTCCTGATTCCAATTTAGTGGAGCTAGTAAGTATCGACCGACATATATATATATATATATATATATATATTTTAAAAATATATTACATTATATATATTTTAAAATATATTACATTTCGATTACTTAATTATTTTGTAGTTTTTTTACCAAATATATAGTTATTTGACATTATTAACTAGTTTTGTCTCTTATGTATGTAATAGGACTAACCCCCTACTTTTTCATTCTAATAATTCATTTACTTGTTTTTTTCAATCAAAACAAAATGAACAAACGTAAAGGAATGAGAGAATCGATCAAAGATGTCCACAAGAGCCAATGGCTCATTTTAAGAATATAATTAGCTCTTTCCTTAGTCATTCCATGATTAAATTAAGTTGACATTGAAAAAAGATGAATCAAGCAATTAATGTTTTAACTTTTGTGGGTTTAGGACTTTTAATGTGGAGTCTAATTCTCCACTTGTTTCCAATGTCAAGAAACCTTAATAGGACTACATGACCTTCAAATAAATTAAGTTTTCAACAAATGAGTGTTATCTATTCATTTTGCCTTATGATTTTCACTTCTTAATCAAAATAAATGGCTCATAATTCAACCCGAATATAAGGCCGAACAAGCTTTGTAGGGATTGGGGATTGATTCCATGAATCCACCGAGGAACTGGATCGAACCTAGGTGGATCCAATCCACCGAGGAACCGGATCGAACCTAGGTGGATCCATGGAACCAACGAGCGAGTATCGGTTCCAATTTTTCAGAACCGGTCCTTAGTGAGCATTTCCCAGTTCCAAGGTGGGAACCGTCCATGCGGACCATATTCACCCCTAATTGAGTTTCGATTTGGGTAAAAATTGTTCCCTTTAGGTGTCCTCCCGTGAATGGTTCACAAAATCCTCAATTATTTATCTATTAAAAAAAAAAAAAAAGGTGAAAAGGGTGGCAACTAGACAGACCCATTTGCAACTCGTTTCTAATGGCCTTGCATAATTGTAACTCATTTGGCAACAAAATTGGACAAAAGTGGGTTAAAAAAGAAAAATATGGCCTAGTAAAATGTGTGAGTTGTTTGAATGACCCATATTGGTGAGATTTATGATGGGAAAAATTGTCCAAAAAGTCTTATATCTATTACACTCTTACCAATTCAATTCTAAACCTTTCAATTTTGTTAATTCAGTCCTAAACTTTTTCACATTTTGTCAATTCAATCCTAAACATTTTTACTTCTTACTAATTGAGTCTGTTCGGCCAATTTTGGTCGGAAATTGCTGACGTGAACGACCAGCACTTACGTGGTAATTTTTTAATAATATTTTGATTTTTTATGGTTTCTTCTCTTTTTTTACTTTTTGTTTTAGCTAAGGTCGGCCGGGGTTGATGGCTGACCCTCGACGATCCTAGGAAAGAGTGTCGGGCCCTTCGCCAACTTTGGGTGAGGACTTGCGCACCCTCACTTTGGCCAACAAGGGCATTATTGTCCTCGCCCAGTGCCGGTGAGGGTCGACTAGCCCTTGCCTGTGGCTGGCAAGAGTTGCTGGCCCTCGCCTGTGGCCGGTGAGGGTCGGCTGGCCACACTCACTGGCCAAACTTCAAACCCCCAAGAAAAGCACATAAAAGTTATAATAATAAAAAAAAAAAGAGGAAAAAATCATTAAAAAATTCAAAAAAATATTAAAATATCATTAAAATATTATTAAAAACATGACACATCAGCGCTGCCCATCCACTTCGGTAAATTCCTATCAAAATTGGACAAATGAACTCAATTAACAAGAAGTGAAAAGGTTTAGAAGTGAATTGGCAAAATTAAGAGGTTTTAGAACAAAATTGGCAAAAGTACAATTGATTTAAGACTTTTTTGATAAATTTGCCATTTATAATGTACTGTTATGGGCCCCATCTTTCGTGGTACCCTCATTGTGGGCCTCCCCCAATTTTCCTTTTCAACCCCATCGCAACCGGAAAAAGGAACATCTAATCATCAATTTTTTAGGGCTTTTCACTTATGTTTTTCATTATCTTTTCTTTTAATATTTGTGCACATATATATATCAGCACCACATAATAGATAGCTTTGATGTGGTGCTGATATATAGCTTTGATACTAGCCCTTGAGGCTTTGTTTGGTGGCCAGAATAATATTCAAGATGGGATAAATTTTATCATATACTGCACTTGGTGTCTACTCAAAACAAGATAAAGTCAAATATAAGAGGGATATTGCCCCAATAAAATTATCCCATGAAGAGATAGGATAGAGGTGGATAAGAATTCTAAGTTATTTTTTCAAGGTAAGTATAAGTACAAGTGCCAAAAATTTTGTGCGGTACTCACTTTGGTGCTAAAACTTTTTTCACTCACTTGAGTGCCACATCGGAGTAAAATCACTCACTATGTCCTATGTGGAAATTTTGTACTTTTAAAAAAAATTGAATTTTTTTATTTCCATCTGTATTTTACTTTTTTTTTTTTCCTGGGCTGCCTTGCCCTCGGCCACAAGGGCCCTCGCTAGCCACTTGGTGGCCACGCACAATGCTGCCCAAAGCAAGCAAGGGTCATCGCGGCCTCGCCAACAATTTGCGAGGCCCCAACAGCCTAGCCTAAGGCCCTCTCGATGAGGGTGGCCAATCTAGGCAAGGTTGCAAGGGCCTTCACCGGTAGCTGGGCGGCCAAGGGAGATGCCACCCAAAGCAAGTAAGGCTCGTCACGATCTTGCCAATGGTCAATGAGGCCCTGACGACCTCGCCCAGGGCCTTTGCGGCGAAGGCAGCCAAATCTAGGCAAAGGTTGCCTCACCCTCATTGCGAAGGCCCTAGGTGAGGCCATCGAGGCCTCGCCAACCATTGTGAGGCAGCGACGTCCCTCTTTCGCCCTCGATGGCATCACTCATGGCTGCGCAAAGCTAGATGCCGCCCAAAACAGCCTCAATGGCCTCTCCCAATGCCTTCACAACCAAGGGCAAGGCAACCCTTGCCCAATTTGGGTGAGGCCGGTGAGGGTCGTCGGTGACCCTCGCCAATCCTAAAGGAAAAAGACAAAGAAAAGAAAAAAAATAAAAAAAAAAATTCAAAAGATAATAATAATAATAATAATATTTTCCGGCGGCCACGTCAGCTTTTCCGACAGAGCAAATCAGAAATGGCACTCAAGTGATTGATTTTCCAAATTTATGGTACTCAAGTGAACGAATAAAAAGTTTGGCACCAAATTAAGTGCCATACGAAAATTTTGACATTTGTACTATACTTACCTCTTTTTTCTCAAATTATAAATTTCTATAATTAATAAAATAAAATTATATTTCAATATAATTGATATTTGAATTATGATATAAGAAATTCAAAATAACCATAATAACAACAATTTCGCTTTTTAAAAATTTAATCTTTTTTATTTATATATTCAAATTTAATTCTATCTTATAAATAAATTTAATATACAAATTTTAGTTATCAAATATTTTAGGTATTTTAGTACTTTAGATATATTAGTGCAGTTTATTATTTAATTAATTATTTTAGAGAATGGATGGGAAAAAATAATAAAAAGAGAGGAAAAATAAAAATGAAAGCAAATAAAAAGGAAGTGGGTAAGAGTGTCACCAAAGATTTTTACCATCTCCATTTGTACAACTTTTCGATTCATTTATACTGATGTGACATTTATACTAAATAATATACATTATATGATGTAAATATAAATAACTCTATTACTGTGATTCACCAAACAGTACATAGAATATAGCAAAATTCTTGGATTTCATATCTTATCCAATGCAATCCTATCATTGTTAAAAGTCTATATGACTAAACGTCTTCTTGCGGTCGGAAGTAATCTATAAGCTTTTTATAAGTTATGAATTGATGAAGACGACAGAATTCCATAGGCTAAAGAGTAGGTGGAGCACTTAAGGAAATGAAATTGACCCTCTTTTCAAATAAAAAAAATGATATTTATCAAGAAAAACTCGAGGATTATGTTGGAAAAATGACACAAAGTGAGAGATGAAATGTTTGCTTAAGCTTTTAAACATTCAATATGTTTGTTTGTAGATTGCTTAGTCATGGGAGTAATGAAAAAATATGTATTAAAATGAACAACATCGTTTGTTATTGTTTATGGGGTTTATACGTTCTATATGTTTAAAACAAGTGATTACTTTTTATTGAGAAATAATCATAATCAGTAATTACAATAGTAACTATATTTACTTTGACTATGTAAGCTTCATTTTTTTTTAAGAAGAACAATATCGCAATGCATAAAAAATTAGAAAGAGTAAAGCAAATGTAGAAAAATATAAGTAGCTAAGAACGTTTATGCATCGTAAATATGGGCTTTAATAGGCTTTAAATGAGTGGATATGGACTTTTATATGTTAGGCTAATTATGGATATGTTTTAGTAATATGGGTCGGGTTGTAGTGCATATAAATAAGTTGATTTGGATCAAACCATTTTCGATTTAACACTACCACCCATTTGATGACCCTAGAGCTGGCAAAATGGGTCATAAACCCATATTATGACCCATTTTTAGTTAAATGGGTCATAGATGGGTCAAACGAAAGTTAACTATGAGTCGGAAATGGGTCAAGTGAAGTTAAATATGAGTCGGAAATGGGTCAAATGAAAGTTAAATATGGGTTAGAAATGGGTCTGAGAATGTAAAACACAAAAAGAAATAGTTCTAAATGGGTTATTAGGAAAGCCACTTTAAAGTTTAAATCCATGGCCTTTTTTAACTTTGTAAAAATGTTTTTTTCATAAAAAATCGAAATTATAATTATTTGTCATATTTTAATTTTTTTCTTTTCTTTTTTCTTTTTCTTTTTTCTTTCTTTTTCTTCTTTCCTTAACCGGCGGCCAACAGGGCGATGGCCAACGATAGGCTAGGCGAGGCTCGAGCTCACCGGCAGGTCGTCGACGACTGGCGAGGCTCGGCAGGTCGTTGATGACTGGCGAGGCTCGAGCCTCGCTGGATCTGGCGAGACTCGAGCTCGCCGGCATCGGGTGGGGCTCGATCTCGCCAAGCTGGTGAGGCCGAGGCCCTGCCTGACACCGGTGAGCTCGAGCCTCGTGCCCATTCCAATTTAAAACAAGTTTGAGAGATATTATTAATTTGTAAATAATAAAATGGTTAGATTTTCTTTCATCACTGATTTGGAGAAATCTCCTCCAATCGTGGCATGGATTGAAGGTTATAATTATACGCATCATTCACACGCGTTTGGGTAAATGTCTGCGATAGGGTTCCCTCCAAATGATGGACGAGGACATATAATCGTGATAATTATATCCTGCACAGTAGGCTAAAAAATTCACAATGTGAGGTGAAAGCTTTCTCATTATCTTTTGTTTTGCTACAAACCTTCTTCACTACATGCAAGGAAAGACATCGGAAGTTATAGAACACACTGATAGTATGCATTTAAATGGGGTTCCTTAGATCACTTATTCAGTTTATAATCACACGTGTCAAATTTCAAATGTGTACTTTTATAAGTACCGTTACATGATACATAATGTGTGACCAATTTGTTATAGAAACCATCTCATTCGCCATTAAATTAGGGGCAGTTTTATTTTTGAGAGATTGACCAATCAACTGAACAATAGTGAGGGATGCAAATTGTGTTAAAAAAGATTACATGGGTTGTGTGTTTGAAATTAATTTTCTTTGTGAACTAATGTGCACCAGATGAGGATTAGTAGCTTGAATCATTAATCTAGTAACATATATTCTTTGGCAGTGATTATTATTACGGCATTCTTCTTGATAACCATTGGTGCCTTCGTCCTTGACACATGGAGGAGGAGAAGCAAAGAGAAGAACTTCAGACAAAATGGAGGAGTGCCCTTAAAACACCAAAGAGTTAAAATCTTTACAGAGCTAACAAAAGCAACCAACCCCTATGATGATGTCAATAAGTTAGGCAAAGGTAGTTTTGGTTCAGCCTATAGAGGGATAATAGCGAGAGATACTGTGGTTGCAATCAAGAAGCCTAAAGATGTGCACAAGTCCCTAGTAAAGGGGGATTTCCAGCATGAACTTGAGATTGTGATGCAAATAAACCACAAAAACATGGTGAAGCTCCATGGTGTATGCTTGGAGACTAGGATACCCTTGCTGGTTTACGAATACATTTCAAATGGTACCCTCTTCCAACGCATCCATCAGAATGTGTCAACCATCTTAAGGTTGTGGAAAAACCGGCTCAGAATAGCTACCGAAGCTACTCTTGCACTAGAGTATATGCATTCCTGCACAGAACCCCCAATCATCCACGGTGACATCAAGTTGGTGAACATACTACTAGATCAAAGTTACTCGGTAAAAATATCTGATTTTGGAACTTCGGTACTTATATCACCAGAGCGTAGTCATGTCGTAGCTAATGAAATACAAGGCACATTGGGCTACATCGATCTGGAATATTTGACCACCGGTATACTAATAGCCTAGAGTGATGTATACAGTTTTGGAGTTGTCTTCGTGGAGCTACTCACCGGAAAGAAGCCTACAAGTTTCGTTACTAAGTCTGGAGAGTCAATCGGTATTATAATTTATTTCAACTCTTCTGTGAAGGATAGGACACTATCTGATGTCATAAGCTTCAAGCCTGCTAGTGAAGATGAAATGGAGAGAGTAGGAATGGTTGCTGAGATTGCTATGAAGTGATAAGTGGTGTGAGGAGGCCAGCAATGAGGGAAGTGGCTGAGCAACTCACCAAGATTAACCGCGAGCTCAACAGTTGAATAAAATAATGAAGAGACCGAAAGCGTGGTGGATGAAGAAAACCTCTACTCCCATGCGACTTCAACTACTTCCAGGATGAGCCAACATGGGACGACGAGCTCTCTTTTCTATTTAGCAGGTTCCAGCATCTGATTCTTTGTCACTATAATGACGTGTATATGAATTGTACATAAGGACTTCTAAGGTTGATTGTGTATTCTATATATATGTTATGTTTGCCATTTGTTTTGGACTTATAGTTTTTTTTTTTTGGTAAAAAGTTTTGGACTTATAGTTGTGGAAGCATTTGTGCAAGTTTAATTGTCACAATCTAATATTATAGTGCACTAAGGTAGACTTATAGAAGGCCAACATATGGTCATTTTGACATTATCATAATCTTTCTTTCCCTTTATCTTTTCTTCGTTGTCTTTTTTCCTTACATATGATAATAATAGGTCAAAAAAATTATAAACACGGTTCACTTTTATGACAAACAAGAATCTTCATTCACGAGTCTTTACTTTTCCCTAATTATATTGCAATTAATCTTAATATAATTTTCATTTCCGTGAAAAGATAATAGAATTGTTCTAATAGGCCAAAAAAAGTATCTTTTTTCAATTTTTCTTGCTTTTTTTTTGTAATATTATCTTAATTCGATATGATGGCAAAACAAAAATATAATCTCAATTTGCTTTACTTTCTCTTTATGTTGTAGTTCATTTAATCACTTTAGTGTGAAATTGGAGTGAAAGTGAGAAAGACAAACTGATTCAAAACTCAGAAAATACCACATCTTCCAACCTTGATATGATTACTTATAAATATGATAAAGGGATGGAAAACACTATATTAGTCAATTCAACAAGAACAAATGTTCTCATCCAAACCTACATGAGAGGATCACAAGATCAATAAAGAAGTACTGGGGAATTTACTTGATAATAACTTTATATCAAAACAAACTCGTTTTATTTTTAGGACGAAAGAACTTAATTGCTTTGTTAGTTTGGTACTGATAAACCACGATGAAAAACACTAGCTAGCAAGGAATATATAACTTATATTAAAGGCGATAGAATTTTATTTTATTTTATTTTGGGTTCTAAAAAGGCTATAGAAATAACTAGTACTTTTCCATACTATCTACCAAAACTTTACAAATTTATGGTTCAGACTAGATTAATATTTTAGTCATTGACCAGGGTCCTATATAATATCTCAAACGACAGTGCAAAGAAGCAGCCTCAAACTACACTTTAATTGATTTGCGGGCATAACCAGGAAAAAAAAAAGAACTCTTATCAAAAGATTGAAAACAAAAGTATTTCTCGTAGTTTACCTTCGAGTAATGCATCTTTGCAGTATTTCTAAGGCTTCCTCACATACCAAGTCACCACAATACCTCGCATTATATTGAAAAGGAAGTTAGAATAATGATTCTGTACATCACAATTGTTGCAGTTCAACTAATCATGATAACCTAGTCTTTACACAATTCGAAAAGAACGCATCCAGCAAGCTACCCCCACGGCACTTATCCCTCCTGGGAACCCATGAACACAAGCTAGTCTAACATCTTAACCGAAAAACTACGATGTCTGCACAGGTTGCAGTGGAAGCATAACCCACGACTATCTTCCAGAATTCCATTAACTTTATTTTGGGGACTGAGTGCACGTACATCCTGTACATTCCATCCCTTAAATCAAATGGGTCTCGTGTGACCAGATTGTTGGATGTGCCGAGCATATCACGATTTCATATCAGGACAATTCGACACCAAAATGTGCCGGTTGAGTTCAAGCCTTAATTTGGATTAGGGGTTGGATCAACTAACAAAACCGCATCGTCTATATAGGCTAACTCCCACTGAGGGTGGGCTTAAAACAAGACATGGGCTGGCCCAGCAAAGCCCAGTAAGCGGGCCGGTATTGGGCTCTTCTTCCCCCGAGAGAACGCGAGCTCGTGCTGTACCGGAGCAAAGAAAACGCCACCTGCCGATTTCTCCTCCAACGACGAAAGGTTGGTTTCAAAGCCTGCGCATGAGGCGACCTCGGTGGCTGCGCGGGACATTTGGGGTTGGAGTTCCCGCAGCTGGGCTGCGCCAAAAGTGTTGCATTTAAGGGCGCCAATCCCACCCATTTCTTCTCCTTCTTTCTCTCTCTCTCTTCAAAAAATAAAATAAATAAATAAATAAATATTTCCCTTCATCTTTTGAGCCCTGACTATTCCAATTTTCACTGCACGTGTGGCAAACTCCTCACATTTTGCTCCTTCCTAGGATTCAAAAAATATTTAACTTTTCATATTATTTAAGGTTTTCAATAATCATGTCTAATATCACACGTGGTGCTACGATAGCAATTAACTATAACTTAGTGTCATATTGCAGCACTTTCGTAAAATTTTTAGATAGATGAACCAATACAAATATTAAAAATATATATATACTTGTAAAAAAATTACAGGCTTGATTAGACATTGTGTAAAAGTTCTAATCCAATAGTTATACTATCATGCGAAAGATTAATCTGAGGAGAAAACACATATTGGAGACTTGGTAACTACATCCATTTGTTGGCACAAAAAAAAAACAAAAAAGAATGTCTATTAGTGGCCAATTTCTATGTAAGTTGAGCATATTTTATGAAGATAATTACCATCATCATATTTGTTCTCAATCATAACTCTTACAGTATATCGTTTGCTTTTCTTATGTGCCCATGCCGAGCACAAAATTCGAAGTCAACTGCTTTTTATATTTCTATGTAAGTCGAGCATATTTTATGAAGATAATTACCATTATCATATTTGTTCCCAATTATAACTCTTATAGCATATCGTCTGCTTTTTTTTATTTGCCCATACTAAGCACAAAATTCGAAGTCAACTGCTTTTTATATTTGCTTGGAACTACAATTACAAATGTATTCTGGGATGCCAATCTTTTTTAAATAAATATTGCAATTCATTAATATAAAAAAATTCTAAAAATTAGTGCAAGTTTTTCTTTTTATGATTTTAATACATCTTTACATGACAATAAATATGATGATGGGTATATGTCAAGTCTACATGAAGAGTACCCGATATTTTCTAATATTCATAGAAGAGGTTTACCTTGTTGTAAGGCATCCGAAGGTCATTATATTTGTACTTTGAGAGGTAAAAAGTGTCTTCTTTTAGAAACTAATAGTTCTACAGATAGAATCATTAATTCAACATTGTCAACATTCCAAGATTATAATAACTTAAAACCTATAAAAGCAGCATAAATAAATTAACAAAAAATGTCATGCGACAAGAGCTCGTTGAAATGAAAATAGGGAGACGTATCCACAGTGTTGCAAAAATCATCATTATATTCTTTGGGTACCAGTGTTGTTGTTGTGCTTGATCATCCTGCCATGAGACTGAGAGATCATCAATAAAATCCCATAGATCATTATGGGGAACAAGAATATTTAGTGGTGGACAATAGGGAATACAAGGATTTGGCACGCAAAATGGCACGAGATTTTGTTTTAACGCCAGAGGGCAAGATTTTGGACAGTCCTCTTCAATTCAATGATGTAAACAAGTCTCTTTTGAATAAAAAGGAGCACAGAGTATGCAGAAAATTCCGAATTACTGTTTTGTATGGATGCACTACTTTCTCGCTTGGCTGTCAAGAGATTTGATTGGCCCATCCTTGGAGTTTGTTGATAACGACGTTTCCTGAAATCTGTTTTAGTGCCCACCATTACCCCTCTACCCCTTCCCCCTCCCCCTACTTTTCTTTTTATTGTTGCCATATCATATGCATTTTGATGAAGGGTGGGATTATGTTTTTTCCCCTACCGAGATCCTTTTAAAGTTCATGTTTACTCGATGCGATGTTATTGCTTCCACACAAAGTGGCAGGTCAAGTGCCTAGATTTCACATGAAATTTATATGATCTAACAAATCGTATTCACTAGGTCTTAATATATCGAGTGCATATAATAATGGTCTCATTGCTATTACGTTCAAGTGATTCTAATATGAGAAGAAAGTAACATTTTTAAGTCTATGCTGTGTTGTCAACATTTCATTTCGAAAGAAAAAGAAGACTGTATACCCCTCATCAAGCAACGGTATGGGCCAATTGGCTGGTCTATTATCATGCACAGTGAATTTGATAACCTCATATAGAAGAAAATAGGTGGAGAGGTCAAATCAGCTCGAAGCACATGCGGCATTGTCATTTTCTCCTTTTAATGTGGCGTTTCCTTGCTTTTTCGAATTCACATGCAACGAGAATGAGAAACGCTTTGGGTGGACCCCTACTGTACTCCTATTGCTCGTCCATGGCTATAGACAATGAACCAAGCGACGACCGGCTCGCGTGATACACGTTTCCTCGCTGTGGAATATCCCGTGTGACGTCCTCAATTCGCGTTAGTTTCATTTCGTCATCCTCCGGATGGATGACAGAGAGAACCCCACAACGTCTCGTCTCTTCTGTATGCTTTTTCTCTGGCATGTTGTCCTATTCTCCGAAAGACTTCGAGACGACTGGAAGTCTTCATGCGTCGAGAGAGCATTATGAGCCGTGTCACTGTCACCAAGTCTCCCCCGTTGGTCGCCAGGCGTTGGGCCTGGTGGTTTTAGTGCGGATCCGAGCCGCACTTGCATGAATCAGGTGCACAAGATCTCGATGAATTTCAATTGTCGGATAAGGTAAGTCATATGGAGCCCAAATAAATCAACGTTGCTGATCGACTAAGCTCTCTCACATGCGAAGCATGTTCTTACCTTTTTTTTTCTTCGGTCCAGGGGTGGGCCAACTCTGTCTGCAGCAAGCATAAAAGGATAAAGTCTCCCCTTAGATTAATCCCAGGTACTTTTCTATATAGAAGAATAAATGGAGTATATGCACAAAAATCTTGAATTGTGGGAGATTTGGGCTTTTCCGAAAAACGGCAGAAAAATCCTTCTTCAGATGCTTCAGACTGATTCTTGGTATCACTGGTTTGTGCCCATGTCTGAATGGCACACATAGGGTGATTGGTGGGTTCATCTTCTAGGGAGAAGACTGATCCAACATCATCATCCTGGACACTCTAGTTTGATTTTCTATTTTCTAAATCAAATGAGAGTTTGTGGACACAAAAGTGGAAGATTTAAGTCTAGACTTAATCCTTAAGTCTATTCATTTATATGTTATTAAAACTCAACCGATCAGAAGCATTTTCCTTACATTCAATCCTACTAGTCTTGAACCATCATTTGTTATCCAAATTCACTTGCCGAGCATGTTGATTGTTGAGTATTGAATGTACTTGTATGAGTAAAGGTAAGAGGTAAAAGTATGGTTATCATTATCGATGTATGTGATTATTGAAAGAGTGAAGTAAGGATATGCATGAAAATGTATTATGAAATGGATGCCGATTGCTAAAGTGCATGTAATTGATTGGTCATTATTAATTGCATAAGAAATGACATATAATAGCATGACAATTGATATGTTATAAGGATGTGTATGCCCATGATGCCATGTAAGGAAAACCTTTGCCACAATCGGTACTCTTGTATGAGTATGTGTGAAAGACTTTGGAGTTAGCTAGATGTTCTATCATAGAAGACGATTCTCTACAAAGTTGAGGGGAATTGAAAGTCCTATAATTTACAATATGAGTTGGCTTGTGTAGCCTGAGTTGGCTTGAGTAAACTTGTGTTGACCATCATCATGCGATCATATAGTGGCATATTTATCTTCGCCGATGTAGAAGATGCTCACAATAATTGGGCTGTGTGGTATAGCAAAGAGGTAATTATGATTCCGTCCCACCAAGAGTTGGTGTATACCCCGTGTAAAGGGATGTCTTATGAGTCGAGATGGGTCTTGACTAATGTAATGACAAGTATGAAGTCACTTGTGTTAATGTTGATGAGTTTCATGACCCATATGAACTCATATATGTATGAATTCAAACTCACTTATGAATGGTGGTGAAAGTCATGACAAGTATGGAAGATATGCATAGTGGTGGAGAAATGCACAACATGTATGAATTCACTTATGTGCGTGGTGAAATGCATGACAAGTATGGACCTACCTAAGTATACTCTTATAAATGGTGGTACTAAACCAATAGGTGATACTAGTGCATCATGAAATATCAGGTCATATTTTATGCTTGCTTATGAGTGGATGAACTTGCAATATGGTTAATGGTTTTATTGGCATATGGTGTTAGTAAAGAAGAAGAACTTGTCCACACGTAATTATTGTCTTGAACTCATGTTATTTGATTGGTACTAGGTTAAGTGCTAAGACGATCTCCTACCTTATACATAGGGATTTCATTTATCGAGCTTCAATTCATCCTTTATTTTTCAGTGTGTAGGATGTTCCCTTCAGGATATGACGAAGAAAGGGATGAGATGATGCCTGAGACCATTAACCCCCAAGTCGGGTGGTGGCTTGCTTGTGGATTAGTATAGGAGTAGTAATACTAATGGACCCATAACCTACAAGTCTCGGGACTATATGTTGTGATAATAAGTACTAGTATTTGTACGAAGAAGAAGAAGCATATATATTAAACTAGTGCGACTTTCTCATATGGTATGTTGTGATGTATTTTGTGGTATTTCCGTATGCGTAATTATGATTATGAGTATAAATGGAAAGGACATGTGTAGCATGTGATGTACCTAGGACGTCACATAATCATCCAATAAAATCTATAAATAAGCTCACCTATTCTTCTTCAATGTACATAGAAATATATAAAAATTCTCCAATTCTGTTCTCCACTTGATTCTTTAACTTTTTTTTTTTTTAAGGAATCCCACTCTCTCTTTTCTTTACTTTTACTCTCATATTTTGTCGTGTTCTTCGAAAGACTTCAAGACTTGTAAGTCTTGGTGCACTGTCACCAAGTCTTCCCGTGATATCATGCGGCCGCCTGGCCCAGAGGTTGTAGTGCGGAACCTGGCCTCACTTGCATGAACCGGAGCACAAAATCCCGATGAATTTCAGCCGTTAGATGATGCCGATCTTATGTCAAGCCCACATAAATCAACGTTGGATGCTCATCTACATACGGAGCATATTATTTATGTTCGGGTGCGGGGTCGGGCCAACTGGGTCCTCACAGGCTAATGAAAGGTATTTCTCTATGTTTCACTTTTGTCGTGAAACACGTTGCTTTGGATTGGTCTCGATCGGAGGGGGCAAAGGATAATATAAAAAATGACTGCCCGAAAGTGGATTCCATGATCGGAAAATTTGTTGGTTACTTTTGTCCAAGTCGAATCATTTTGCTTTAAAACCTTGAATTATTGATTGAATGATTGAATGTTTGATTAGAGGCGTCGTCTGGGTGACACTTATTAAGCAATCCAACAAATATACCAATAACTTTTAACACTAATTATTTTTTTGTAATAGTTGCATTTAATATTTATAAATCAAAACCTTTTTCCATATAGAATACTTCACCATCAAAACTTTTCCATATAGAATACTTCACCACGACTCTTACGAACTCATTGACAAGATTTCATGTGTTCATATGGGGGAGTGTCTAACGCATCTTCTTCCCAACTGTGTACTCACGATAAAAATCTAATTAGAACACCACCGACTACAAAATTCTGTCTATACAAGCAATTTTATATGTAGTTGACCCGTGATTATATTCCTACTGGATAATGAATGAGTAGAAAGACGGACGGAATATGAGAATCATAGGAATAACGGGCAAGAGAAAATTTGAGAGGGAGTGTCGGAATTCAAGTCATTGTGCACTGAGACCATGGTAAACTTACTGTTTTTAAGCCATCGAAAATCACATCAATAATTTATTTATCACAAATTAGATAACAAAATGATGTGGCATCATACATTATTGTGTTCAAACAACTTAAAACTTAGGATGTTATCTCATGTAAAGTTGTCTATATCAAAGTGCCACGTTGAACGGACGGTGATGACTGGACGCCATATCAGCAATTAGTCGAAAGGACTACATTAAAATTTCGCATGCAAATGTTTAAAGCGTCATCGGCAAAATTAAAAAGTTAAGAACTGAATTGACATTCATATAATAAATTTATAATCAATTTAGTAATTTTTAGTCTCATTACCAAATTCATGATATATATATGGTCGAAACCAAATTCATGAATTGAAATGTGTAATCGGAGGTCTCCATCATTTCATGAAAATAATGGAGATTGTCATGCTTGTGTCACAGCCCGATGAAGTGACACATTGAATGCTAGATGAATCAACCCGTGACACTTGCATCTTTTGATTGAGAATATGAAAGCACCGTTGCTGTCTCCATCACGTAATTTTTCAAGTTAATCGGGAGACCCGTTTGTTCGGTCTCCTCAGGAAATTGATAATCTCGCTTAATGGGATATTTCTTGATGGAAAATCCCATTGAGTTCTGTATTTAAAATTATTTCTTTTGAAACAGATGGCCGCAATGAAAACAACGAAAAATCTCAATGAATATGATCAAACGCTCTATTTAATGTTTTGATCTTGTATATATATGATTTACTTGTGATCTTATCCCCCTGATATGGCTACAAACATGAACTATACAAAAATTTTCCTTGCGATTTTCCTTTTGTACAAGTTTAGAATTGTAAGGCCATCTTAAACATAACTCTAATAAACCGTTTAAATCTCATCATAATTCTAGGACCATATTAGTGTCACCTTGAGTTTGGTTAACCTTATAAGTCGCCTGGCCATTCTCCCATAGTGGAATCTATGGCCGATATGTGACCATCATTTTAAGACACAACAGCCACCGTTATGCTCGTAGTGCTCTAAAATTTTTATAATAAATACTATAATAATTCCTTTTTGGAACCTAACAAGCTAGACTTTCAAAGAATAGATCTCACTTATTTAAACCCTCAGTTGAAACTTGTCATGTCACTTAGTAAAAAAAAATTAGTAGGGGTTCTTTATGGATTTAGAATTTCTCAAGGAAAATTATCAAAAATATCCTAAATCTATCACACTTTTGTCTATTCAGTCCTAAACTTTTTAATTTGATCAAATTAATTTGCCAATATAATCCATCCAGCCAATTATAGACAAAAATCGCTAACTAGATGCCAACCATCTGACATGGCACCACCAATGCTGATATAGACAATTTTTGCAATTTTTCAAAAATTTTAATTTTGTGAAATTTTCTTTTCTTTTCTTTTTCTTTGTTATGGCCGACCAGAGCTGGTGAAGGCCCAACGACCCTTACAAATCACTAGGCAAAGTCAGGCAAGCCCTTGCCGACTATGAGGGAGGCAACCCTCATCGATGGCCAATGCAAGCAACCCTCACCAAGCCCTCTCCAACCTTTGCCTGTGGCTTGTCTCCGGCCATCAATGAAAAGGAAAGAAAAAATAGAAAAATTTCAAAAAAAATTTAAAAATTTGTTTACATCAGCACTGATAACGTCACGTAGCACAGTCAGCGTTGACTGGGCCACCATGTCAACATTTTTTGATATGATTGGAAAGACTACATTGGCAAATTATCAAAAGGTATATCACTAAATTAACATAATTGAAATGTTTAGGACCAAATTGACACAAGCACAATAAATTTATAATAGTCTTGGTAATTTTCCCGAATTTCTCATTGCTATGTGTACTTGTTTTTCTTGGATACAAGAAAGAGCAAAGTTTGCTAAGCAGCCTCAAAATCACCATCATGTATTCATTTTCATATATGGTGACCATCCCTTTCACTAGGACAAGGATTAAGGGCGCATTACCCTTTATGTGTAAAACCTTTGTACATTTTTTTTTCAATTCTTTCTTGCATTTGTTGATATATGCAATCGGGTCCCTCCAATTTGTTCGATTGACACAATTTGCCCTTCTGCCCTCCATTGTTGTATATAATGGGTTGGAGAGAACGGCTTCCACTCTATAAACACGGACAGAAGCACAAAGGTCCCAAAACAGATAAAAATTTCGTGAGAGAGAGTTTGAGAGAGTGTTTTCGGAATGAAGGTAGTGCATTGGCTTCTAACGGTGGCTGTGGCCTGGTGGTTTCGACAAGACGGAGCTGCCGCCGTGTGCGAACACCAGTGTGGGGACGTGACCGTACCTTATCCATTCGGGCTCCAAACCAAATGTGTGAGGTCCCCAGAATTTTTGCTCAATTGCACCAACACCGAAGGGAGCGGTCTTCAACTCATGTTGGGGAATCTTACCATACGCAAAATCTCGCCCGGGGGCTCGACCATGGTCGTCAGCCTCCCCGAAGCATACGAGTGCTACAATCAGAATGGCACGCTAGCAAACAAAAGCAATTCTGTAGTCATCGATCTGTCTCCACATCCTCTGTACAGATTCTCGGAAACCCTGAACAAACTCACCGTCCTCGGCTGCGACACCATGGCGGTCGTGGCCAACAGTGAAGGGAAGTTCGGGAGCGGGTGCATCTCCTACTGCGGCGGCAACAACATTGACTTCGCCAACGAGACCACTTGCTCCGGTCGAGGTTGCTGTCAAGCATCCATCCCAAAGGGGTTCGAGACTCTCAACATTAGCATCTCCTTCCTCAACCGAAACCCGTCGGCCTTGCAATTCGGCCACTGTGCACGGGCCTTCGTGGCGGACAACAAGTCATTCAATATCTCAAACTTGACTCTTCCGAGCTTTGAGGATGTGGGCAACACCCCGGGCCTTGTTCTAGACTGGATGGTTGAATCGGGCGTGAGATGCGACATGGCCGAGCAGAACGGGTCGAGCTATGCCTGTGGTCCCTACGCGGCATGTAAGAACTTCGGGGATGAACTGGGTTATCGCTGCGCTTGCAACGATGGGTACGAGGGGAATCCCTATAAGGGGTGTACAGGTAATTAACACATTTATGACTCCTCATGCATTATCGCACTCGAATGAATTGTGTGGATAACTAATTAATTAATCACCATCCTAGAGCCAGATAGAGGAGTACTACTGATTCCATCTAGTTTTACCCATTTAATTAGCCGCCGCTTAATTCGCGCTACTCTCTCTCTCCCCCTCCCTCCTCAACCTATTCCTCCACCCTCCGGCTAGCACCTCACACCAGTGTCGCTGCCACCATCATCAGCTCACTATTAGGCGAAGCCACCATCGGCCTTCACACGCTGTTGGACCACCGCAGCCCTCTCTCTCTCTCTCTCTGTACTGATACACCCTCCCTCTTCTACACCGACAACAGCAACTCCACTTTGGAGATGACATTAAGTTCCACCACCACTGCAAGCAACAAAGATGACCTCTCTCTCTCTCTCTCTCTCTTCATGAGTCTGGCTTGTACCTCATTTCGGCATTGACAAGTCCCCGGTATCGTCTCCTCTGCAATGAAGGAGATGAGATTTGTTTGCTAGTCTCTTCCATGAACGGAGGAGACCTAATGAGGATTTGACGAGGCCGTGGCTCGACGGTGGTGGGGATGGTGATGCAATGGTCACAATGGCTGTAACGTTAGTGGTTTGGCTGAGCAGTGGTTGCAATGGAGGGGATGGCAGGTTGAGTGGAAAGTGATAGTGGGAAAAGAGAGTGTTTTCTCATTAGTATAATTTTAATAAGAGGTCTATATAAAGTTTGTGGAATTTTGCCAAGATCCTGGTCTACGTCTGGTGCCTTACTTCACTTGATCAATAGCTGTGATAGACCTGATCAATCCAGATATAGAGAAAATACTTCTCGAGGTTCCAACTTTTTGCCTAACAGAATAAGTCCAAGCCAACGGTGCTACCCTACCAACATCATGGTCAACATCATTTCTAACGACTCTATCCCCACATTACAATGATAGTCTTGCCTTCTCTCTCAAACCTCTGTCCTCCCAACCCCTTTCTTCCCTTGGGGGCGCATATATACACTAAAACACATCTATATAAACAAATCTGAGAACCGCATTTTATTTAGTGAGACGTGCATATTATCAGCACATCCACCTCACTCATAAAATAGTGGCTCATATCAATAAAAGTATGTATGCATGTCAAGATCAATGCCCTCATTCCTAGGCTTAGTCGTCATCCCTAATGACCATATCTAATATGGCAACAATAAAACCTCGCGTCTCTCTTGCAACATAGGGTTCACGCATCATTGCAAAAGTTCGAGCAAGCATCGATCTCCTTGTTAGGAACGTGAATATAAGAAGAGAAAAAATAGAGAAGAAAATAAGCAAGAATTTTTTACATGGAAAACCCTTCCCAACACTAGGAAAGGGAAAAACTACGGTGCAACACTAGGCAATCTCTCCACTATCAGTATCAGTATTTCAAGCTTTAGGATTACAAGTTTCAGCATTAGAACTATAAAAGATGTTGTCTTATATATAGCAAGAGTCTAGGGCATATATAATTATGATGGAAATTACATGTATGCCTTAGCAATAATAAAAGCCCTATGGTCTGCTTTAATATTATAGGATGGGTAACCTACTGGAAAGTGCCTACCCATAATAAATTGTCTCTACGCTTGAAGATTATTTTCATCTATCAGACTTCACAACTCTATCACTCCATTGATGGTAAGAGATAACGCCATTGTTGAGCTCGAATTCGATGTGGAGAGAGACTGAGAGTAGAAAAAGAAGAGATATATCAAGGGAGAGTGGATGCACCTCACAATACTATAACCGAAACCTAAATGGGAGCATTACCCGAGTAAAAGTCCGTGCAATGACTTGTTCAAATTGTTTTTGCGATTAACCGAGATAATGGTTCAATTTCTCTATTGCATGATGTAGACATCAATGAGTGCAAGTACCCAAAAACATACCCATGTCATGGAAAGTGTAAGAATACTCCTGGGAGCTACAAATGCCAGTGCCGACTTGGAAAGAGGGGTAACGCTAGAAAAAGTTGCAAAGTTTCTCCTCTGGGCATAGCAATTCCAGGTAATTCCATATATATCCCCTCATCATTCACTAGATCGTTCATATTCTATTGATTTATTTTTGAAACTCAACTCACCTTCAACGATCGCACCCATGGATTGGATTGAGGTTATTTTCCTTTCATCTTTTTACCAGATCCTTTTACAGTAACTATTATTCAGATTTGCAGATCTGGGTTCCTTCAGTTCTGGGTAAAAATTGTTCCCTTTGGGTATCCTACGGTGAATGGTCCACAAAATTTCCATTAATTATTCGTTAGAAGAAAGAAACGGAAAAAGATTAAGAAAGAAAGAAAAGGAGTACAAACAGACAAATAGAGTTTTTGAAAGTGAACAGAAGTGAAGCTATTGGACACGTGGCAAATCCTGGTACACCGCTCGTGTAATTAGAGATTAAGCTGATAGAGCACGATGTAAAAATCCTTGTTTTGATTGAGATTTTGTGGTAGATATCTTAGTTTTTGTCAGGTCATAAATATATATTATCTGATTTTACATATATAAAACTAATGAAACAATATATATACACACATTAGAAAATATATATTTAAGTGTGAAAATTTTGGATAATAATAACTGCAAAAAAGGAATGGATCTAGACGTAAAACCCTGCAAGAGCGGAGTTCTTAAAATTAAGGATGACTGTGGGCGCGGGGATCTATGCCCCGCAAGACATCACCTTGAATGGGGCAAATTTCCCTCACATGAAATGGCCCGTATGGCATTAGGCAAGACAATAGTCAGGGTGAGGCGGGGCGCCGCTGCCCCAATTGGCGATCCATCCCGTTTACTATTTGAAGAAAAATATACATATTTATCTTTCATTTTACTTGCAATATTTGTTACAAAAACTGAAATAATAATAATGAAACCCGAAGAACAATCTCTTCTCCAAAAATGTCTTGCTTTTATAGAAAATGCAAGGTCGGATAGTGGTAGGCATTGGGGTACAATCGTTTTCCAGGCACTTCATCTTCACATTATCCCACGTTGACTAATGCGTGAAGGTTGGAACTTATTTGACTCTACTACAAAAGCAACCCATGATGCCACTGTTTTTTATTAGGATCCACCCGTGAGGCCTCTCTTTCTAACAATGATATGAGAGAGAGAGAGAGAGAGAGAGAGAGAGAGAGAGCAGAAAAATGTCAAATGGTCATCTAGTAAGTGGATTAATTCTTTCTGAGGAAAAAATTAATTCTACGGCAATGAACGCGCCCTCCAGCCTTGTGCCCATCCCTAGTTAAAATTAGTCTTAGGTAAATAATCAATTTTTGAAGAATGAACGTTTTTCATCTCTATCAGAGGACATCTCTTTCGATCATGCTTTTAATTGATGGGTCATAAATTATACACATAATTCATATGCAAGTTTGGGTGATACATATGATTGCAACCCCATCGGTTAGAGTTTCCTCCAAATCTGACCGTGATAGATGGGGATTATGTAAAAAGAGGTTAAATGAGTTTTGTTCACAAGTGATTCTTTGAATGAAGTGAGGGGATCATATAAGGATTACATGCTTGAATCTTTAATCTAGTAACATATATTCTTTGGCAGTGATGGCTGTGTCCTTCCTCGGCATAACCCTTACTGCTTCAGTCTCCGTCACAATGAGGTGGAGACTCAGAAAGATCAACTTCAGAAAAAATGGAGGAGAGCTCATGAGAAACCGCAAAGTTCCAATCTTCACAGAGTCGAAACTGGCGAAAGCAACCAACCGCAAAGAGCTCCGCAATGATGGTTTTGGTTCCGTCTATAAAGGGACACTAGAGGAGCACAATGGCACCATGATCATGCGGGACACCGTGGTCGTGGTCAAGAAGCCTAAAGACGTGGACAGGTCTCTACTAAACAAGGATTTCCAGCATGAGCTTGAAATTCTTATGAACATAAGCTGCAAATATGTGGTGAAGCTCAAAGGCATATGCTTGGAGACCAAAATACCAGCGCTAGTTTATGAATACATTCCGAATGGCACCCTCTTCCAACTCATCCATCAAAACGAGTCGACCATCTCGTGGGAAAAACGCTTCAAAATAGCCGCCCAAGCTGCTCTTGCACTTGATTATATGCACTCCAAAATACGATCCCCAATCTTTCATGGCAACATCAAGTCAACGAACATACTTCTGGATCAAAACAACTCAGTGAAAATATCCGATTTTGGAACTTCAGTACTCATATCACCAAAGCATAGACATATCGTAGCCACTCAGAAAAAAGACTCGTTGGCTTACATTGATCCGGAATATTTAGTCACCGGTTTGCTAACACCTCAGAGCGATGTATACAGCTTTGGAGTTGTCCTAGTGGAGTTACTCACGAGAAAGAAACTTTCTATTACTGAGTCCGAAAAGTCGATCAATACTATCCATTGTTTCATCTCTTCTGTGAAGGGCGACACACTCTCCGATGTCATAAACTTTGAGGGCGCTGGTGAAGATGAAATTGAGAGAGTACAAACTGTAGCTAAGATTGCAGTGATGTGCTTGGACCAAAGTGGTGAGAACAGGCCAGCAATGAGCCATGTGGCTAAGCAACTCGCCAATGTCAACCCGAGCTCGACAGCTGAAGAAGAGAATGAAGAGCCCGAACAAGAAGTGGATGCAGAAGAACTCTCAAGCTGTCTTTCCTGTCTGGGAATGGATTCAACTTCTTTCTGCATCTGATCCTTTATTACCATCGCAACATGTCTGTCAATTTGCCTGTAAAGGACTTCTAGGGTTGATTGTGTGCTTGGAATATATGTTATGTGTGCCATTTTCTTTTGGACTTTATATTTGTGGAAGCATCTTTGCAAGTTCAAGCGTGAGAATCTAATATGATATATGTAAAGCTGTGCGTTGAAGTGGACTTATAGGAGGCTCCGTGCGTTGAAGTGGACTTTAGGAGGCTAACATATGGCCTTCAACATTATCATAAAATCACTTCCCGTTTATCTTTTCCTCTTTTATCGTAATCTTTTTATGTTATTCTAGTTGATTAAATAAGAACAAAGAGTTCTTATCCAAACCTATATGAGAGGATCAAAATATCAAAAAAGAAGAATCAGGGAACTTACTTGATAATAACTTTATCGTGGGCTTAGAATATTAATAAAAAATAATTTCAACACGAAATTTGACCTAGTGACCCCTTCTTCCAATTTTTTTTTTTTTTGGTAAGGGTAATAATATATAAAGCTAACCAAAGAAAACACAAGATTCGGCGCCACAAAACTTACACTCCAAAGACAACAAGTCAAAAAGAGTGGAAGGGCACCGAATGCAAAAAGCCTCTAAAAAGACGGCGAGAAAAGCAAGCAACAACAGCACTGCAAACAACAAAACAGGAAAGAAACCAAAAGAAGCCAGAGGTCACAATTACCCGCATCCAATCCAAGCTTCAAGAATGGCAGCAAAGATAGCCGGGCGAGCAGACTAAGAAGAAGTAGACGACCACGTCAAAAACCTCCACCCGAAGGACATCTAAGGGCTTGTAGGAGTAGAAGAGAAAATACAAGGATCAATCTCCCATTTACGTTGTAATCTTCTATTTCTCGGGTACTCTCTCTCTCTCTTTTCTTAAATGAAAACTTCTTCGAAATCGGACGAAAATACATATAAATTTAAAATTTCCCCCATTTTTGTCATCTTGTGAAAAATTTAAATTATTTAAGCTTTATTTCACTCAAATGTTCATCACCGCCATTTTCCCCAATCTCCAAACCTCCCAAACATAGCATTACTAACAGCGACATGAATAGAATGAAAAACAAATAGTACCTTGTAGAAAAAGTAAAAAAATTCGAATGAAAATTAACAGAAATTAAAGAGAACAATTAGTGGGAATAGTTTGTTTTGGCTTTTATTTCATGAATGGAGTGCCAAACCTCCGGCATTCAGTGATCAGTGACAAATACGATATTGGCGAAAAAATAGCAATTGCTAATTAGAATATTAACACATAACTAACAGCCAAATTAATTAAAGAAAGCTAAAATTAGTATAATCACCACAAACAAAAGACAAAACAAAAGTAAATGCAAGAAACCTAATTAAGTGGGTGGGTCCGCCGATACATTAAGGAGGAGGAGACATTTTAAGAGAGGCAATTAATTGTGAAAATATATGAAAATTGTGAAATGGTTCTTGGTGACATGCTGATTAATTGACAATTGATTTTGGAGGCAACAATTGTTGATGGGAAAAGTACCCAAAAAAGTCTTAAAATTTATTGTAATTGTATTAATTCAGTTCCAAACCTTTCAACTATATCAATTTTATTTTGAATATTTTCAGATTTTGCTAATGGAGTCAATCCCACTTAATTGAACCGAAAATCGGCTAGAGACGAGGGCCAGTCATCTAACGTAGCATAGCCCAACACTATCGTGGACCTCAATCGTTTAGAGGCAAAGTTGACCTCACCGACCCTCGCCTTTGGGTAGTCGCTAAAGTTCTACGACCAACTAGAAGAAGAAGGAAAGAAAAAGAAAAGGAAAAATAATATAAATAAATAAATCGAAAAATATTAAAATATTATTAAAAATTGTCCACATCAACACTAGCCGCACTATATAAGACACTTGATGTCCATGTCAACAACTTTCGATCAAAATTAGTCGGATGGACTAAATTGATACAAATGTAAAAAGTTTAGGATTCAATTGGCCAAAAAAAAAAGTTAAAACTAAATAGCATAATTACAATGGGTTTATGAATTTTTTTTATAATTTTCTCATACCAAAATGACGACAAGGATCGTCATATACAATGTTGCCCACAACAACGAGTAAATAGATATTCGCATATCTCTCCGAGTAAATGCTCATCTTATTTAATAAATTTGACCCTAAAAAGCCTTCATCTCTCTCTCTCTCTCTCTAAACCTTTTTTTTTTCGTCTCTTCCACTTCTAGAGGGGAGGGACTTGACCTAGATCTCTCATTTCCCTCCCAGTTCCTTTTTCTTTTTTTTTTTTTTTTTTTTTTTTGTTTCTTTCCTAATTCTCTTGATTTAGTTTTAGATCCGGGAGCTTTGCTCTCCCGATCTTATATCTGGGAGTTTTTCTCTTCGATCTAATTCTAGATTTTGCAGTTTTAATGAATAAGTATTATGTCTCCAGTTTCAATGATGTTCATAGCAATCTGTGCTCATTTAATGTTTTTTTCACTCAAAGTTTTGGCACTTCGCATTGGCTATAGGGCTTGCTCTCACAAGTGTCAAATTTGAGATTTTTCAACATGTTTATATTGTCTCCATACGTGATGGTGTTGGGAACACCGAACCTAGGCACACACCACCAAAAGGCAAAGCCATAATTGCAGATGGAGATCTCGGTGTGTGCTTATTACTAATGGTGCTATGTGATTCGGTGATTGGTTGCCGACCTTTTCGTTTAGATTCAGTTACAAATCTATTCTTGAAGGACGGGCTTGTGATGATCTTTGCCAACCATGCTCCGATGAAACGACTTAATTTCTGGTTTTTTTGTTTATTTTGGAAACTTGAGTTTGTTTCGTTATTGTGACTTTAGAAATTCCTTTTCATGTATCAATTTGGTAATGAATGGAAATTTCTTTTTAACAAAAGAAAAAAAAAGTAGTTGGGATAAATGCTCATCCTATTTGGTGAGTTTGATGCAAATAGCTGAGAAAAGATATAAGAAACATTCCGTACTTAACAATGACCACCTTTTCCTCGTAGCCCAAAACAACAATAAAGCGAATTGAATATTCCCCTCAAAATCACTCTCATAGAGCTAAGTCAAAAAGAAAGTAGAGAACTTCGCATTGTCAATTTGGAAAGCTTGACACGTGCCAATGGATTCGGTGCATGACTAGGCATATTACACGGACAAATCCAGCATCTCCGGAACTAATCAAGAAAATCATTTCTCTATAAAGTTCCTATACATGAACCCACCTAAATGTCTAGGTGCGACACAATCTTTCAGAACTAAGACGTGAGCTCAATTAGATTCCACAAAACACAAACATTGTAATCGACTTTTTGCACCATATTATTACACGACCAATCTATAAAACGAATAAGGATGTCCCGGAATCTCCATCTTCCCGGGCAGCCCTAATCACATCTAATCTTCAAACACTGTCAAACATTTCACGATTAAAGGACATGACTCCAAACTCCGTTGCCTCAAGATGCTAGTGTTAGAGAAAACTCCCAAAAGTTTTGAAGTTGATAAAACTTTCCACTAAACTTTGTTTGTCTTAAAGAATCTACATTTTAGGTGTTTAAGACATTCTGCAGCTTTTAGACAGAACTCAGTCATACATAGACAAAACTCAATCACGTACATATTCTTATTTGGAGAAGAAGAACCCATTGTTATTCTATCCTGACAACCTCAGCTTGTAGATACTTATTTGAAGCACCAAAATAAAGAAGCACCACTTATGGAAACCAAAACTCTAATTATATGGGCGATCAAAATCAAGTGAAGATTCTATCCTTATCACTCACCGGCCACTATATCTTCTTAATACAGTTCAGTATATCAACCAAAAATGGAAGACAATCCTCTAGAAGCTATCCAATGGCTAGTTTGGAAGTGGGGAAGTATATAAGGAGATCAATGGACCGAGGAGCAAGTAAAAGACAAGGCCTAGAATCTATAATTTCAAAGTCTGAGTGAATTTTGACCATACACTTGCCTTTAGAGTGCTTAATCAATTATGATTGTGAGAGAAGTACCAAAAAAGTGACTCAGTGAAATAGTGCGATATACCATTGAGTGTTTGCACTTAAATTGTAATCTCATGTTGATTATATAATGGAATCTTGCTAGTATGTTATCAGCATGGAAAGTGGATATAGGCTTAATTTAAGCCGAATCACTATAAAATCTCATATGCAATTTCTCTTATCCTTACTCTCTTATTATTATTTTCTAAAATTTATTGCACACTTGTAAGTTGTTCTTAAAGTTCATTCTACAGCATTATAGATTCTGAACCTTGTTCCAAAATTTGGACCTTGTGCAAACGGTGATCTTGATTTATTCTATTTCGCTTAATTTAAGTCAAGATTTTATATTATCCCCATTCACCCCCACTAGGTGATTTGAACTAGCAACATCAGCTGCAATAGAGGCAATTTTCCATACTAAATTGAAGTGTGATTATTGAAAGTCCGGTGCAATAAAGAATGCAAATACATTTTGTCCAAATTCTCGACTACAAATGAATAAGCAAAGATATAGAAGCACCAAACATCCAAACTAAACGCCTAAACAAAGTCGAGAGCCATCAAGATTTAGTGATGACTAAACAAAACAAGAGGAAATACAATATATTGCAAGATATACCTATAGACGCCTAAATTTTGCCTGTTCATTTAAGTTTTAAATTGCATAGAAAATTATGGTATAATTTCTAACTCCCAAACAAAAATTAATTCTCATTAAATTGCATCATGTATAAACATTAGGAACACTTTCATTAGTAGTATCAATTATTTAAAAAAAATTAAAAATGAAAAAAAAATCACTAAAAGAGTTTAAAAAAAAAGTTAATACTAAAAAGCAGCAGGGCCGAGCTAGAGACAGCTGAGCCCGGGCCCTTCTTCTTTTCCCTTTCCTTCTCCCTGGCTAAGCCCATTCCTTTTCTTTTCTTTCCCAACCTAACCTCTCTCCTCCTCCTTTCCCCTCTCTCAGGCGCTGGCTATGAAACGACAAAAAAGGACAGAGAAGGATGGGGTGTACAAGAGACAAAACCGTGGAAGACGTCGCGCACGACGTTGAGGCAGCACAGTCGGTCGAGGGGGCAAGCTGGCCAACGATAGTTGTCGTTGCATGGGTACGCACTAGTGGCCCTTAAAATGGAATGGAGAGGAGCTTGAGAGAGAGCTTGAGGGAAAGACACAGAGGGGGCCAAATTCAAAGGGGAGCTCTGTCTTTTTGCTTGTTTGGCCGAGCTTAAGAGAGCAAAGAAGTGAGTAGACCCGTTAAACGGGTGGGTCGGGTCAAGTTTGAGTCAAGTCATAAATGGTCCGACCCATTTAACCCGTTTATGACCCATTTATTGCAATGCAAAATTTTTGACCCATATCCAACCCAACCCGTACTCAACCCGTACCCAACCCATTTAACGAAACCTAAAAAAGCTTATATATATATATTTTAAAAATGGTATTGCTAAAATGGTTTTATTCAACACAAATTTAATGGACAATTTTTTATAATTTTTAAAATAATTATTTTAAAAAATCGAATTTTAATTATTTTTTATTTTTTAAAAATTATTTTTAAATTATTTTTATTTTCATAATATTTAATTTTATTTCTTTTTCTCTTTTCTTTTTTTTTTTTTTTTTTTTTCTTCTTCTTTGGCCGGACACCAGCCACGACGACAGTCGGCAATCGACCACAGGCGAGCCTTAAGCTTGCCCAACTCGCCGACTCCGTCAACTCAAGGCTCGCTAGATCAGTGAGGCCTCCGCCTCGCCAGATTCGGCTACTTTCACTATGCTATTACTGGGTGGGACTACTCCACTACTGGGAGAGACTGACTGACTTACTGATCCAGATAGAGCAAAGACTGACGGTGAGGCTTCTTTCATAAGGTGGGCAGGGCTATTCCTTTCTCTTCCTGCTTCCGTAAATGACAAAGGGAGAGGGTTGGTATTCTCATCAAGGTTTATCCGGTCGCTGAGCTATTCTTCGCTCCTGGCGGACCATTACGTGTACTGTCTACTCTGCTCTTTATGGAAGAGCCTACTCCAGAGGATAGGTATGGAGAGCTCGAGCTCGCTCGACGCCAGCGAGTTCGAGTCTCGCCAGATCCGGCGAGATCAAGGCTCACTCGGTTGATCGCCGTGCCGGCCATCGGAAGAAGGAAGAAGAAAGAAAAAAAAAAAAAAGGAAAGAAAAAAGAAAAGAAAATTAAAATTAAAATATATATAATTTCGATTTTTATAATATATATATATATTTGTAAAGTTAAAGAGTGAAGAGGGAAATTGTGTGATTTTGGTTGAAAATAGGTTCTAAATCCAACCCATTTAAGACCTACTTAAGACCCACCTATCTTAAGACTTTAATTATTAAACCCATTTAACTAGTTTTTTCAAAAAAAACAAGTGACCCATATATGACCCATTTATGATTTAAATGGGTCATATATGAGTCTAAGACTAGGGGTGTGCATGGTCCGGGCGGGCGGTTCCCGACCTAGAACCGGGAACCGCCCGCTAAGGACCGGTTCCGAAAAATTGGAACCGGGATCCACCCGTTTGTTGCATGGATCCATCCGAGAACCGGACCGTCGGTCCGGTCCGGTTTCCGGGTGGATCCATGGAACCGATCTTGACGCAAAACAATTTTGGTTTTCAACATAGAACAACTACGTGACATCAAAGCAAGCCAAAGAAAAAAAAAACCAAATTTAAGTACGTGGAGATGCGGACGGCGGGAGAAGTAAACGCAACAAAATGGTGATAGGATTAGGAGCCGAAGACGAAGGGAGTGAGATGAGATCTAGGATTTCTTTTAGTAATTTTTTTTTTAATATTAAAAAGGTTCCGGTCCGGTCCGGGTGGGCGGGCGGGCGGATCCGCCCATGGAACCGGGAACCGGACCGGTACCCACCGGTTCCCATAAATTGGAACCGGGAACCGGACCGGTTCCCTCAAGAACCGCCGGTTCCGGGCGGTTCCGGTCCGGTTCCGGGCGGTCCGGGCAGTTCCCGGATATTTTGCACACCCCTATCTAAGACCCATTTTGCCACCTCTAGAAGTGAGTGAGCTCAAAGGCATGAGTGAGCTCAAGAAAAGAGGGATTTTGCTAGTTTTTTTCCTTCTTCTCGAGGGCTGGACAGGACAAAGAGAGGTATGAGTGCAAGGAAGAGCACGGTGGAGAGAGTGAAACTCGAGAGCAAGAAGGAGTTCTCTAGCAAATTGGCCATGCCCGAACCCTTTCTAATGACCTATGAACGATGCCCTTGAGCACATGATCTTTCACTTCCAATCTTTGCATCGATGTTGAGCTTCTTTACTTGGTTCGAACCTCCCTTGCTTGAGGATCTGAACTCGAGGATACTAAGTTAGCAGACCATAGCCTGATTTGTCACAAGCTTGGCCGCTTGCCGTGTCTCCAAGTCGGGTAAGGATATAAGCAATAACGTAATTCTATAACATGGAAAATACAAAACACAAGATCTATGATCTTTATGATTTTCACAATGAGAGGGATGAAGACATACATTTATTTTAAGCAGAGTCTTAAATGTATTTGTTGTGGAAAAACTGAAGAAATGAACGAAATCTTATTTCTCTTCCTTAACCCACTTTTCGTTAATATATTCTATCTAATATTGGATAAAATACAACGTTCTTTTCATGTCATGGATGCACAGAGAACCAGAATTTTATTCATACATGCTATTAATAAGTACCTTCCATCAAAGCGTCTTTTCATGAGAATTGCACCTTTTTGGGAAAAAAAAAAGGTAACTTCTCATTAAGGATTGTACCATTTTATTAGAGTCGTAACTTCTCGCAACCAAATACATTTTAGCATCATATGTTCATTTAGCCATTAATTAATAAAATCATATGGGTCACAATAATTCTTACATTCTCCCACTTAGCTCTTGTGACCTTCTTTTCATGATTTAATAAAGACCATAATGTGCACGACAACATAATGCTAAAAAATTTCTTAAATTGGCTATCACATAATAATCACAATTCAATTTAAAAAAAAAAAAAAAAAACTAATGTGAGTGAGGTGGTTGTATGTCGTTAATTGACATAGTCCCTTCCATGTACTATAACATAGTTATATACTTAACATGATCCATAAATGAGAAGTATAGAATGGTCCAACCATAATGCTCTATTTGAGACTATCCTATTTAATATTTATCTATTTTTATAATTTATACTAAATAGAAAATAGGAAAGATCAAAAATACATAATTGAGCTCAAAGTGTCAAATACATAAACTTAATGCAACGTAATACAATCAATAATAATGTCCTATATTGCTCATCATTTCAACATGTTCATTAAATGTTTTAGGCAACAATCCCTTTATTAAGGGATTTGCTATCATAAGGTTGGTGGTAATGTGCTCAATTGGCATTCTCTATTTTTGAACTCCTTCTTTAACAAATAAGTATTTGATTTTAATATGCTTAGCACCCTTACAATCATTATTGATGTCCTATAATGCCCATCCATTCAACTCGTTCATTAAATGTTTTAGGCGGCAATCCTTTTGTTAAGAGATCCGCCATCATAAAGTTGGTGCTAATATGCTTAATTGACATTCTGTTTCTAAACTTCTTATTCAACATATAATTATTTGATTTTCATATGCTTAACACTTTTAGAATACTTGCCGTTCTTAGAAAAGAAAACTACTGCATAATTATCACAATATAATTTTAGCGGCCCGACAATACTATTGACAATCACAAGCCCTAAAATAAAGCTTCGCAGCCATAATCCATGGATAGTGGCCTCAAAGCATGCCACAAACTCAACCTCCATTGTGGATGCAGCAATAACTAACTGTTTTGCACTTTTCCATGATATTGCTCCTCCAGTCAGAAGAAACAATTAACTAAACGTTGATTTTCTTATATCAACACATTTGCCTAAATCTACATCTGAATATCCAATCATCTCAAGATGATTGGATCTTTAATGAGTGAACATATGATTCTTTGTTCCTTGCAAGTATATGAGAATTTTCTTTGCAACTTTCTAAATCCAATCTAGGATGACTTAGATATTTGCCCAGCATTTTTATAGCAAAACTAATGTCTGGTCTGGTACAAGTTAGAGCATAAATTAATCTCCTAACAACAAATGCATAAGAAATACTTTTCATTTGTTCTTATTCTAATTCACTTTTTGGACATTACATAAGGCTAAATTTGTCACCCTTTTGAATTGGAACTGCTCTTACTGAACATTTATCCATATTGAATCTCTCTAAAATTTTCTCGATGTAAGCTTTTTGAGACAACCCTAATAATCTTTGTAATTTATTACGAAATATTTATATTCATATCACATATGTTTCATTTCTCATATCCTTCATTTCAAAATTCTTAGAAATTTATTGGTTTCATGTAACAAATCAAAATCATTAGTAGCAAACAAGATATCATCAATATATAGAACTAGAAAAAAAAAAAACTTCAAGATATCATCAATATATAGAACTAGAAAAATAAACTTACTCCCACTGACATTCATATATATACATCGACTAACAGTATTTTTCTTAAATCCATATGAATTTATGATATCATTAAACTTAAGATACCATTGTTGGGAAGATTGTTTAAGTTCATATATTGATTTCTTTAATTAACACACCATGTGCTCTTTTCCTTTAATTGAAAACCCTCTCGGATTGATCCATGTAAACCTGTTCTTCTAAATTTCCATTAAGAAATGCAATTCTAATATCCGTTTGGTGTAACTCTAAACCATAATGAGCCACCAAAGTCATAATGATTTTAAGTGAGTTTTTCTTGGAGACCAATGAAAATATCTCCTTATAGTCAATGACTCATTTCTGAGTAAAATCTTTGGCAACAACTCTAGCCTTATACCATTCGATATCGCTTTTTGAGTCACACTTGGTCTTAAAGACCCATTTACACCTGACATTTTTAAATCCTTTAGGTAATTCAACAAAGTCCCAGACTTGATTTTGATGCATAGATTTTAACTCTTCTTCCAGGATATTAAGCCATTCATTAAAATCTTTACATTCTATGGCTTGATAAAATAAATCTGGATCATTTCCAATTCCTAAGTCAACTTCTAACTCTTGTAGATAAATCACATAATCATCAGAAATGGTCGACCTTCTTTCTCATTGAAATCTTCTTAATATTTTGGACATAGGAAATTTTACTCTTACTTCTTAAATGCAAGCATCACGCATTCTTTCACACCCATGAATATCACCATTTTCAATAAGCCTAGCCTTTCCAAATCCAACAATTCTCGTACTATGATTAGGATGATAAAATTTATATCATTTGAATTTCTCTGTATAACCAGTGAAATAACCATTAGTTGTTTGTAGATCCCATTTTTTTCATGTGAATTATAAATTCTTACTTCTGTTCGACAATCCCAAATATGTAGATATCGTAAACTGGGTTTCCTTCCTACCATGGTTCAAAGGAAGTCTTTGAAACTGCCTTATTAGAAACCTTGTTTAATAAGTACATAAAACTCTTTAATGCATACATCTACAAAGTACGATTACGCATTTCCGGTACATCATTTTGTTATGGTGTACTTGACATCATGTGTTGAATACAAATGTCATATCTTTCAAGGAATTTAATAAATGGACTCGGATATTGTTCCGATTCATCATACTTTCCATTATATTCATCACCTCTATCCAATCTTATCATTTTCATATTTTTATTTAATTACCTCTCAACCTCTTACTATACACCTCAAGTACATTTACTGATTAAGATTTATCGTGCAATAAATAAATGTAACCATAACATGAAAAATTATCAATAAAGGTGATAAAATAGCTTTCTCCACTACAAGATGGAATATCAAAAGCACTATATGTACTAATGTATATAATTTCAAAAAGCATTATGCTTCGTGTGGCACCTTTTTTAGTGTGTTTTGTTTGTTTATGTTTAATAAAATCAATACACATTTCAAAGTCAGCAAAATCCAAGTTCAGAAGGATTTCATTCTTAACTAATCTTTGCATTCTTTCATTGAATATATGACCCAAATGTTTATATCACAAGTAAACAGAATTCTCATTCACTAAATCTCGTTTAGTGCTAATATTATGACGCAAGATCATTAAGATCTCAACAAAACATTATCAAATTTAAACTTGTAGAGACCATCACATAAAGTTCTAGTTCTAGTAAGATTATCATTCTTAAATAATCTGAAAGATCCACGACCAAACCTAGAAGATAATCTATTTACATTAAGTTTTGACAAAGAAACTAAATTGCGGGAAAACGTGGGTACATGATCACATAGCTTTCATTTGGCTTTATAATTTGAATCCTAATAAATCATTACATCGTATTTGACACATGAATGGTGGTACCAGAATCTATCCACCAAGTATCATGAGAAATTTCAGTAAAGTTTGATTCAAAACATACTAAGTACAAGGCTTACCTTTCTTTTCGAGCCAAACTTACTTCAGTCAATCTTTCTTCAAGTGTCCAACTTTATTACAAAACTAACCCTTTATAAAATTGTGTTCCTTCTTGTGGATTTGAGAAACCTTTGAAGATTCATTTAAGATGTATAATCATTTCTTCTTGCTCCTTCCACCTTTCCTTTTGGAATTATTTTCAGCTTCTTGATGACTTAGGAGATGAATGAAGCCTTTTGATTCTTTATCCTCGTTTTCTCTTGAACAAGCATACGGGCTAATTCATTCATTTCATTTATCCTTTATAGTGTTGTGATTTATTTAAAATGACCCATAATGCTTACGAGGCAAGTAGTTGAGTATGGATTGTACTAAAAAGTACTCATCCACGTTCATTAGCAAGATCCTTAACTTTGCTGCTAGGTTCACCATCTCAAAAACATGCTTATGCACGGTATTGTAATCAAAGTGCTCATTAATGTACCAGCAAGTAACTTATTAGAAGACTAAGAACGATCTTTCACAAATTTCATAAATCCCCTAGCACTGTTAATTTTTTAGAAAAGTAGTCTTTAAGTTGTTTGCTACTGTCATTCGTATAAACATTAAGCTTATTATGTTCGATCTTTCCCAAGTTTTATGGAAAGTCTTTTCATCATCGCTACTCTCATCAATAATAGCAACTGGTTTCTCAATTTGGAGTGCTAAAAGGTCCAGGACACCTAAGTGAAACTAGACTTGTCCACTTCAATAAAAAAAATTTCATCCGTTGAATAAAGAAACAGACGAAGCGTGTGAATGAAGTAAAACAAATACAGATACTGCAAACATGCAAGAGTATACTCATTTATTAATGTTTTGAGAATATCACATAAGCAGATTCAAACTAAATAATGCATGTACATCATAGTTCTCCTTTGGGCGATCCTATGATATACAAACATTCATTAAACCATAATAACTTTAATTTGGTAATTATAAATATGTCTAATTAAAATTTATTTGTTATCTCTGGATATAAAAATGAATTTAACAAGAAATATTAATTAACAACTATTATATCCATAAATTATAAGAAATTGATTAATCTCTGGATTAATCCTTAAGTTCTTATAATAAATTAACTTCAATATACCCATGACATCAATAAGGATATTAATATATCAATTTCAATCATAGCATCAATCAATCATAGGTAATTGAATAAAGCAATATACAATATCAAAAAAATTCAAAGATCTTAAGGTTTGGCCACTTTTGTGACTAACAAACCATTCTTAACTTTTTTTTTTTTAAATATTGTAAAGCACATATATTCGCCAAACCGCACCCAAGGAAAAAACCATAATTAAAGCGTAAGGGTAAAATTGTAAAATCATAATTCCCAAGGGTGGGACTATAAATTTAATTTCTAGGGGCAAAATGATAAATAATCAACGGGACAAAATCATAGCTATCTAGCATAGAGGGTAGAAACATAAATAACCATAGAGGAGGACAGAACCGTAATTATTCAGTGAAGAGAGAGGCAAAATCGTAAATAAAAGCGTAGGGGCAGAATTGTAATTATGAGGGTAGTAGGCGTCTGCATGGCACGCGCCTTTATTGCCGTGCAAGCATGTGCAAGGCACGCGACAGATCTGCGAGCACGTGGTTCCCACATGGGCGCTGGCTCGCCCTCTAGCGCACGCGTAGGGGCGGGTAGAGGCACGTGTTAGCCATGCATCTTTCTCCCCTTCATGCTTGGTCACCATTTTTCTTCATTTTTTGCCCTTTTCTCCATGTTTGGCCTTGTTTTTCATCACCTTTCATCATTCGGATTTCCTCCAATAGAATCATTTTAACAACATCAATAATATGAAAAAGATCATAATCCTGCAACGAATCTTCATCCATAAGTCATAATATTTCAATAATCAGAAAAAAAAAATCATGAGATCCTAAACAACGCTCTGATACCAACTGTAAGCGATAACGTAATTCTATAATGCGAAAAATACATAACACAAGATATGTGATCTTCATGATTTTCACAATGGGAGGAATGAAGACATACCTTTTATCCATAGCAAAACCTTGAATGTATTGGTCACGGAAAAACTGAAAAGATGAACGAAATCGGATTTCTCTCCCTTAACCCACTTTTCCTAAAAGTATTATGTCTAATGGAGGATAAAATACAATGTTCTTTTCACGTCATGGTTGAGAGAGGACCTAACTCTTATTTATACATATTATCATTAGGTGTCTTCTATCAAAGCTCCTTTTTAACTTCCATGAGAGTCTCATCTCTTCAAGAATAACGGTAACTTCTAATTGAGGATTATACCATTTCATTAGAGTCATAACTTCTCGTAACTAAATACATGTTAGCATTAACTATTCATTAAATCATTAATTAATAAAATCATGCCAGCCACAATAATTCTTACAATGGAACTCAATGATTAAATGCTCGTTTACGTGAATCCCTATTACTCCGCGCTGTTTTGATCCAAGCAAAGCCGAGACTCGGTCTCCCTAAGCCCATACGCCTGCTAGGTTTGAGCAAGGTGTCGTTGATTTTCAGTTGTCTCGTGATGATTTCTTTTGAGTACAAACTTGAGTTCAGGTTCTAAAAGCGGTCAATATTTTCCTCTCAATCTGAGCTTACTAGCTATTTGCTGAAATGTTTAAAACAACATCGTGAGCATCTCTCTTATTTTGGCTAGCGTACCAGTAATCCAAGCATGCCACGTTCTGTTCTACAAGTTAGCGTTCATTTGGCGAACTGGTGTGTCGAAGTTTTAGTGCAATTCGCAGCTACCCTACATGTTTCTACCCACCCTCTTCTTTGTCCTGAATGAGTCCATACCATTTTGTCTATTGAGTTCCTTTAAATAACATTGTTTGCCCCGATCGCTTTGTGACCATATTTTGTGAAATCTCGAATGGGTGGTGGACGACAATGATGCCTGGATATGGTAGCTGATGATGGAGTTGAGCAAAGGATATTTTTACATTCACTGTGAAGCGTTTTGCTCGTGCTCTAGCTTCTCAGTCTTAAGCTTTGTTTGAGGCTTCTCAAACTCCTCGTCCGGTGGTTTGCCTCGTTGGGAATGAGGACCTGAACGTGAGAGAAGGGAACAGTGGAGAGGAGCGTGGAGGACAGAATGAATGAGGAAGGCGAATAGAGATTTTGGGCTGAACTCTAGCAATAGGATCAGTAGGCGTTGGACTCAAGTTAAAGCTGGCAAATATGGCTGATTTTGATATTTAGTCAAGCTTGGGCCTAGTATAATAATTATTTTAGAAGGTGGGCTTAAATCATTTGGAAACAGAACTTGTTGAAAGCCCGGTTCGTACGGATCGCCCAAACCCACGAAGTATTAGACGGCAGTCCATTTTCTAACCAGGCCCTAGGGCCTAGTCCGAGTCCCTATTTTCGGAATATAAAATTTATTTTTCTTAAAAATTCGAAAAAAAAAACAGTATAAAAATTAGAAGAATTAAAATTGAAAAATTCCCAAAAAATTCAAAAAATTTCTTAGAATTCCTCGAAAAAATTTTAAAATAGTCTTTTAGGTAATTTTCCTTTTAAAAAAAATGGAAGCCTCCTAACTTAAAATTGTGCTAAAAAAATTGAACAAGCCATTAGAGCCCTACCTTAGGTTTCAATTGTTCTTAAAGACAATTACCCTCAATTGTGTGCTTACACCGATTTTACCTTCCATTTAGTCTAATTTGGATTAGCATTTATCTTATTCTTAGTATTAGGTTTTTGCTATCCCATGCAATTTACTTAATAATTTTCTTAATTGTTGATTGTTATATTAATGATTGCACACCCGTATGGTCGCTTCACATGTTAGTAGACAGGTTTGAATCAATTAAAACTACTTGACAAAAAAACAATCTTTTTAGAATGAAAAAGATCACGTATCGAGAGAGCACTAGTTAGTTAATTAGTATAATTAAGTCCACAACCCTAGATTCTCCGATTGCGTAAGAAATGAAATACACTCCCATATTTTAGTTGGTTTCTAACTTACCTTAAAAGACTAACGGCAACTCTTTTTTTAGAAAATTTTCATGTCGTCAATTTAAAAACCCAACGTCGGGCAAGGTAAAAGTTTGGGAGAACCCACCTCTAAATCATGGACTCTTAGGCCTGTCTTTAAGGTAATACCTCAAAACCTATGTTTCTCTCCATACCGAGGGGTAGGTCACGACAATACCCAAACAAATATTTGCAACTAATATAATAATACAATCTCAACAACCCTGGGGGGTTGCGATCAACTTTACAGTTAAAACAAACACAGTTACCAGTACAAAGTCGGTATCGCCCGTTTAGCACCAATGAGTCAAAGAAATCAGAAACCAAAAACCCAAAGGGAACAAAATAGTAATAACAAACATATGATTTACCACATTAGTACTTCCTCTATGATAAAGAATTTTCTAGCTCAGCCCGTTTTGCAGACATCCTCCCTCGATTTCGGCATTAGTTTCTTCCCATGGCAAAGTGCATCTTCTCCCGCTCACGACATATATTTAGTTGTAATTCACCGACATCTTTCCTCCCATCTCATTCCCGAATCACTCTCATGCTGCGAAACATAAAGATTTTAATTGCTTCCTATGTCCAAGTTGTTAAAATAGTTTGTTATCATTAAAAAAGTGTCTCTTGATTAAGAGAATACTTGATTTTTATCAAAAGAATGTCACTTTTAGTTATGAAAAGAGGTGATTTCTTAGTCATAAAAAGAGGTTATTGATAGTTATAAAATGTGAATAGAGCTCAATTTACATATTATTTATAACAACCACAACTATTCATAAATACTATTTTTTCGGAACTATTTTTTCTCTCTTTTCATATACATAACTTTAACAACATATTCAATGTGAAATTCCTAGAGAGGAATTAAGTAATTACTGAACTCATTTCTCTACGGCTTTGGTATATATCCTAGAGATATATTTGTTATAAACACGATAGTAATAATAGTGGGAGCAAATAATACCTTAAGGACAGTTATCGTTATCATGCATCAAAACATCAAAAATCTATTACTACTTCTCTGCAATCAAATTTGCCCAACACAAGTATTCTCCAGAACCACTAGGTCAGAAAAAACTTGGTACTTCTCACATCGTAGCTTAATAAAAAGAGGGGTATGCAAATTCAGATATGCCAAAGCTTAATTTCTTAATGGGTATTTAAAACCTTGCACTTGCATAGTCATCTCGAAGTAGTTCCTCTCCAGATACGAATGCACTCTACTATGCCTTCGTATTTACATTGGCTTCCTTTTGCTTCCTCTTATTTGTTTGTAGATGTACTCCCTAAGTAGCACCACAATCCAAATGTTCATATTGAAGGAAGCATTACAACCAACCTTCTGTAAGTTTCTTTAGAAGAGGCAAACAGAGACACAGAACAGCGGCAGCAAGCAGCATCGAATGGATATAGGACCGATGAAGCAGCCCATGCGAGGCTGGAAATCTCCTACCATATTTTGTTGCCGCGACCGCACTTCTCGAGCACGAGCCTGCACTCAACTGAGACTGGGCACGCTGGCCATGCAACTGACGGCTGCGATTCCTTCATTTTCACTTCCAATCATCACAGAAATTTGATTGTTCCTCCTGTCAGCAAGTTGACAAGACACAAGCTCATTGTAGGAGTGATTATTCCTCATCACAATATAGGAATACGGCGACTGCCCACTGGAATCCAGAAGGGAGTTACAGCCGTTTAATCTGATCTAGAAAGATGATGATAATAATGATAATAATAATAATAATAATAATAATAATAATAATAATAATAATAATAATAATAATAATAAATTAATGATAATAATAATAATAATAATAATAATAATAATAATAATAATAAGACAATAATAATAATAATAATAATAATTATTAATAATAACAATAATAATATAATAATAATAATAATAATAATAATAATAATAATAATAATAATAATAATAATAATAATAATAATAATAATAATAATAATAATAATAATAATAATAATAATAATAATAATAATAATAATAATAATAATGATGATGATGATGATAATGATAATAATGATGATAATGATGATGATGATGATGATGATGATGATGATGATGATGATGATGATGATAAGTGTTAGGACCGATATAAAGGTCTAGCAATCACATGAGTCTGTACATAACATTTGTCTACTTCATAAACCACACTGCAAATAATAAAACAGCTCAAAATAAGCAACTAATGTAAGAGTTTTTCTAATTGTGGACTACATTAATTGATATTGTAATTTACTGTTTAACGTTTACCGTTTTACGGGGTTTGGTCTAAGGTGAGATAGAAGGTTTCTTAATTAGGCCTAATATGGGGTAAATGGCTAGTGTGGGCCGAGTGGCCTTCCCCGTAATGAGGGACCCACGAAAACTCTATAAATAGTCTTCAAGTCTCTCCTCTAACCCTAATTCTCACCTATATCCTCACCTAAGGGGCGTTTACCTAATGCTACATGTGAGGGGGGCGCCTCATTGAGCTAGTGATACGGAGGACAATAGAGGAGAATGACTTGCATGTGGAACATTGTGTTTCCGCTTCCGCTTTAAGAACAATAGATTCCAAAACAGGTGCGTTAATATTTCTACTCAATTATGCATGTTCTTGTTCTAGTTATAGAGATCTTAGGGTTACGCAATTTGGTATCAGAGCTTCCATAACCCTAGAACACGAACGCAAAGGGTTTTGCCCTAATTTGAGATTTTCAAGATTTTTTGTTCAATAAAAAGTAAATTAAATTATATATTCGGACTGGGCTCGACGAGACAAAGAGAACCGTGGGCGGCGCGTAGCCAGAGAAGGCCGCACGCGCCCCCACGCGCGGCCACGCGCCTCCTGGGCGTCGAACACGCGCCGCGCACTCAGGCGGCGTGTGAGGGCGCGTGGAGGCTCCGATTCGTGCGTGGCCGGCGGCGATGGACTCGTATGATTATTCCCTACGTCATGGTGTATTTATTTTATATGGTTGATGATTTTATGGATGTGAAAATACATACAAAGCCCTAAATACGTGAATTTTTAGTGTATTTTCGCGTATTTTTCTTGTATTTTCTGTGTTTTTGGAAATACATGTGTTGGATTACTGGTATGTTATCACATAAACATTATAAAAGTGTGATTCATTAATAAAAATTAAAACTTTATTATATTTTATTAATGAATAAGGCAATGTAATTTGCATGGCATGTGATTTGAGTGATATGATGCCCCTATCACTAAAGTTAAATCACTTTATATGATGTATGTGAGATGTAAAGATTATATCCCTGGTATGAGAGAGTTTCAAGGATTCAATTGAGTTGTGACCGCCAAAGTGGCACACTTGATTGAGTTTGAGAAATTTTGATCTCGTATATTAATTAGGATGTCTCCTGGTCTAATGCATAGTCATACTCCCAAAGGAGGTGATTGTGTATTAGTTCATGGAGGGATACATGATAGTTTGGTGGATGAGTGACTGATCCTAATGGTTCATATGCCCAAAGGTGATGAATTCACGAAGATTGGAATATATTCTCATAATCCTTATCATGTGGGGAGTGTACAATTGCATGTCATGTATTCTACCCAAAGGTGATCATGTGATTTTGCATGTAACTCTCTGGATGTGTACTTGTACGTCATGTTACACAATGCTCACATAAGGCTAATTATATACATTGCTTGTTTTTCAGTCACCTTTTCTGTAAATGGTAACTCCGTCACCATTGAGGTTCTTGCTGGTTCAAATTTTAAGAGATAGAGAGAGGATTTTCTGTTTGCTATGGAGATGACAGATGTTCGTATGGCTCTTACTACTGATCGGCCGGCAGATTTGACTGCCGAGAGTACAGAGGCTCAAAAAGCAAATTTTGCTGCATGGGAAAAGAGCAATAGATTTTGCTTGCTGTCCATGAAGTGTTCTATTCAGGAACACTTGAAAAGTGGTTTGCCTGCAGACTGCCATGCTAGGCAGATGATGGAAGCTTTGATGGCTAGAAACTGTGTCTCACCTAATGCTGAGATAGGAACACACATGCAAACACTTTTTACTATGACGTATGATGGTTCTAGTGGAGTTAGAGATTATGTTCTAAGGATGGTTGATTTACAGACAAAGCTTCAGGCTCTCAATGTTGAAATTCCTACTGCTTGCATTGTCCATCAAGCTCTAAATACTCTTCCTCCTGATTTTGGGATTATCAAAACCAATTATAGTTCCCAAGATGAAACCTGGTCTGTTAATGACCTGATTGCAAGGTTGGTGGCAGAAGAAGAGAAATTGAAGAAAGATAAAGGACATATTGCTCTTTATGCTTCTAGTTCTACTAGTGACAAGGGTAAGAAGTTGAAGAACTACACCCACAAAGGCAATTCAGAAGTTGCTGGTCCTTCCAACAACAAAGGAAATTCTGAAGGTGCAGGTCCTTCTAACACTCTGGGTCCTAAGAAAGCATTCACCAAGAAGGATGGTGTTCTTTGCTACTTTTGTAAGGAGAGAGGACATGTAAGGAAACTTTGCAGCAAATTTAAGACTTGGTTGTCTAAGAGAACTAAAAGTGAGCCTAAAGGTAATGATTCTTTGGCATTTGTTTATAAATCCAATCTATCTGAAGTTCCGACCAATTCCTGGTGGCTAGATAGTGGTGCAACTAATCATGTTGCATTTACCATACAAGGGTTCATAAACTGAAGGACGCCAAATCAGGATGAATCAAAGCTCATTGTTGGAAACAGCGTTGGAGTTGACGTCGAGTTCGTGGGAGATGTTATTTTGATTTTAGATTCTGGTTTTCGGATGGTGTTAAGAAACACTTTTTACATACCTTCTTTTAGGCAGAATTTAGTTTCTGTGTCTTGTTTGGATATGTGTGGATACTCTTTTGAAATAAAGAGTAGTACTGTTTCCATGTTTTATGATTCAAATAAGATTGGGTGTTGCAATTTATCCGATGGATTATATCAATTGAGTTTATCTCCCAACGACATGTATGTTGCTTATTCAGCTGAAAAAGTTGTTTCCCAAAGGCCTCTACCTAAGGAACAGTTTTATGCTTTGTGGCATAAACGTCTTGGTCATATCTCTAAAGAAAGAGTAGAAAGGCTTATAAAGACTGATATATTGCCTACTCTTAAAGATGATCAAGAGACTTGCGTAGACTGTTGTAAAGGTAAGATGACTAAGATAAAGAAGAAATCTGTTGTACGAAGTTCAGACTTGTTGGAGGTTATTCACACTGATATTAGTGGACCATACACGGCTATTTTGTGCAGAAATTTTTATTTCATCACATTTATTGACGACTATTCCCGATATGGATACTTATACTTGATTAAAGAAAAGTCCGAGTCTTTTGATAAATTCAAGATTTTTCGGACTGAAGTGGAGAAATAATTGGAAAAAGTTATTAAGATTGTCAGATCTGATCGTGTTGGTGAGTATTTTGGTAGACACGATGATGCTGGACAACTTAAAGGGCGGTTTGCTAAATACTTAGAGGATTCTGGGATAATAGGTCAGTTTACTATGCCTGGAAGTCCTTAACAAAATGGTGTAGCTGAAAGGCGGAATCGTACTCTTATGGACATGATGAGAAGTATGATTAGTAGGACCAATTTACCTAATTTTCTGTGGGGTGAAGCTTTGAAAACAGCTCTTTATATTCTAAATCGCGTTCCTACTAAAGCGGTTCCATTGACTCCTTTTGAGTTGTGGACTGGACGTAAACCTAGCTTGAATCATCTTAAAGTTTGCGGATGTCCAGCAGAAGTGAAGTTATATAATCCAACATTGAGTAAGCTGGATTCCAAAACTATTATGTGTTACTTCGTGTCTTACCCAGATCATTCAAAGGGGTATCGGTTTTATAACCCTAATGGAGGTTAGGGGTGTGCAAAATACCCGGGAACCGCCCGGACCGCTCGGAACCGAACCGGAACCGCCCGGAACCGGCGGTTCTTGAGGGAACCAGTCCGGTTCCCAGTTCCAATTTTTCGGAACCGGTGGGTACCGGTCCGGTTCCCGGTTCCATGGGCGGATCCGCCCACCCGGACCAAACCAGAACCTTTTTAATATTAAAAAAATTACTAAAAGAAACCCTAGATTAGATCTCATCTCCTCACTCCCTTCGTCTTCAATTCTCTCTCTCTCTCTCTTTATCTCTTCCTCGGTTCCTCCTAATCCTATCGCCATTTCGATTCCTCCCCGAGCGTCAACACCATCGCCGCTGCTCCTCTGCCGTTGCTATTCGCCCCCTTGCGTCGGCCACCACCCGCCACAGCCACGGAAAATTGTTTCGCAACCATTCTATGTTGAAAACCCAACCATAGACCTCCTCCCCTCCTTCCCAACTCATAGACCCGACCATTCTACGTTGAAAACCAAAAAAAATTCGCGTCAAGATCGGTTCCATGGATCCACTCGGGAACCAGACCGGACCGGCGGTCCGGTTCCCGGGTGGATCCTAGTTCCAATTTTTCGGAACCGGTCCTTAGCGGGCGGTTCCCGGTTCTAGGTCGGGAACCGCCCGCCCGGACCATGCACACCCCTAATGGAGGTACAAGAATTGTGGAATCTCAGACTATAAAATTTCTGGAATTTGATGTAGCTGAAAAGGGTAGCTACTCACAAGCTATCGAAGATGATAGTATGGTGGGGATTACTGGATCCCTATCTCATCCTGTGCAGACTATTATGGAGCCTCTTGCGCCACAAACTAAGTCTGTTGTGGCACATGATCCTATTGTTGAGACAGTTCCTAATGAAATTCCTCAAGCCCCTCAAATTCAGAATGAGATTGAAGTAGCTCCACTCAGAAGATCAACTAGGGCAAGATGTTCAGCTATACCACCAGACTATGTTGTCTACCTAGGAGAACATGATTATGATATTGGTTGTGTTGTTGATCCGGTAACTTATATAGATGCCATCTCATGTCCTCAATCAGATTTGTGGTTAAATGCGATGAAAGATGAGATGCAATCTATGAAACATAATGGTGTTTGAGAGCTTGTTGAATTGCTTGAAGGTTGTAAACCTATTGGTTGCAAATGGGTATTCAAAACTAAAAGGGATTCCAAAGGAAAGATTGAAAAGTTTAAAGCCAGACTGGTAGCTAAAGGTTTCACTCAAAGAGTAGGAATAGATTATGAAGCAACATTTTCTCCAGTTTCTTCTAAAAATTCCTTTAGAGTGATCTTGGCATTGGTAGCTCATTTCGATATGGAGTTACACTAGATGGATGTTAAGACTGCTTTTCTAAATGGAGACCTTGATGAGGAGGTTTATATGGTGCAGCCTGAAGGTTTTGTAGCAGATGACTCAAGTAAGCTTGTTTGTAGATTGAAAAAGTCTATTTATGGCCTTAAGCAAGCTTCTAGACAGTGGTATTTCAAGTTTCATAATGTTATTACTTCATTCGGATTTATTGAGAACAAAGTAGATCAGTGTATATACACCAAGGTCAGTGGGAGGAAATATATTTTTCTCATACTTTATGTAGATGATATCTTGCTTGCTAGTAGTGACATTGGTTTACTACATGAGACAAAGCGGATGCTATCGAAAAAATTTTACATGAAAGACCTTGGTGAAGCGTCTTTTGTTCTTGGCATTGAGATCCATAGGGATCGCTCACGCCGTTCATTGGGTTTATCTCAGAGGGCGTATATTGATCGCGTTTTAGAAAGATTCAATATGCAGAATTGCAAACCAGGAATTGCTCCTGTTGTTAAGGGTGATATATTGAGTCTTTCACAATGCCCTAATTCAAATTTTGAGAAAGCTCAAATGAAGGATGTACCTTATGCTAGTGTGCTTGGAAGCATCATGTATGCTCAAGTATGCACGAGGCCAGATATTGCTTTTGCAACAGGGCTTCTAGGCAGATATCAGTCAAATCCATGACACGATCACTGGGTTGCTGCCAAGAAGGTTTTAAGGTACTTAAAGAGAACAAAAGATTATATACTGATTTATAAACATGTTCCGACTTGCAACTAGCGGGGTATTCGATGCAGATTTTGCTGGTTGTCAAGATGATAAGAAGTCAACGACAGGATACATATTTATGTTGGCAGGAGGTGCAATATCATGGAAGAGCGAAAAACAAAAATCCATATCTTCTTCTACCATGCAAGCGGAGTTTGTAGCATGTTTTTCAACTGCTACTCAAGCTATTTGGCTCCGGAACCTCATTAGGGAGTTATCTGTTTTTGATTTTGTGGATAGACCCATACAGTTATACTGTGACAATAACTCTGCAGTGTTGTTTATTAATAACAACAGAAGCCTTAAGGGGTCTAAACACATGGAGGTCAAGTTTTTGACTATAAAGGAATCAATGCAGAATGGTGACGTTGCAGTAAATTATATTCCTACAGATGATATGGTTGCAGATCCACTAACTAAAGGCCTACGCCCATGTGTTTTTGATCGATATGTCATTAGCATGGGCCTAAGAGCGTCTTCGGATGTTGTTATTTAGTGGGAGCTGTGTTTTATTTTTCTTTGAATAAAGTTTACATTTGTTTTGTTACAATTTAGTAACACTTTGATATATATATATGTCAACTTTTGCATTCAATAAAATATTTTTGAATTGATTGTTATTATGTTGTGTGTGTGTGTGTGTGTGTGTGTATATATATATATATTATTGTTGAAAGTCTCAAAGGTATTGCTTAAACCTTGAGTGAAGGCTAAGGGCATCCGGGCATCCGGTTATTAGCCTTGTGCATATGTTTTGTGATACATAAAGAAAGGTTAACCATAAGGACAAGACATATGTGGGTTCATTGGAACCATAAAGCATTCTCTAGTGGCACAAGTTTTTTGTGTCGCCTAAGGTAAGAGAATGGTGACTGACAAACGGGATCTCTCTATGAGAGATGTTATCCATTTGCCACACTACCATATTGAATCCATATCAATAAAGTTGAGAGCACTCATGACCATGGAAGGCTCTGTGTGTATACATGCAGTTACCGCCATGATTCGGTGTTTAAGACTTTATGGGATAGAATTGACTATTAAGAATTATCTATGGACCAATGTGCGCACATACAGTACGATTTCAATTAATATAGTCCAAGTGGGAGAATGTAAGAGTTTTTCTAATTGTGGACTACACTAATTGATATTGTAATTTACCGTTTAACGTTTACCGTTTTATGGGGTTTGGTCTAAGGTGAGATAGAAGGTTTCTTAATTAGTCTAATATGGGCTAGTGTGGGCCGAGTTGAGCCCGGCCCGTAATGAGGGGGACTCGGCTAGAAACTCTATAAATAGTGCTCAAGTCTCTCCTCTAACCCTAATTCTCACCTATATCCTCACCTAAGGGGCGTTTACCTAACGCTACATGTGAGGGGGCCGCCTCATTGAGCCAGTGATACGGAGGGCAATAGAGGAGAAGGACTTGCGCGTGGAATATTGTGTTTCCGCTTCCGCTTCAAGAACAATGGATCCCAAAACAGGTTCGTTAATCTTTCTACTCAATTATGCATGTTCTTGTTCTAGTTATCGAGATCTTGAGGTTACGCAATTTGCGTCCAACAACTAATACCGAAGTATTCAGCATCTCATATGAATAAGATACTGCATGCTATCTCGAAAAGGGAAAGGTACGTTAGAGATTTGGCGTTGCCCTACATGGTTAGGTTATAGTACGATTTTGCATGCCACAAAAATATGATCGAGTCCAATTTCAATACTTGTCGTGGATCATTTGTCAGGGCATCAACTATCTCAGGTGAGCCCGATGTACAAGCAATCATATGTAAAGGTGTAATATCCCCAGGTCCCACCATATTTGGAGTGAAAATGTATGTTATTGAAAAAACATCTCCATGATTATGATGATTTACAAACTATCCTTACTATAATATTTACTATAGTACATGTAGATATTCGTAACAAAGGATTAAGTAATATTCATAGTGTGATCTAGTGGATAAAAGAATACAACACGTCCTGATACGAATTTTCCGTGAACAATACCAACGGACCTAAAATATCAACTAATAGACATCGATGTGGATATCGATATGGCAACAAGTGATCTTACAGCCACATGATGTGGCATTCTAATCAACAACAGTGATGCTACTTAGCATGGCCGATGCTAACCGGCACTAATGTGGACAATTTTAAAAAAATTTAAAATTTTACAATTTTTTTTTCACTCCGCTAAACTCAAGCAAGGTCGAATGAGGTATGCCCATGCTTGGGTTGGTGAGGGATGCCCTAACCTAAGGTCGGCAGAGAGAAAAAGAAAAAAATTCAAAAAACTAAGAAAAATTGCAAAAAATGTCTACGTTAGTGATTTTCGATTAAATTGACTAGAATTGATTAAATTGGTAAATTGTTAAAAGGTTTAAGATCAAATTGGCAAATTATTAAAAGGTTTAAAACTAAACTGACAAATCATTAAAAAAAATTGGACTAAATTAGCACAAGTAAAAGGTTTAAAACTTTTTGACAATTTTTCTGCAAACCGCCTGCTTTTCGTATCTGCCCTTCATTTCTTAGTCTTAATCAGCATACTCAGCGCACAATTCGAAGTCAATTGCTTTTAACATTGGTTTGGAGCTACGAATATACTTTTGGATGCTAATCTCATTTTACCAAATATTGCCATATATTATCAGAAAACTCTCGAGATTACTGCAAGATTTTTTGTTTTTGATGATTTTAATACATCTTCATGTGGCCATAAATATGGTTATGGGTTCATGTCTAGACTCCACAGAGAATACGATATATTTTAACATATATATTGGAGGGCTACTTTTTCTAAACACCATAACGTCATTATCTCCATAATCCAAAATGTAAATAGTGACTAATCTTAGAAAATAATAGTTCTCGGAGTAAAAAAAAAATTCATTATCTGTAAAGATAATTGTTAACTCTTTTTCTCTATTATTGACATACATTTATAGTGTATGAATTCGACATTTTCTGTTTTCCAAGATTTCCAAAGACTTAAAATGTATGAAAGTACTATAATTAAATTAACAACGATCTTACATGGCATGAGCTCATTGAAACAAAGCTACTAAAAAAGGAAGACGCATCCACAGCATCGCAACCATCATTTATCTATTTTTGGGTGCCGCTGTCGTTGTACCTTATCATCTTGGTCTCAGACGGAGAGATCGTCAAGAAAATCCAGTAGGCTTTAAGTTTTAGAGGACTGAGAAACACACTATGTGGAACCCCTGCAGCCCTCCGGTCCTCCATGGCTATAAAGAATGGCCGTCGCTCCGACCAAACCGAGCGAAAGCACCTTTCAATTGTCTCTCCCTCCTGACGTCCTCATTTCACGTAATGTCCATTTCGTCATTGAAAAAGGTCATCTTCCGCGTGGATCGCGGTGAACCCCACAACATCTTTTCCGTATGTTTTTTTGCACTGGCATGTTGTCTTGTTCTTCGAAAGACTTTGAGACGACTTGAAGCCTTCATGCATCAAGAGAGCGTTGAGAGTCTCGTGTCACCATCACCAAGTGCCCACTATTGGTCACCAGGCGTTGGGCCCGGTGGTTTTAGTGCGGATCCAAGCCACGCTTGCATGAACGGGGTGCACAAGATCTCAATGAATTTCAATTATTAGATTATGTCAGTTTCACGTGAATGTCAGCTTTTCTTGGGATAGGGTCGGGCCAACTAAGTCTGAAGTTTTAGCATAAAAGCGAAATGGTCTCATCACGAGTTAATACAAGGTACTTTTCTATGTTTAATTTTGGTTGGGTAACACATTTCACTCTCGGGTGCAATGAACTTTTCATTTGATATAAAAAAAATGGTTGATCTAGACTATATGATCAAAATAATTTGGTGATAACTTTCGCCTTAGTCAAATCATCCTCAAATTATTAACTGAGTGATTAAATGTCTAATTTAAATGAGACAGATTTCTACACTACATCTCATATTCAAAATAAGTCTTTCAAATCATCTAGGTAGCGCATGAAAACGTTTCTGTTTCTCAAGATTTCTGTTAATAAAAAAAGAGCAAAAACCCGTTCGGTAACGCCAAGTTGTTTTTCTATTCCCGGGAATTAAAAGTTAGCCCAGGAATAGATTTGGAGCAGAAACGAGAAGCAAAAAAAAGTTGATTCTTGTTCCCGGGAATAATTTCTAGAAATAAGCTAATTTTCTTTTTTATTTTTCTTTTATTTATTTTTTCTTGCCACGGCCACCGTCAACCGCCCGGAACCACCGCCCACCACTGGCCACCGCCGCTGCCGCCCGCCGATGGCCGAGCAGCAGCGGGAGGGGACGGCCAATGGGCTTGCGGCGGCGGTCAGCAACCGACGAATGTGCAGCGGCTGCGGCGGCCGACGGCCGGCGGACGTGCAGCGGCGGCGGCGACCAGCGGCCAACGGACGTGCAGCGGCTGGCGAACGTGCAGCGACGGCGGTGGCCGGGGGACGTGCAACGACGGCGGCAGGCGGCGGTGGCCAGCGGACGTGTAACGGCAACAATAGGCAACAACGGCTAGCGGCCGGCGACGACAAGTGGCAGCGACCGGCGGCCGACGGCGGCAATCCGTGAGCAAGAATAAAGAATGAATAAATACAAAAAAAAAAGCTATTGCGTTACCAAACGCATTTCTATTCTTTTTCTATTCCAAGGGTAAAAATTATGTGTAGTTACCAAACGGGTTCTTTTACTCAGAAATTGTTCCCCGGAATAAAAATAGAAAAGAACTATTTATAAAAAAAAAAAAAAAAAAAAAAAACTCTTCCCCAGCTAATAAGCGTTATCATTTGCACCCCTAGTGGACGAAGCTCTACTAAATGCATGTGAATAGGCCAATTGCTTGCAATGCTGACATTCATTTAAGTCAAATAGTCTAAATATTTTGTATTGTGAAAAAGAGGAGCTAATAACTTGTTTTGAACTATGTGTTAAGATTTTTGACTTGTGATGGTAAGTCAATTACCCTTTTTGATATAAGATGATTTCAATCGAAATTAAAAGAAGGGTCTTCTCCTATAAGGCTACACATAGTAGCACTAATATTTAGAGACTAGATCGCACCGTTACAATTCTATAAATGTTCACATATTAAGAAGACATCGCCTTATGACACTTATTAAGTAACAAAGAAACCGACCCAAAAAAAAAAAAAAAGTAACCAACAAAAAATAAATATTAATTATTTTTAATAATAATTTTATCATTATATGTGTAATTGATACTTGTAAATTGAATATTTTCCATAATGAGGTGGCATGAGGTTTTCAAAACTCAAACACAAGGTTGACTAGAATTTGCATCTCAAGGACATTGTGATCACTTTTCGTCATATCAGTATGCAACTGATTCATAATATTAGGAAAAATATTCTAGGAAAAGGGAGAGTATTCCATCTTACACCCAGTCTTAACCATATTTGGTCGCTAAATATTGAAATATTGCATATAAAAGGACATGACTCCAAAGTTCATTGCCTCATAACCTTTAAACAGGGGCAATTTTCTAACCAAAATGAACTATGACTATTAAAAGTACATTGCAGTAAATAAAGAATCACTTGCCTAGACTCATACATCAACTCGGTGAAATTGCATCATTAATCACGTGGGACTTACTTGTGCGGTCTAGATGATCAACAACTATGATGTGCCTGATTCAATGGGTCTAGGTGCATGAAAAGAAATTTGCCGAAAAAGAAACACGTTCAGAGCAATTTCGCCAAATGACACGGTTATCCCACTAATAATAGATTGGAATAACATTTAACACTCCCATAAATTAGGTGGTTAAAGGTTAAGAGAGATCTCGTTTTGCATCCTATAATATAATAATAATAAAGTTATGCTTTACATTGTCCTATGTCTACACTACTACTCTATCTATATATTAATGATGTATTTAACTACACTTATGGAACTACTATTACTAATGTACTTTTGATCTCATTTAACCAAATTCTACCGTATATCATTAGAAAATACTTGAGATTATCGCAAGATTTTTTTCAATGATTTTATTACATATTTATATGACCAAAAGTACAATTATAGATACATTTTGAGGCTTCGCGATTGGTATACGACATTTGTTCATATACATATAAGGGGACTACTTTTTTCAACCGCTAGTACGTCATTATTTTGTTATTCCAAATTTGAAAAGTAACTTTTTTAAGAAAATGATTAATACCACAAATAATTCTAAATTCATACGCATGTGACAAATTTATTCCAACACCCCAAGTTGGATAACATAGCAATTGATGGGTCTACTAATTTGAGGTTTTACCCTCCATTTGTCATAGATGTATCGAGTTGTAGTTTTTCATGGTATTGATCCAATTTCCAAAACTAATGAATGGTAAATTTGTTATAAATGTCCCAATTTTGAGTTTTATTGGTTAAAAAATTAGTTTATGATAAATTTGTCACATGTATACCAGTTTGGAGTGTTTCATAGTCAAAATGTTAATTTCATGTAAATTTATTAGAGTTAATATCAAGAAAAATCTCAAACTGGTATACTTATGACAAATTTACTATAAAGTAATTTCTTTACTACCAAAAACCCCAAACTAGTATATCGTTGATAAATTTATCTTAAATCGGTACACTTGTGACAAATTTAACATTTACTATCAAATTACTGAATTAGATAACTCGTGACAGCTTACTAATGCATTAATGTGGGATTTTACTCATCATTTATCATAGTTTTGTGGTTTTTTATGATATGAATCCAATTTTATAGAGGGTATGTTTGTCATACATATACCAATTTAAGATTTTTTATAGTCAAAAAATTAGTTTATGATAAATTTATTATAAGTATACTAGTTTTGGATTTTTGTTGTCATTTGAGATAAATTTGTCGTAAATATATCAGTTTGACGTTTTTTATAGTCAGAATAAATTTGTTACAGATATACCAGTTTAAGATTATTCGTAATCATAAAATTAGTTTTTGATAAATTTATAACGGATATACTAGTTTGAGATTTTTTATGATATTAACCTAATCTTATACCGATTTAAAGTTTTCATAATATTAACTCTTTAGAAAATAATATTTTCTGAAGTAAAAAAAGCATTATTCTATATTGAGATTGTCATAATTATTTTTTGGAATCCCACGATCACTATTTTCTTTAATTTTTCTCACGCATTTTGTCATGTTCTCCGGAAGACTTCGAGGCGACTCGTAACTCGTAAGTCTTCGTGCACGGTCACCAAGTCTTCCCTTACAAGACATCATGCGGTCAGTCACCAAGCGTCGGGCCCGGAGGTTTTTATCCGCATCCAGGCCACACTTGTACGGACCGGATGCACAAAATCCAAATGAACTTCAGCAGTTAGATGGCCTATGTAAAACAACGTTGGAGATCCATTGGACTCATCACAAATTTCGGAGCATGTAGTTAAGGTTTGGGTGCAGGGTCAGGCCAACAGGAAAGGGAAAAGGTCTCTTCAGAGCTTGACGACACGGTGGCCTTCTATGTTTCCCTCTCGTCGTGAAACACGTTGACTGGACTCTGCACAAATTTCGGAGCATGTAGTTGATGTTTGGGTGCAGGGTCAGGCCAACAGGAAAGGGAGAAGGTCTCTTCAGAGCTTGATGACAAGGTGGTTTTCTATGTTTCCCTCTCGTCGTGAAACACGTTGCTTTATTTCGGTCTCGAACGAGCAGCATAATGGACAATATGAAAATTGAAAAATGACCGCCCGAAAGAGGACTCAACGATCGAAATAATTTGTTGGGCGACTTTCATCTTAGTCATATCATTTGTTTGAAACCTCGAATTATTAATTAAATAATTAAACATTTAGTTTGTACATGATAAATCTCATCACAAGTTTAAAATAACTTTACCAACCTCTATATAGATAGAATTTTGAGAAAAAGCCACCAAAAGTCTCAAATTTTTTTTAACTATGATACATTTACCACAAATTTTTTTGTAACATTAAAAACCTCAAACTTATACCTATGTAACACATTTAATCCAATTTTTTTCTATGATACCAAAAAATCCAAACTTATACTTGTGTTATACCAAAAATCCTAAACTTTTGTTTAACGACGCCAAAAACCATAAACTTATATTCACGTGATACATTTAAATTTGGGATTTTTGATACCACAAAATAAAAGTTTCAGATTTTTAGTGTCACAAAATAGAAGTTGGAGTAAATGTGTCACACTACATAAGTTTGGAGTAAATGTATCATATAAGTAAAGATTTGGGGTTTTTAGTGTCACAAAAAAAAAATTAGGATAAATGAGTCACAATAGATATAGTTTATGATTTTTTGTGGCTTTTACCCCAAAGTTTTACTATATGCATGTGAATAAGCAAATTGCATACATTGTGACATTTGTTCGTTGAATTTGAAAAAAAAAAAAAAAAAAGGGAATATCTTGTTTTGGATCACGTTCAAAGTTTTCAAGGTTGTATTAGAAAGTCAATTTCCATTATTTACCAAGACGAATACAATCAAAACTAAAATAAAATTGTTGTTCTATTCACGGCATAAGAGGGTCCTTCTTCTATAAGTGATCTTAATCAATACACACAGTATTTACTAATAGTTTAGAGATTTAGATTGCACCAGCACGCGAAACAATTTTATAAACTTTCACATATTAAGAAGGGGTACTCTAATGACACTTAGTAAGTAATCAAACGGAAAAGATATCTAAATTGATAATTTTAGACACTTAATTTTATGGTAATAGGTGTAATTAATATTTATAAATCAAAACCTTTATTATAAAGTATCATTTACCATTACATTTAAGAACTCAAAAGCAAGATTTCATATGTTTATTTAGGGGAAAGTACCAAATAAGTCGTAAACATATTGCATTGATATCAATTTAATCTTAAACATTTTAAGTGGGCCTAATTTAGTTCTAAATCGTTGCACATTTGTATCAATTCAGTCAATCTAGCCATTTTAAGCAAGTAACCACTAACGTAGATGCCAACTGCTTTACATAACACGACTGACGCCGACATGAACATTTTTTAAAATTTAGATATTTTTTCAATTTTTTATTAATTTTTTATTTTCTTTTTCCTTTTCTTTTTTTTTTTTTTTTCTTCTTTTATTTTTTTTTTTCCTTCCAATTTTTCTTTTTTTATTTATTTCCCTCTGCTAGTCGCCAGCCTTCGCAATGGCCAATGGAGGTCACCAAGAGACGCTTACTAGTCATAGGCAAGGTTGGCCCTCGTCTCCTTTGGCAAGGGTTGGGCGAGGTCACACCTCACCGAATTAGCCTCCCCCATATGACGAGGGGCCTTCTCGGAAAGTTTCCCCTTGAAGCTTCGTCCAATTCTCCCTCCTTGACGAGTAGTGGTTGATTTTTTTCGTGTTTGTGTCCTACTTAGGGAATGTTGATCAAGATCTCCAATTCAGGAAGCTAGTAGTTTTGATCTCAAAGTTAAGGTTTGCATCAAAGGTGCGGATCCGATGTGTTGGGAGCTAACAATACGACCTAAAGTGAGGGCGAATAGGTCATTTTAAAACTTTGACAATATTTCGTGAAAATCAGCCAATGCTAGGTAAAGATTTAGTCAATATGATATTTCAAAGATCATGAGCAAATTGTGTGCTTGTGGAAGTAATAGGAGAGCAAAAAAAAAAAAAAAAAAAAAAAAAAACGTATCATACAAAGATGTATAGGGGTTCATTTTTATTCCCAAGTTTACGTCCACTCCTCAAACTAACAGTTACAAGTCGAGCTGAATTACACTAGTAATTTGCTCAATAAGTTACAATTAGCAAGCACTACCCTTTTGCACGATAAATCACAGTATCAAAACTCAACTACTATTCTTACTCTTTTACACTTAATCTTTAACACAATTATTTATGTAGTAAAAATACAACACTAAAAAAAAAGTCAAAAGAGAGCGTTTCACCTAAACACAACATATGGCAAATTTTCAGTTTTTGTATTTGCACATCTTTGAAATGGCTTCAAAGATCTCCTCTCTTACACCCATTTTCAATATTGCTGCTCGGGGTGGTTTGGAGATGCAAAAAGCCGTTAGAGTTACCATTGGTGTTGCTATCCAAAGACAGAACTGCTCATATAGTCATTTTCTTGAATATTTGCATACTACCTAAAAGTAGCTCCTAGGCTATCCCTTCATTGTAGCTTCTGACAAACCTGTAAGGCAACTATCTCATTCTCTGTTAGCATCTAGTTTCTACTACTCTGTATATCCACTCCTTAATAGCTATTTTACTGAACCAACGATCATCAACTAATAAACATTGTTGCCACAGCACTTGTAACATAATATAAAGCATCGATATAGACATCGACATCAATTGATCTTTAGGTCCGTTGATGCTGTTTATGGAAAAATCCCATCAGGACATATCGCAATATTTACCATCTGGATCACAACATAGTCATCATATAGTCCTTAATACTTGTCATGAACGTCTGCAAATATCATATTAAATATTATGCTGAGGATAGTTTGGTAATAATTAAAATTACTTGGAGATGTTTCTCCAACACAATGGAGGTTGATTCCCGATGAAGGCCCCTCGCCATCTAGCCTCACCTAGTCCTCTCTGGTAACCAGTGACCTCACCTAGATGGCAAAGGGCCTCACCAACCTCTGGAAAGGGCTGGGCTAGGGTCCCCTTACCGAATCTGGCGAGTGGCGGCCTCGTCCAACCCTCGCCAATAGTTAGAGACCTCTGCCAGCCATAACAAAGGACGACAACTAGTGGAGAGGGAAAAGGGGGAAAGGAAGGAGAAGGACAAAAAAGAAAATTCAAAACAAATTCAAAAATTTAATTTATAAATATTTCTAAAAAATTGTTCATATTAGCATCAACTATGCCATGTAAGATAATCGGCGTTCACGTCAATAATTTCCAACTTAAATTGGCTGGATGGACTAAATTAGTACCAATATGAAAAATTTTAGGACCAAATTAATTCAATTGAAAATGACTAACGACGCATTATTCTTTACGTGTAAAACCTTTGTAATATTTTTTTTAAAAATTCCGTCTTGCATTGTCCCTCCAATTTGTTCTATTGACACAATTTGACCCTTCTGTCCTGCACTGTTGTACTTAAATTTCATCAATTCGTCGATGTGTATATAATGGGTCGGTGAGAACGGCTCCCACTGTATAAACACGGACACAAGCACGAAGGTCCCAAAACGGATAAAAATTGCGTGAGAGAGTGAGTTCGAGAGGGTTCTTTTCAAAATGAAGGTAGTGCATTGGCTTCTAACGGTGGCTGTGGCCTGGTGGTTTCAACAAGGTGACGCTCCCGCCATGCCCGAGGTCCACAGATTTTCTGCTCAATTGCACCAAACCGGAATACGCTCACCGTCCTCGGCTGCGACACCATTGCAATTGTGTTTGACAGTGAAGGGACGTTTGGGAGTGGGTGCATCTCCTACTGTAACGACAACGTTGACTTTGTTGGACGCAAATTGCGCAACCCCAAGATCTCCATAACCAGAACAAGAACATGCATAATTGAGTAGAAAGATTAACGCACCTGTTTTGGGATCCATCAAACATAAAGCGGAAGCAGAAAAAAAGAATTACCCACATATATCAAGGGGATCCACGCATCAAGTCCTTCTCCTCTATTGCCCTCCATATCACTGGCTCAATGAGGCGGCCCCCCTCACGTTTAGCGTTAGGTAAACGCCCGTTAGGTGAGGATACATGTGAGAATTAGGGTTAGAGGAGAGACTTAAGCACTATTTATAGAGTTTCCAGCCAGTCCCTCTCATTATGGGCTAGGCTCAACTCGGCCCACACTAGCCAGCCCATATTAGACTAATTAAGAAACCTTCTATCTCACCTTAGACCAACCTTGTTTTACGGTAACCGTAAAAACAGTAAATTACAATATCAATTAATTTAGTCCACAATTAGAAAAACTCTTACATTCTCCCACTTTGACTATATTAATTGAAATCGTATTGTATGTGCGCACATTGGTCCAGAGATAATTCTCAATAGTCAATCATATCACATAAAGTCTTAAACACCGAATCATGGTGGTAACTGTATGTATACACACAGAGCCTTCCATGGTCACGAATGTTCTTAACTTTATTGATATGGATTCAATATGGTAGTGTGGCAAATGGATAACATCTCTCATAGAGAGATCCCATTTGTTAGTCACCATTCTCTTAACTTTAGGCGTCACAAAAAACTTGTGCCACTAGAGAATGCTTTATGGTTCCAATGAACCCACATATGTCTTGTCCTTATGGTTAACCTTTCTTTTTGTATCACAAGACATATGCACAAGGCTAATAACCAGATGCCCGGATGCCCCTAGCCTTCACTCAAGGTTTATACAATCCCTTGAGACTTTATCAATGTGTATTCAACATAATAACAATACATTCAAAAATATTTTATTGAATGCAAAAGTTGATACATATCAAACCGTTACAAAGTGTAACAAATACAGATGAAACCTTTATCAGAGTAAAGCCAAAATAGCTCCCACTAAACAACAGTATCCGAAGATACTCCTAGGCCCATGCTAATGACATGTCACTCAAATACACATGGGCGTAGGCCTTTAGTTAGTGGATCTGCAACCACATCATCTGTGAATATGTTATATTATAAGTCACCTTTCTGTACCGTTTCTTTATGGTAAAAAATATTTGACCACCATATATTTAGACCCCTTGAGACCTCTGTAGTAAATAAATAATACTACAAATTTATTATCTTAATACAACCATATGGGTCTATCCATCAAGTTAAAACGATCAACTCCGTCATGAGGTTCTGGAGCCTAATAGCCCAAGTATCAACCTAAAATAATGTTACTAACACTGCATACATATTAGAAGATGACATAGAACTTTATTTACTGCACTTCCTACTAACATAAATCTGTATTATGTTATTGATCTCTTGTCATCATAACAGACAACAAAATTTACATCTAAATACCCTACTAACTGCAAGAATTAAACATATCTGTAAATTAGCATATAATTTCTTATCCTTTTAAGTACCTCAAAACCTTTTTGGCAGCAATCCAATGATCACGTCCTGAATTAAACTGATATCTGCCTAGAAGTCTCGTCACAAAGACGATATTTAGTCTAGTGCAAATTCGAGCATACATTATACTTTTAAGTGCACTGACACAAGGTATACCATTTAATTATATTTTCTCAATATCTAAATAAGGACAATGTGATAGATTTAGTCCATCACCCTTAACAACAAGAGCAATTCCTAGCTTGCAATAATGTATATTGAAAATTTTCCAATATACATGAATGGATCTAAACTTAGAACCAGGGAAGGAGAGTAAATTTTCTACAAGTATGCATCCCACAATGGGCGAACAACTCCCGTTCAAGCCCTTCAGGGACAGCCTGTTAGCAGAAAACCACTCGCCCTTTAGTTCAGAGCTCAGAGACACTCAGAGATGCCAGGATGGAAGCGTTTCTAATCTACCCAAGCTGCATTTCTTGGAGGATCCTACCAGCTGGAGAAGAAGAGGAGTTTAGAAAGCCATAGAGAGAGTTTTCATAAAACACTCACTTTACTTCAAGGGACTCTGCCCAACACATTACACCCTCCATGTCTTATATAGACGACTGGAGGTCACAAGGCAACAAACCAGGACCAAGCTCACGGGTCCAGAAACAAACAGAGGCACCGGAAATTTCCGGGAGGGAATTATTCGCACACTATGAATAGTAATTGTACTATGAACAGTACTTTCCCTAGCCTAGTGCTACAGTAAAAGTGAACAGTGACTTTGCTACAGTGAAATTGTACGGACTCAACGGTCTCGTCCGTCACGAGAATTGTAGCTACAAACTGAGTCTTCTGAGCTGTCTTCTAGGAGATGTGCTTCGTATTTCTGTTCAAGGGCTTCAAGGTCTTTAGGTGAGAGGATTTGGTTCAGCCTTCGTGATGAGGATGCTTCTTCATGAGCCCAATGTGATGCTTCTTCTTCAGCCCAGTTTGTGTGTTCATTTTCTTGAGTGTCGGCAGGAATTCTTGGCTGAGGCCAATTGGATGGCTGTGCATAGAAAGATGTGTCCATGCTTTGGAATTGTTCGTAGGGATCCTGGGACAGAGGTCCTCCAAAGCGCGCATAGGGGTCCTTGGTGGATTGGACAATGTCATCTTCGCTTGTCATTTCATGCTCTTGGGACGATGTGGCTTGTATGTATTGTCCAAGTGCTTCCTTAGCTTCTGGTGCTAGGTCATAATGATCCCACGTAGTGGGTACATTATTCCAAACATCTTCGGGAATGGTCTTGTTTTCTTGGCACAGGATTCTCTGGAGTTCTCGGTATTCATGTTCGCAAAGTCTAACAGATCTTGGATAAGATTTGTGAATCTGTGCTTCTCGGCTGTCCAAGTAAGGTTTATAGGATGTGGTTCCTATTTCCTGTGGGGTATTAATGATTCTTCCATTGTTTGTGAAAAAATGCCATGGACGTCGGAAAAACAGGATGGTATGGACTTCAAGATTCGGTGTCATGGTTCTCAGTTCCTTTTCCAAGAGTTGTTTCCAATAAGTAGGATGATAGAACCAGTTAAGAAAGTCTAAGAGATTCTTATCACTTTCTTTTTCAACATTTCTTCCAAGTAAGAATATCCTGGTGAGGTTGGCAATGAACCTTCTGGTTGGAATTTCAATGGCTATCATGTACTTATTGGTTAAGTACCATAATAACGTCTTGAGTTGTTCAGGGAAATCATCTTCCTTCCAAATAAGAGGATGAATGAATGGATAATTCATATTTAACCCAAAAGGATAAAGAATCGAACCTCCATTAAATCTGAATAGGTCTGTGTGGATTTGCCACATGAGATTCTCCAAGTTCTCAGTAAGGGTGTCATTCTGAATTTGCTGAATAATCTCCTGGGGATATTTCTAGCTTTGCAAATCTTTGATCTTCTCAATCTTGTATTTCACTCCATGATTGAGCATATGGAAAGCAGGCCTCTTGATATACATGTTGATTTCGGCTGGTGCTTTTGGCCTTGATAAGAAATCAGCAAGTACATTCTTCTTTCCAGGAATATGTTTGGTTTCAAATGAGTATTTTGAGAACCATTCAGCCCATCGAAGTAGTTGGGAATTTGGAATTTGTTTCTGTTTAAACTTGGTCATCTGAGGGAAAGATGCCATGTCTAATTCTACCAGGAAGTGGTGGCCGATGAGATGAAACTCAAACTTTTTTATTCCATTTTTTACTACTAAGATTTCTTTGAAAGTGGAATGGTAATGCATTTCAGCTTGAGAAAACTTTCCACTTTTATGAGCACAGAGGTGTCTCTTACCATCAATTTCTTCAAAGAGAATGGATGCCCAGTATTCATCACTAGGCGTCAGTTTGAAGAATCCTTTTGCCTATTGATGGTATTTGCAATGGTGGGAGATTCTGCATAATCTCCTTAAGTTCAACGACTACTTTGGTCTGGGCTTTTCCCCAAGGTGGGGAATTCTTCTTCAGCATGGATTGCAAAGGAATCAGAAGCTTTGCAATGTTTGGGACAAAAACCCTGAGATAATTGATTATCCCAAGAAATTGCTGAACTTGCTTTGTTGTGAAGTTATCTTGAGGAAACTTCAATAATTCTTGAGCGATATGTGGCCCTGGATAGTATGTACCTTTGTTAAGGTGCATACCAAGAAATTCGATTTCTGTCTAGGCAATATTCATCTTTCTTTGAGAAAGCATGATACCATGTTTCTTCACGATTTCTGCAAATTGCTCAAGGAGTTGACAGTGTGACTGCTCATCAGGACTGTAGAGCAGAATGTCGTCAATGTATACTACTGCACTTGATAGGATAGGTTGGAAAATGCGACACATGGCCTTTTGGAAAAGGGATGGTGCTACCTTTAATCCAAAAGGAAGAACTTTCCACTGGAAGTGCTGGTTAGGGATACAGAATCCTGTTTTGGATCTGTCTTCAGGATGGATGCCCAGTTGCCAAAATCCGGCTTTGAGGTCGAATTTGGAATAGATGTGGGCCTTGGTTAAACCAATAAAGAGAGAATCTCTCGATGGTAAACGGAACTTATCATCCTGGAGAAAAAGATTGAGAGGTTGTTAGTTGATCACCAGTCTCATTTTTCCTCTGTTTTGCTCGGCACGCTTATTGACATAAAAGGCTTCACAAGCCCATTGTGAATCGGAGATTTCAATAAGGCCTTGTTGCAATAGTTCCGAGCATTCCCTTTGAGCTAAAGCCAGATGTTCTGGCTTCATTCACATGTGACTCACCTTTGTTGGATTTATATCATCATTCTTCTTGAAAGGAAGGCGAACAAAGAACTCTGAATTTTCCCATAAGGGATGGGAACATTTCTGAGCGAATTCTGAATGGGATTCCGAACAAGATTCTAACAACTTTTGCATGATTGGATCTAATAGACTCATCTGGATGGAAAAGAGTCTTTGAATGTTAACAAACTCAGAGAATTGATCTTTATATCTAAGACCTTTTCCAGGAATGATGCGAAGCTGAGAGATTTGAGTCATGATGTCCCACCCAATTATCAGATCTTTATTGGGGAGGTTTGATCCAAAGATCTTTGCATTTATGGAACACTGAGGAAAGAACTGGACAGTTACAGGAGTGGTCCTGACATTTGTGGAGAAAGTATCTCCAGAGGCGGAATTGAAATATCGGACATAGAGAGTCCAGTATTCTTCGGGTAGTACTTTAGTATCTAAAATGGAGCAACTTGCTCCAGTATCAATGAGAGCGATAACAGTAATTGGTTTGGCAAACTTTGAGGTGAGAATTTTCACTGGGAAATGGGGACAGTGAGTTTGACTTGAGAAAATGTCAAGGTTTGGTTCCGAAGATGTGGGGGATATGTGAAAAATGTCTTCAGACTCTAAGTCTGACTCAGTCTCACTGGAAGTTTGGTAAGAGGGAATGGCACAAAGGGTTTGTTCATATGGTTCTTCATCAGCAGAGAATAGGGATTCAATATCATCATTTTCAAGAGAAACACCTGTTTCCTTCTCAATGTGATGAATTAGATGATTCTGACCTTTTCTCGCTTGAGGACAATTTTTGGCAAAATGTCCTTTATGGTTGCAGATGTAGCAACGGTTTGATTTTTTGTGGCTTGTGCGATCCTTCCTTTTGCGTAGGTATCGCCATTTCTTCTTCTTCCGGAAATGCTTGGAACCATGTTTGGATTTATTTATCCAAAACTTCTTGTAATGTTTCTTTTTCCGGGAGTACTTACCACAAGTACCATCACGCAGTCTTGCTTGGAGCATTTGATTTTCAGCTTCTGTCGAGAGCAAGCTGATTCAAGGCGTTTGTCATCTGTGATGTATGTACGGACCATCTGGCGTTTTAAGCATAATTCTTCTAGGCATAGATGGACTTCTTGCTGTATTTCTCCCAAGGGAATATCTTGTACTCTCCTTTGTTTTCCAAAGAACGATCTTTCAACCATCTGGGATAGTTCTTTCGGGATGGAAGTAAGGAAAACATGCTTCAGATTTGGATCTGCTCCGACTTGATAAAAGAGTTGAAGCATTATTCGGTAATGCTTATCAAGATGTTTCTTATGGAGGGAGCAACATCTTCTTTCGAAAAATTCTCTTCTTTTCATCTCTATGAGATCAGTGGGTTTTCCCACAAAGACATGATATAAGAGAGTGATGGCATGGCCGAAATTTGGTGACATCAGAAAATGAATCTAGTCTTGTTCAGAGATTGATTGCCACCAAAGTTTGAGGCTGCCTGTGAACCTCGTAATGAAGTTGTAAAGGACATCATTCATATCATGGTTGGTGATGGACTGAGTATTCAACCAAGTATTAAATTCTTCAAGCCTTTGTGGCCATTTGTGATAAGGAATATCATCAATGGTGAAGAATTGTTTTGATGCTATTGACACATGCTGAGCAGAATTGCTTGTCTGACCAATTTCTAGGTCATAATAGTTTGATTCCATTTCATCATCTGGGGGGTCAGCCATAAATATTGATGAAGTTACTGGCGCAATGGGGAGGGAATCAACTGTAGGAATCGAGAAGGATGAAGAGGAGGAGAGGGATACTGAATCTAATTCAGTATCATGAGAAGTTTGCTCCACTGGGAGCAGAATCTGTTTTTCTGGAACAACAGGATCAGGCTGTTGGATAACAGGGTCAAGTTCTTGAGTACCTAAATCCTTTAGAAAGCATTCTAATGGATTTGATAGCATCATCTGGATTCTGATCTGGCCTTTCTCTTATAACAATGGAACTTGATTCTGTAGGCGGTATTTTTTCTTTCCCATTTTCCTTCTGCAGGGCCTTGAGGCGATTTCGTATTTCTGCCATATCTGGTTCTCTTCTGTAGGGATCTTCTGGAATAGTGGCAAAAATAGACGTCTATGGCGGTGGGGATAAATACCCGGTTTTAATAGGAGGTGCCAATGGATCAAACGGTATGAACCTTCCTTCTTCAAGAAGTTGGATTTGCCTCTTGAGCTTCTCTATTTCTGGCTTTGGACTTTCAAGATAATGATACCCAAGATGTTGTCCTGATTCCAAGGCGTGAAGCCTTTTCTGGAATTTAGAAAGTATCTTTTTGGTACTTTCATCATACCTTCAGAGATCTTGTTGCACATTTCCAATTTTGGAATCAATTGCCTTGAAGGCATTGTTTTGTGCCAACAGAGTTTCTGATTGCCAATTTAGAACAGCTTCAGCAGCAGGGTTTTTTTCTATCTCCCATGTTCATCCACATCAGTGGGTGTAGGGATTTTAGGAACATGGCGGTATCTGCCATGGGGATCAATAAACTCTTCTGCAGTAGGGAAGGAGAGTTTAGAACTTTCCTTGACAAGAGGGGGGAAATCGGTATCCTGGAACATGGCGATAGAAGAAGTGGGTGGTGCTTCTGCTGGAACTTCAAGGGGGTAAGAGTGCTTCTTAGCCCATTTGAGGATTGGCTTATAAAATGGAGAGAGAGCTTGCTTTTTCTGGGGAGGAGATGGTGGGGGTGTTTTTGGTGGATCTGGTAAGGCTTGGGATGTAGTACTGACCTCTGGCGGTGGAGGTGGTGCATAAGAAACCATGAACTGGTATTTATCACATTCACCGAGAGTATCAATGGAGGAATCTCCGTCTAAGTATCTTTGGTACATCTTATCCTTTGGCCTTTTCCTTTGAGGTGGAGGTCTTGTAAAAGGGTCTACCTCGTCAGGAGAATTTATACAAGAGGAACATTGGCAGAAAGGATCCCAAAAACAATGACCATAGTTGTCTTTGTAGTAATGGACAGGATGTCCATCACCATCGAAGTGTCGAACATGCTTTTTTGGATCTGGCTTGGAAATAGATTAAGGAACACATGGTTCAATTATGAAGAGGGTCTAGAAGATAGAAGGGCTTTCTTCCTTTTCCTTGCCAAATTTGATGGAAACAGTTCCATCTTTTTTGCGTACGAACTTTGAGTCCGTAGACTGGAAAGGCTTGTTGTGCTGATGTAGCTTTTCGTAGTTGGTTATCCAAGTCTCTGGAAGGAGCTTGGCCAATGTATCCTTCGGAATCTGTCTAGGAACATGGATACAGGATGCTTGGTCATTTTGCATGGAGATAAACAAAGCATCTTCATTACCATTGTTGAAGTTAAGATCAAGGGCATGGTTATGCACTCGATAAACCATTCATGGTATCAGAGCCGAGGTCGATAGTTCAAAACCCTGCGTTGCGAGCGATTTAAATGGGGGGCCATAACGGTGGGTTGTTGTGTTAATCTTCCCCGAGGTATAGGGACTCGGTCCTCAGGAGCTGTTCAGGCACAGGGGGCATGTGGTGGAGTCCTCGGTCACCCAAAAAAAAATAGTTCTATAGATAGAATCATTAATTCAACATCTTCAACATTCAAAGATTATAATAACTTAAAACCTATAAAAGCAGCATAATTAAATTAACAAAAAATGTCATGTGACAAGAGCTCATTGAAATGAAAATAGGGAGACGTATCCATAGTGTTGCAAAAATCATCATTATATTCTTTGGGTACCAGTGTTGTTGTTGTACTTGATCATCCTGCTATGAGACCGAGAGATCATCAATAAAATCTCATAGATCTTTATGGGAACAAGAATATTTAGTGGTGGACCATAGGGGATACAAGGATTTGGCACGCAAAATGGCACAAGATTTTGTTTTAACGCCAAAGGGCAAGATTTTGGATAGTCCTCTTCAACTCAATAATGTAAACAAGTCTCTTTTGAATAAAATGGAGCACAGAGTATGCAGAAAAATATCAATTACTGTTTTGTATGGACGTACTGCTTTCTCGCTTGGCTGTCAAGAAATTTGATTGGCCCGTCCTTGGAATTTGTTGATAACGACGTTCCCCGAAATCTGTTTTAGTGCCCACCTTTACCCCTCTACACCTGCCCCCTCCCCACTACTTTTCTTTTTATTGTTGCCATATCATATACATTTTTTATGAAGGGTGGGATTATGTTTTTTCCCCTACTGAGATCCTTTTAAAGTTCATATTTACTCGATGCGATGTTACTACTTCCACACAAAGTGGCAGGTCAAGTGCATCTCAAGTGCATGGATCTCATTCACTAGGTCTTAATATATCGAGTGCATATATATTGCTATCACGTTCAAGTGATTCTAATATGAGAAGAAAGTAACATTTTTAAGTCTATGCTATGTTGTCCACATTTCGTTTCGAAAGAAAAAGAGGACTGTTTACCGCTCATCAAGCAACGGTATGGGCCAATTGGCTGGTCTATTTCTATTATCATGGACAGTGAACTTGATGGTCTCATATAGAAGAAAATAGGTGGAGAGGTCAAATCAGCTCGAAGCACATGCGGCGTTGTCATTTTCTCCTTTTAATGTGGCGTTTCCTTGCTTTTTCGAATTCACATGCAATGAGAATGAGAAACGCTTTCGGTGGACCCCTACTGTACTCCTATTGCTCGTCAATGGCTATAGACAATGAACCGAGCGACGACCGGTTCGCGTGATACACGTTTCCCCGCTGTGGAATATCCCGTGTGACGTCCTTAATTCGCGTTAGTTTCATTTCGTCATCCTGCGGATGGATGACAGAGAGAACCCCACAATGTTTCGTCTCTTCTGCATGCTTTTTCTCTGGCATCTTGTCCTGTTCTCCGAAAGACTTCGAGACGACTGGAAGTCTTCATGCGTCGAGATAGCATTGTGAGCCATGTCACTGTCACCAAGTCTCCCCCGTTGGTCGCCAGGCGTTGAGCCCGGTGGTTTTAGTGCGGATCCGAGCCGCACTTGCATGAATCAGGTGCACAAGATCTCGATGAATTTCAATTGTCGGATAAGGTAAGTCATATGGAGCCCAAATAAATCAATGTTGCTGATCGACTAAGCTCGCTCACATGCGAAGCATGTCTTACCTATTTTTTTTCTTCGGTCCAGGGGTGGGCCAACTCTGTCTGCAGCAAGCATAAAAAGATAAAAGTCTCCCCTTAGATTAATCCCAGATACTTTTTTATATTTAATTTTTGTTGTGTGACCAGCGTTACTTTACTTTGATCAAAAGAGAGGAGGCGTGATGGAGAAAAGGCGGTTCAAAAAGCCTCCATGATCAAAACCATATGGTGATAACTTTCAATCAAATCATTTTGTTTTGCAATTTTGAATTATTGGCTGAATGATTAAACGTTTAATTTATATGTGGCAAATCTCATCACAACGTCTCGCTTTCAAAATAAGTATCGCTAACCATACTGTGGAGAAATTTTACTAAGTACATTTGAACAGGTGAACTGCATATGTTCGTGACATTTGTTTAAGTCGAACAGTCCAAATGCTTTATTATACTCATCAAAAGCATGAGAAGCATAATTTTGGGCATTCATTTAAAATTTGTCCCTTAGATCTTAGGAATATGAACCAATACAAATGTCAATTTCTTGTATTTATTTAGAATTTCACAATCCACATGACTCATTATTTGAATATACGTAAGTTTGTGAGAGATCGCATTGAATAGAAAGGTTGAATTTGCAAATTAAGATCACAAAATGATTCAAGTAAAAACAAAAACATAGGTCCATCATGCAAAATTTGTATGCTGAGGTCAGAACACGTTGGTGGAATTTCAGAAAAGCTGCTTCAGTAAAACAACATGCTATTGTCCACCTTCGAGAGACACGTCATAACAAAACATCTTTTTCATGGTATTTCATTCGAAAGTGATGGATATTTTAAGAGACATAGAGACAGCTTGTATAGAGAGTCTCTTGTTCATATAATTGTTACTTTAGATTTCCCACAAAAGTTGGGGGTATAGTTGTTAGGTTTGGGATTAGTGATCTAATTTGTCTTTAATTCTATCTACTCTATATCAAAATAATAGTTTGTATACAAAGATCTAAATATGATGTCAAGTTTGTATAGATAATCAATTCATTGAAACTAATTTATTTCATCGGTAGAGGATTAAAAAAAAAGATCTCTGTTCACGATTTTAATCGTTTTAAACTCAGTTTGGCTATTCCTTCAACCAATCGCAACGTGAATCAGGCTCCTAATAAAAGCAAACCTCCCCGATCGGATTGAGCAATTATTGAACCCAAATCATGGAGCTATGAGTTGGCCATGTAAGTCGTTGATGAGGCTTCCAAGTCAAGGCCAACATCAAGACAGCACGGACGGTCTTGTCAAGGATTCATTAGTAAAGAGAGGGGATAATGGATGATGTCTGGGGCCCAAACTTTGGGATCCAACGCTGCTTTTGTCAATTGCATCTGCTGGTTGGACAAGGAATGGCCCCGAATATATCTTTGGTTCAAGCCAAAGGAGCAATTGCTCTGCTTTAGAGGGTTAAAATCAAGAGCAATAGTGATAGAAATCTACTTTGATTTTTCTAATGTTATTTGGTTGGAATCAAGTATGGCTGGTAAATGATGAAGCAAAATCAATGAGTCTAACTTTTTTAATTTTCCTTGACTACTATTACAAAGTATGCCACACAACTACCATTATAGATTCCATAAACTCCACAATTTTTTTGAAAACACTAGGCCATGCTGCATTTGCTGAAGCCTAACGAGAGATGCAAGACCCTCATCACGCTTGATCGACTCTCCCGTTTTCTGAATTTTTAAAAAATATTTGTTATTCCACATTGTTTAAGGTTTTTGACGACATATCTAGCATCACATGTGATGCTAGAATGGCAATCAACTGCAAATCGATGCCATGTTATGAGCACTTTTGTCAATTTCTCAAATATATTGCCAAATACAAGTAACAAAAATACATATACTTAAAGGACCCGGTCAAAAATAAAAACATTACGAGTTTGACGGAACATTGTAAAAAAAGTTATGATGAGGATAAAACACGTATTAGGGACTCTAGCAACTATATTCATCTGTTGGCACATGAAAATACATGTCAATCAATGGCCGACTTCTATGTAAATCAAGCATGTTTCATGATGAAAATTATTATCATCATTTGTGCTACCAATTATTACTCTCACAGCAAGTCAGCTACTTCTTATATTTGCCTTTGATTTATAGTCAAAATCAGCATATCCAATGCACAATTCCAAGTCAACTGTTTTTATATTTGTTTGGAATTACAATTGCAAATGTACTTTTGGATGCTAATCTTATTTAACCAAATATTGCGGTACACTATTAGAAAATTCTTGATGTCATTGCAATGTTATTGCAACGTTATTATTATTTTGATGATTTTAATATATCTTTATATGATCATAAAAATGGTCATGAGTACATGTCTAGACCACACAGAAAGTATGCGATATTTGTTAATATACAAATAGGCTGATTGCCTTTTTTAAACACCAGAATGTCATCATCTCTATAATTCAAGAAATAAAAAGTGACATCTATCAGAAATTAATAGTTCACTAAACGAAAATGTCATTCTCCACAGAGATAATGGTTGATACTTTCTTCTAGTATAGACGTACATCTGTACTATATAAATTCAACATTTTCAGTTTTTCAAGATTCAAGCGACTTACAACATATGAAAGTAGTATAATTAAATTAAACGGCGATGTCATGTGACACGACTTCATTGAAATAAATATACTAAAATAGGAATACAAATCTGCGGAAATGCGAAAAAAACATCATTATCTACTTTTGGGCGCCGCTGTTGTTATAGTTCATCATTATCTTATCGGTCAAGTTTAAGAAGACCGAGAAACACACTCTGTGGAGCCCCTGTACTGCTCTCCTGGTCGTCCATGGCGATAGAGGATGGTCGAGAGATGACCATCTCGTGTAGCAGACATATCGTCATTGAGAAACGTCATCCTCCGCGTGGATCACGCTGAAACCCGACATCATTTTCTGGATACTCTTTCTCTGGCATTTGTCTTGTTCTTCGAAAGACTTCGAAACGATTCGTGTGACTCTCCATGTACCGAGAGAGATTCTCGCGTCCCCGTCACCAGGCATTGAGCCCAGTGGTTTTAGTGTGGATCCAAGCCGCACTTGCATGAACTAGGTCACAAGATCTCAATGAATTTTGATTGTTAGATGATGTCAGTCTTATATGAGAATAACATAAATCAACGTCCGTCCATGATCGACTAACCTCATTAATGTACAAAGAGTGTTATTATTATTTTTTCTTGAGTCCAAGGCGAGGTCAGCTAGGTCCAAAGCCAACATCAAGAGGTAATGGTGTCTTCCCAAATCCAGGGTACTTTTCTATATTTAATTTTTGTGGATAGAAGTATAGCACAAATGCCAAAACTTAGCACCAGGGAGATAGTTAAATGCCAAAAATTCCGAAAGACACACTTGAGTGCCACTTTCTTTGAAAAATGAAACATTTAAGTGCTAACTCTTATGAAAAGTGCCGGAAATCGGACATAGCTTATTTTTAATAATATAAGTTGCCTGCGTGGTTTGCCGAAAAGCTGAGTCAACAAAGAAGAGCTAAAACAACATCATTTTACCTCTTATTTGAATTTTAATATAAATTTTAATTAAATTAAAAAAAAAATTGCAGAACGCATTCAATGAGGGTTGTGTAAGCCCTTTCCGTTGCCTCCCCACTATCTTCGGGAAGGGCCGACAACGGTGGGGGAATGGTTGATCGAGGAGTTATTGAAAGAGTGAGGTAACGATATGCATGAAAATGTGTTATGAAATGGATGCCGATTGCTAAAGTGCATGTAATTGATTGGTCATCATTAATTGCATAAGAAATGACATAAATAGCATGACAATTGATATGTTATAAGGATGTGTATGCCCGTGATGCCATGTAAGGAAAACCTTTGCCACAATCGGTTCCCTTGTATGAGTATGTGTGAAAGACTCTTAAGTTAGCTAGATGTTCTATCATATAAGATGATTCTTTACAAGGTTGAGGGGACTTGAAAGTCCTATAATTTACAATATGAGTTGGCTTGTGTAGCTTGAGTTGGCTTGAGTAAACTTGTGTTGATCATCATCATGCGATGATATAGTGGCATATTTATCTTCATCGATGTAGAAGATGCTCACGATAATTGAGCTGTGTGGTATAGCAAAGAGGTAATTATGATTCCGTCCCCCCAAGAGTTGGTGTATACCCCATGTAAAGAGATGTCCCATGAGTCGAGATGGGTCTTGACTAATGACAAGTATGAAGTCACCTGTGTTAGTGTTAGTGAGCTTCATGACCCATATGAACTCATATATGCATGAATTCAAACTCACTTATGAATGGTGGTGAGAGTTGTGACAAGTATGGAAGATATGCATAGTGGTGGAGAAATGCACGACATGTATAAATTCACTTATGTGCGTGGTAAAATGCATGACAAGTATGGACTTGCCTATGTATACTCTTATATATGATGGTACTAAACCAATAGGTAATACTAGTACATCATGAAATGTTAGGTCATATTTTATGCTTGCTTATGAGTGGATGAACTTGCAATATGGTTAATGGTTTTATTGGCATACCGTGTTAGTAAAGAAGAAGAACTTGTCCACACATAATTATTGTCTTGAACTCATGTTATTTGTTTGGTACTAGGTTAAGTGCTAAGATGATCTCCTACCTTATACATAGGGATTTCATTTATCGAGCTTCAATTCATCATTTATTTTTCAGTGTGTAGGATGTTCCCTTTGGGATATGACGAAGAAAGGGATGAGATGATGCCTGAGACCATTAACCCCCAAGTTGGGTGGTGGCTTGCTTGTGGATTAGTATAGGAGTAGTAGTACCAATGTGCCCATAACCTACAAGTCTCGGGACTATATGTTGTGATAATAAGTACTAGTATTTATATGAAGAAGAAGAAGCATATATATTAAACTAGTGCGACTTTCTCATATGGTATGTTGTGATGTATTTTGTGGTATTTCCACATGCGTAATTATGATTATGAGTATAAATGGAAAGGACGCGTGTAGCATGTGATGTACCTAGGACGTCACATAATCATCCAATAAAATCTATAAATAAGCTTACGTATTCTTCTTCAATGTACATAGAAATATATAAAATTTTCTCCAATTCTATTATCCACATGATTCTTTAACCTTTTTTTTTTTTTAAGGAATCCCACTGCCTCTCTTTTCTTGACTTTAAGTCTCATATTTCGTCGTATTCTTCGAAAGACTTCAAGACTTGTAAGTCTTGGTGCACTGTCACCAAGTCTTCCCGTGATATCATGCGGCCGCCTGGCCCAGAGGTTGTAGTGCGGAACCTGGCCTCACTTGCGTGAACCGGAGCACAAAATCCCGATGAATTTCGGCCGTTAGATGATGCCGATCTTATGTCAAGCCCACATAAATCAACGTTGGATATCTACTAGGCTCATCTACATACGGAGCATATATATTTATGTTCGGGTGCAGGGTCGGGCCAACTGGGGTCCTCACAGGCTAATGAAAGGTAGTTCTTTCGTCGTGAAACACGTTGCTTTGGATTGGGGGGGGGGAGGGGGCGGGGGCAAGGATAATATAAAAAATGACTGGCCGAAAGTGGATTCCATGATCGGAAAATTTGTTGGTTAGTTTTGTCCTAGTCGAATCATTTTGCTTCAAAACCTTGAATTATTGATTGAATTATTGATTGAATGTTTGATTTAGAGGCGTAGTCCGTGCGACACGTATTAAGCAATCCGACAAATATTTTTTTTGTAATAGTTGTATTAAATATTTATAAATCAAAACCTTTTCCATAAAGAATACTTCACCATCAAAACTTTTCCATATAGAATACTTCACCACGACTCTTAAGAACTCATTGACAAGATTTCATGTGTTCATATGGGGCAGTGTCTAACGCATCTTCTTCCCAACCGTGTACTCACGATAAAAATCTAATTAGAACACCACCGACTACAAAATTCTGTCTATACAAGCAATTTTATATGTAGTTGACCCGTGATTATAATCCTACTAGATAATGAATGAGTAGAAAGACGGACAGAATATGAGAATTATAGGAATAACAGGCAAGAGAAATTTTGAGAGGAGTGTCGGAGTTCAAGTCATTGTGCACTGAGACCATGGTAAACTTACTATTTTTAAGCCATTGAAAATCGCATCGATAATTTATTTATAACAAATTAGATAACAAAATGATGCGGCATCATACATTATTGTTTTCAAACAACTTAAAACTTAGGATGTTATCTCATGTAAAGTTGTCTATATCAGAGTGCCACATTGAACGGTCGGTGATGACTAGATGCCACGTCAGCAATTAGTCGAAAGAACTACATTAAAATTTCGCACGCAAATGTTTAAAGCATCATCTGCAAAATTGAAAAGTTAAGAACTGAATTGACATTCGTATAATAAATTTATGATCGATATGGTAATTATCTGTCTCATTGTCAAATTCATGATATATATATTGGTTGAAACCAAATTCATGAATTGAAATGTGCAATGGGAGGTCTCCATCATTTCATGAAAATAATGGAGGTTGTCATGCTTGTGTCATAGCCCGATGAAGCAACACGTTGAATGTTAGATGAATCAACCCGTGACACTTGCGTCTCTTGATTGGGAATATGAAAGCACCGTTGTTGTCTCCATCACGTAATTTTTCAAGGAAATCGGGAGACCCGTTTGTTCGGTCTCCTCAGGAAATTGATAATCTCGCTTAATGGGATATTTCTTGATGGAAAATCCCATTGAGTTCTGTATTTATAATTATTTCTTTTGAAACACATGGCCACAATGAAAACAACGAAAAATCTCAATGAATATGATCAAACGCTCTATTTAATTTTTTGGTCTTGTATATATTTGATTTACTTGTGATCTTATACCCCTGATATGGCCACAAACATGAACTATACAAATTTTTCTTTGCGATTTTCCTTTTGTACGAGTTTAGAATTGTAAGGCCATCTTAAACATAACTCTAATAAACTGTTTAAATCTCATCATAATTCTAGGGTCATATTAGTGTCGCCTTGAGTTTGGTTAACCTTATAAGTCGCATGGCCATTCTCCCATAGTGGAATCTATGGCCGATATGTGACCATCATTTTAAGATATAACAGCCACCGTTAAGCTCGTAGTGCTCTAAAATTTTTATAATAAATAATATAATAATTTCTTTTTGGTACCTAACAAGCTAGACATTCAAAGAATAGATCTCAGCCCTCAGTTGAAACTTGTCATATCACATAGTAAAAAAAAAAATTAGTAGTTCTTTATGGATTTAGAATTTCTTCGGGAAAATTACCAAAAATATCCTAAAACTATCACACTTGTATTTATTCAGTCCTAAACTTTTTAATTTGGCCGAATTAATTTGCCAATATAATCCATTTGGCCAATTATAGTCAAAAATCGCTAACTAGATGCCAACTGTTTGACATGGCACCACCAATGCTAATATAGACAATTTTTGCAATTTTTCAAAAAAAATTGAATTTTGTTTTTTTTATTGTATTTTCTTTTTCTTTATTGCGGCCAGCTAGGGCTAGTGAAGGCCCGACGACCCTCACAAATCATTGAGCAAAGTCGTGCAAGCCCTTGCCATCCGCGGGGGAGGCGACCCTCATCGGTGGCCAATGCAGGCAACCCTCACCAAACCCTCTCCAACCTTTGTCTATGGCTAGTCTCCAGCCATCAACGAAAAGGAAATAAAAAATAGAAAAATTTAAAATTTAAAAAAATTTAAAATTTTAAAAATTGTACATATCAACACTAGCAACATCAAGGATAAGGCGTCGACCTTTAAGCATGTGATAGATACCCCGAAGAACAGAAGACTGCAATAGAGCTGGGACTTGAGTCCTTCTATCTTTCTTTGATGGAGGGTTTTGGTTTTAGCTTAGTCTTTCTTGTTTAGGGTTTCCGTTTGTTGTCCGTTGGATCCCTTGGCACCCCCTCACTCTTCCCTCTGTGAGTGATCGTTTTGTTGGTGCCAGGCATCCCCCCCTTGTAATTTTGTGCAAAATCTATTACACTTCTTACCTTTACCAAAAAAAAAAAAAAAAACACTAGCAACATCATGTCGCACAGTCGGCATTGACTGGGCCACCATGTCAACATTTTTTGTTATGATTGGAAGGACTACATTGACAAATTATCAAAAGGTATAGAACTAAAATAACATTATTGAAATGTTTAGAACTGAATTGAAACAAGCATAATAAATTTAGAATAGTCTTGGTAATTTTCCCAAATTTCTCATTGCTATGTGTACTTGTTTTTTCTTGGATACAAGAAAGAGCAAAGTTTGCTAAGCAGCCTCAAAATCACCATCATGTATTCATTTTCATATATTGCGACCATCCCTTTCACCACGACAAGGATTAAGGGCACATTACCCTTTATGTGTAAAACCTCTGTACATTTTTTTTTCAATTTTTTCTTGCATTTGTTGATATATGCAATCGGGTACCTCGAAAAAGTTTTAAAATAGTCTTTTCAGGTAATTTTCCTTTATAAAAAAAAAAGAAAAAAAAAAAAAAGGAAGCCTCTTGACTTAAAATTGCACTAAAAAGGTGAACAAACCCTTAGAGCTCTACCTTAGGGCTTCAATTGTCCTTAAAGACAATTGTCCTTATTGTGTGCTTACACTGATTTTGGCTTCCATTTAGTCTAGTTAGGAGTAACATTTATCTTTTTCTTAGTGTTAGGTATTTGTTATCCCATGCAGTTTACTTAATAATTTTCTTGATTGCTGATTATTATGTTAATGATTGCACATCTACATGGTCTTCTCACATATTAGTGGATAGGTTTAAAATCAATTCAAACTACTTGACAAAAAAAAATCTTTTTAAAATGAATAAGATCATATACCGAAAGAGCACTAATTAGTTAATTAGTATAATCAAGTCTCCGATACTAAATGCGCTCCCATACTTCACTTGGTTTCTAACCGACCTTAATAAACTAATGGCGACTCTTTTTGAAAAAAAAAATTCATAGGCTTAGGAGAGTCCACGTTTAAATTATGAGCCGTTAGGCCCATCTTCTAGACAATACCCCTAAACCTATGTTTCCCTCCATACCGAGGGGTAGGTCACAACAATACCCGAACAAATATTTGCAACTAATAAAATAATACAATAATCTCAACAGCCCTAAGGAGTCGCGATCAACTTTACAATTAAAACAAACTCAGTTACTGGTCCAAAGTTGGTATCGCCCGTTTAGCTCCAATGAGTCAAAGAAATCAGAAACCAAAAACCCAAAAAGGAACATAATAGTAACAACAAACATATGACTTACCACATTAGTACTTCCTCTATGATAAAGAATTTTCTAGCTCATCCCCGTTTTGCAGACATCCTCCCTCGATTTCGGCATTAGTTTCTTCCCATGGCAAAGTGCATCTTCTCCTGCTTACCACATATATTTAGTCGTAATTCACCGACATCTTTCCTCTCGTCTGGTTCCCAAATTACTCTCATGCTGCGATATACAAAGATTTTAATTACTTCCTATGTCCAAGTTGTTGAGATAGTTTGTTATAATAAAAAAGGTGTCTCTTGATTAAGAGAAGACGTGACTTTTGATCAAAAGAATACATCACTCTTAGTTACGACAAGAGGTGACTTTTTGGTCCTAAAAGGAGGTTATCCATAATTATGAAATGAAGTTATTATTGACTTGAAGAGTGATGACAGTTGAGAAAAAGATACTTATTTCCAATAATTATGTTGTTTGGTTGTATGTGAATAGAGACCAATTCACATATTATTTGTAACAACCACAACCATTCATAAATACTATTTTTTTCGGAACTCTTTTTTCTTCTCTTTTCATACACACAACTTTAAAAATATATTCAAAGTGAAATTCCAAGAAAGAAATTGAGTAATTGCTGAACTCATTTCTCTACGGCTTTGGTATATATTCATGAGGTATATTTGTTCTAAACTCGATAGTAACAATAGTGGGGACAAATAATACCTTAAGGATAGTGATCGTCATGACGCATCAAAACATCAAGAATCTATTACTACTTCTTTATATTCATTAGCAATCAAATTTACCCAACACATGTATTCTCTAGAACCACTAGGTCAGAGAATAATCGGTACTTCTCACATCGCAGCTTATTAAAAAGAGGGGTATGCAAATTCAGATATGCCAAAGCTTAATTTCTTGATGGGTATTTAAAACCTTGCACTTGCATGGTCATCTCGAAGCAGTTCCTCTCCAGATAAAAATGCACTCTAGTCTGCCTTCGTATTTACATTGGCTTCCATCTGCTTCCTCTTATTTGTGAGTAGATGTACTCCCTAAATAGCACCATAATCCAAATGTTCCCAATTGAAGGGAGCATTACAACCAACCTTCTGTAAGTTTCTTTAGAAGAGGCAAACACAGACACAGACAGCGGCAACAAGCAGCATCGAATGGATATAGGGCCGACGAAGCAGCCCATGCGAGGCCAGTAATCTCCTAACATATTTTGTTGCCGCGACCGCACATCTCGAGCACAAGCCCGCACTCAACTGACAGTGGGCACGCTGGCCAGACTCTTGTGCAACTGACCGCTGTGATTCCTTCATTTTCACTTCCAATCATCACAGAAATTTGACTGTTCCTCCTGTCAGCAAGTTTACACGACACAAGCTTATTGTAGGAGTGATTATTCCTCATCACAATATAGGAGTACGGCGACGGCCCACTGGAATCCAGAAGGGAGTTCCAGCCGTTTAATCCAATCTAGAAAGAGATTATTAATGATGATGATGATGATGATGATGATGATGATGATGATGATGATGAGTGTTAGGACCGACAAAAAGATCTAGCAATCACATGACCGCACGCTCATGGTGTGCGCCTGTACATAACATTTGTCTACTTCATAAACCACACTACAAATAATAAAACAACTCCAAATAAGCGATTAATACCGAAGTATTCAGCATCTCATATGAATAAGATAGGGAAAATTGTTCAAAAAGTCATAAACCTATTGCACTTTTGCCAATTGAGTTATAAACCTTTTAATTTTGCCAATTGAGTCCTAAACCTTTTAATATTTTGCCAATTGAGCCCCCCTTTTCCCGTAAGGGAGCGGCCGGGTTAGCCAATGGGGCCGGAATCTTTATCCAGGCCCGAATCCCGGCCTGGAAGGGGCGTAAGGGGTCACTCTCCCCAGTGAGGTTTTCCCTCCGTTTCCTTCATGAGCAGTTTAAGGACCTACTCAGGTCCTGATGATGATAAGTGTTAGGATCGACATAAAGATCTAGCAATCACATGACTGCATGCTCATGGCGTGCGCCTGTACATAACATTTGTCTACTTCATAAACCACACTACAAATAATAAAACAACTCCAAATAAGCGATAAATACCGAAGCATTTAGCATCTCATATGACTAAGATAGGGAAAATTGTTCAAAAAGTCCTAAACCTATTGCATTTTTGCCAATTGAGTTATAAACCTTTTAATTTTGCCAATTGAGTCCTAAACCTTTTAATATTTTGCCAATTGAGCCCATCCAGCCAATTTTGGCCGAAATTTGTTGACATGGACATCAATCATCCTATGTGGCACTACCGGTGCTGACGTGGACGAAATTTATTATTTTAATTTTTTTCCCGATTTTTTAAATTATTTTTTGTATTTTCTTTTCTTTTTTTCTCTTTTTTTTTTCATCTTCTTCCTTTGGCCGGTCGCCGGAGACTGGGCACTAGCCAGAGGCCACGACCAATGAGGGTCAGCCTCCCCGGCCTCGAGCGAGTCGCCCTCACGGGATCTAGTGAGGGGCAACCTCGCCGTCCTCAGGCGAGGCTCACCCTTGCCAAGGCGAGCGGGGGTCAACCTCGTGGGTCTCAGGCAAGGTTGCCCTTGCCGAGATCTAGCAAGGGACGACCTCGCCAGCCTTGGGCAAGCTCGCCCTTGCTAGATCTAGCAAGGGCGAGTCTCACTCACAGCCAGCTGGGTCGCCCCTCGCCTACCCCTCGCCAAATCTTGGCAAGGGCCACCTCACCGGACTTGGTGAGGTCAACCTCACCCCTAGTTAGATCCCGGCGAGGCCAATGCTCGATGGTTGTGGCGTCTGGTCAATCACTAGAGGCTGGGCAACCGACCAAAGGAAAAAAAAAAAGGAAAGAAATTAAAAACATAAAATAATAATAATAATTTTAAAATTCAAAAAAAAAATTGTCCACGTCAGCACCAACATTCATGTCAATAAATTCCTGCCAAAATTGGCTGGATGGACTCAATTGGTAAAAAATAAAAAGGTTTAGGACTATATTGGCAAAGTTGAAAGGTTTATGATTAAATTGGTAAAAGTGCAATAGGTTTATGACTTTTTGAATAATTTTTCCAAATAAGATACAGCATGCTATCTCGAAAAGGGAAAGGTACTTTATAGATTTGGCGTTGCCCTACATGGTTACGTTATAATACGTTTTTGCATGCCACAAAAATATGATCGAGTCCAATTTTAATACCGTTGTGGATCATTTGTCAGGGCATTAACTATCTCAACTAGCCCGATGTACAAGCAGCCACATGAAAGGTGTAATACTCCCAGGTCCCCCATATTTGGAGTGAAAATGTATGTTGTTAAAGAAACATCTCCAAATGATTTTGATGATTTACAAACTATCCTTAGTATAATATTTGTTATGGTATGTGTAGATGTTCGTAATAAAGGATTAAGTAATGTCCATAGTGTGATCTAGTGAATAAAAGAATACAACACGTCCCAATACGGGTTTTCCATGAACAATATCAACGGACCATAAATATCAGCTAATGACGATGTCTATGTCAAAGATGTGGATATCGAGTTATTGGTGCTGTGGCAACAAGTGATCTTAATGCCACACGATGTGGCAATCAAATCAGTGCCAACTATGCTACTTAGTATGGTTGACGCTAACTGGTGCTAACGTGAACAATTTTTTTTTTTTTATTTTTTTAATTTTACGAACTTTTTTTCCCTACGCTAGACTCAAGCAAGGTCGGATGAGGGATGCCCACTTTTGGGCTAGTGAAGGACACCCTCACCTGAGGTCAACAAAGAAAAAAAGAAAAGAAAATTCAAAAAACTAAGAAAAATAGCAAAAAATGTCCACGTTAGTAATTTCCGATCAAAATTGGCTGGAATGGCTAAATTGGTATATTGTTAAAAGGTTTAGGACTAATTTGATAAATTATCAAAAAAAAAAATTGGACTAAATTGACACAAGTAAAATGTTTAAAATTAAATTAGCCATCACATAATAGGTTTAGAACTTTGGACAATTTTTCAGCAAACTGCCTGCTTTTCGTATTTGCCCTTCATTATTTAGTCTTCACCAGCATGCTTTGCGCACAATTCGAAGTCAATTGCTTTTTACATTGGTTTGGAACTACGAATGTACTTTTGGATGCTAATCTCATATTACCAAATATTATGAGAAAACTCTCAAGATTACGACAAGATTTTTTGTTTTTGATGATTTTAATACATCTTCATGTGACCATAAATATGGTTATGGGTCTAGACTCCACGGAGAATACGATATTTTTTTAACATATATATTGGAGGACTACTTTTTCTAAATACCAGAATGTCATTATCTCCGAAATCCAAAATGTAAAAAGTGACTAATCTTAGAAAATAATGGTTCTCGGAGTAAAATCAATAATAATTCTCTGTAAAGATAATTGTTAATTCTTTTTCTCTCTTATAGACATATATCTATAGTGTATGAATTCGACATTTTCTGTTTTCAAGATTCGAAAGACTTAAAATGTATGAAAGTATTATAATTAAATTAACAACGATCTTATATGATAAGAGCTCATTAAAACGAAGGTACTAAAATAGGAAGAGGCATCCACGGCATCGCGAACAACATCACTTATCTATTTTTGGGTTCCACTGTTGTTATACCTCATCATCTTGGTCTGAGACGGAGAGATCATCAACAAAATGCAGTAGGTTTTAGGTTTTAGAGGACTGAGAAAACACACTTCGTGGAACCCTGCGCTCCTCCGGTCCTCCATGGCTATAAAGAATGGTCGTTGTCCGACCAAACCGAGCGAAAGCATCTTTCAATTGTCTCCCTCACCTGACATCCTCATTTCGCGTAATGTCGCTTTCGTCACTGAGAAAGGTCATCCTCCGAATGGATGGGGGTGAACCCACGACATCTTTTTTCTCCGGCATGCTGTCATGTTCTTCGAAAGACTTTGAGACGATTTGAAGCCTTGATGCATCAATAGAGCGTTGCCAGTCTCAGTCCCGTGTCACCATCACCAAGTGTCCAAGGTAGTCACCAGGCATCAGGCCCAGTGGTTTTAGTGCGGATCCAAGCCACACTTGCATGAACGGAATGCACAAGATCTTAGTGAATCTCAATTATTAGATGATGTCAGTTTCACGTGAAGCCGACATGTTACTTAATCTTTTTCTTGGGATAAGGTCGGGCCAACCGAGTCTGAAGCTAGCATAAAAATGAAAAGGTCTCATCACGAGTTAATACAAGGTACTTCCCTATGTTTAATTTTTGTTGGGTAACGCATTTTACTTTAGGGTGAAATGAACTTTCCATCTGATATAAAAAAATGGCTGTTCTAGACTCTGATCAAAATAATTTGGTAATAACTTTCACCTTAGTCAAATCATTTTGCTTTAAAACCTCGAATTATTGACTAAGTGATTAAATGTCAAATTTAAATGTGGTAGATTCCATCACAACAACTCACATTTAGAACTTTACTAAATCCATGCGAACAGGCGAGTTGCTTGCAATACTGACATTCATTTACGTCAAAAAGTTTAAATACTTTGTATTGTCAAAAAGAGAAGCTAATAATTTGTTTTGGACTACATGTCAAGATTTTCAGCTTGTGATAGCAAGTTAATTACCCTTTTTAATATAAGATGATTTCAATCAAAATTAAAAGAAGGGTCTTCTCCTATGAATGATCTTAATGGCTACACACAGTAGCACTGATAGTTAGAGACTAGATTGCAACGTCATTATATGTAACTAAACAAAAATAAATTTTAATTATTAAGTAACCAAACAATAAATATTAAGAAGGTGTCACCTTATGACACTTATTAAGTAACCAAAAAATATTAATTATTTTTAATAATACTTTTATCATTATATGTGTAACCGATACGTATAAATCCAATATTTTCCATAACAAGGTGGCATGAGGTTTTCAAAACTCATACACAAGGTTGACTAGAATTTGCATCACATGGACATTGCGATCACTTTGCATCATATTAGTATGCAACCGATTCATAATATCAAGAAAAATATTTTTAGGAAAAGGGAGAGTATTCCATCTTACAGTCACTCTTAACCATATTTGGTCGCTAAATATTGAAATAATGCATATAAAAGGACATGACTTCAAAGTTCATTGTCTCATAACCTTTAAATAGAGACAATTTCCCAACCAAAACGAACTATGACCATTGAAAGTAAATTGCAGTAAATAAAGAATCACTTACCTGGATTCATACATCAACTCAATGCAATTGTAGCCATTAATCATGTGAGACTTACTTGCGTGGTCTACATGATCAACAGCCGTGGTGTATCTGATCTAGTGGTCCTAAGCACATGAAAAGAAATTTGTTGATAAGAAAACACGTTCAAAGCAATTTTGCCCGATTACCCCACTGATGGATTAGAATAACATTTAACACTACCCATAAATTAGGTGGTTAAAGGTTAAGAGAGATCTTATTTTGCATCCTATAATATACTAATAATAATAAAATAATAATAATAATAATAATAATAATAATAATAATAATAATAATAATAATAATAATAATAATAATAATAATAAAGTTATGCTTTACATTGTCCTATGACTACACTATTAGTCTTTTTATTAATTAATGATGTATTTAACTACATTTATGGAACTAGTATTCCAATGTACTTTTGAATGCTTATCTGATTTAACCATATACTACCATATATCATTACAAAATACTTGAGATTATTGCAAGATTTTTTTTTATGATTTTAATACATATTCTATGACCAAAAATATGATTATGGATAGATGTTGAGGCTTCGCAGTGAGTATACGGTATTTGTTCATATACATATAAGGGGACTACTTTTTTTCAAACACTAGTACACCATTATCTTTGTTATTGAGATGTGAAAGGTAACTTTTATTAGAAAAAGATTACTATTATGGAAAAATCCTAAACTGATACATATAAGACAAATTTGGTCCAAATAGGTACACATGTGGCAAATTTACATTTTATTAGTTTCCGTTAAATTTTACCGTCAAATTGTTGAGTTGAATAACGTAACAATCAACAAGTGTATCAATTTAGGGTTTTACCTTCTATTTGTCATCAGTATACCGGCTTGTGGTTTTTGTGATATTAATCCAATTTAATGGAAATAGATTAAGGGTAAATTTGTCATAAATGTCACAATTTGAGGTTTTTAGTGGTTAAAAAAATTATATTATAGTAAATTTGTCACATATGTATCAATTTGAGGTATTTTATAATTAAAAAGTTAATTTTTTTGTAAATTTATTATAAATATATCAGTTTAAGATTTTTCATAATATTAACTCGAAAAAATATTTTCTGAAGAAAAAAATAATTCTTTGTTTAGGTAATCATAATTTTTTCTTGGGAATCCCATGATCTCCCTTTTCTTTAGTTTTTCTATCGCATTTTGTCTTGTCCTGCAAAAGACTTCGAGAAGACTCGTAAGTCTTCGTGCAGGCGTCACCAAGTCTTCCCGGACGAGACATCATGCTGTCAGCCGCCGGGCGTTGGGCCCGGAGGTTTTTATCCGCATCCAAGCCACCCACACTTGCCCGGACCGGATGGACAAAATCCAAGTGAACTTCCAGCAGTCAGATGGCGTCCATCTCATGTGGAGCCCACATAAATCGACGTTGGAGATCCACCGGGCTCATCACAAAATACGGAGCATGTTGTTAATGCTTGTGGGTGCGGTGCGGGGTCAGGCCAACTGGAAAGGAAAAGGTCTCTTCAAAAGTCGAGCACAATGTGGTTTTCTATGTTCCCCCTTTTCGTGAAACACGTTTCCCCCTTGTCAACGTTGCTGCGCAATGGATAATATAAAAAATGACCGCCCGAAAGAGGACTCGACGAACGAAATAATTTGTTCTCATGTCGTTTTAAAACCTCGAATTATTAAGTGAATGTCGTTTTCTTCTCACATTCAAAATAACTTTACCCACCTTCATGTAGATAGAAATTTACTAGATGCGTGGGAATAGGCGAATTGCGTACATCGTGATATTTGTTTAAGGCAAATAATCTGGAGGTAACTTCTTCTTCTTTTTTTGGATCGTATTCAAAGTTTCAGGGTCATGAGAGCAAGTCGATTACCATTTAATTTAAGACGAATACAATCAAAACTAAAATAAAATCGTTGTTCTGTTCATGGTCTAAGAAGAGTCTTCTCCTATAAGTGATCTTAATTACACCACATTGTATTTACTAATAGTTTAGAGATTTAGATTGCTGAATTCTATAAACTTTCACATATTAAGAAGGGGTACTCTAATGACACTAAGTAAGTAATCAAATAGAAAAAGACATCTAAATTGATAATTTTAGACACTTAATTTTATGATAATAGATGTAACTAATATTTATAAATTAAATATTTTTCCATAAAGTATACTTCACCATTACGCTTAAGAACTCACTAACAAGATTTCATATGTTTATTTAGGGCAACGTCTAGCACTCCTCTTTCCAACTGTGCACTCACAATAAAAATCCAAAAAGAACACCACAACTACAAAATTCTCTATACAAGCAATTTTATATGTAGTTGACACGTGATTATTTTCCTACTATATAATTAATGAGTAGAAAGACCAATAGGATGTGAGAAAAATAGGAATAACAGGCAAGAGAAAATTGAGAGGGAGTGTCAGAATTCAAGTCAGTGTGTTCGGAGACCATGGTAAACTTACTGTTTTTCCCCAAAAAAATCTAAGCCCTTAAAAAATGTGTCAACAATTTATTTATCACAAATTAAATCACAAAATAATGTGGCATCATACATTCTTGCGGTCGATTAATTACTGAAAGCATGAGACCAACGAAGTGTGCCTTCATTTACTTAACCAGCAATTACATACTACATCATCTAGCAAGCATACCTCTCTATATATTTTTTGGAAAAATAGATCATACACACACCATTATAAAAGAAATTTTACATAGGCAGCCTTTTTCATCCTTAATTTAAGGATTATAGCTACACACTCTTTCAAGTCAATGGTGTATGCGCCCGCTCATGTAAAATAATTTTTTCCTATAATTAATCAACCACAAATAAATTTATTTGTTTACACTAGTTGTATATCCTATAATTATTCCACATTTTTTCCGGTATAGCATTTCTCATCTTGCAAGGATAATTATGCAAATAAATTTACCATTGTATGTCACAATAGCATTACTATGATAATATTATTTGATAGGTATAATGGGAGGAAAGGGTGACCACTACTGGTGACTACCTCAGAGAATTACCATAAGAGTTCCACATGCGTGACATTATATTCCATTTGAGCTCTTCCTAATTTGGATAGGCCTATCACCATCAGCTCACCAAGATATAATAAGAGTACAATCAGGACAATCCTATGTCATGGTACATTCGAACTTAAACAAGAAACGAATTAAGATTTCTCGAGGTCAAGAAGAACCTGGGCAAATTCAAACATGTGACTAGTAAGGCTCGAGTTCTAAAATTACTAGGAAGTAAGCCTTTTCCCCAATGGTGATAATTCCTAATGTTCGTTTTACTTCGTCTTCACTATTTCTATAAGAGTAATGCTATATTTATAAAGAAATCGTATTAAAATTCTATTCTGATTCCAGGTCATAGATAAACTTCATTATTTTCTTTGGTATCAATCTTCCAATTGAACCTAAAATCTTGCATCATGAGAAACTGTAAAATGATTATGATCAAAAGCTCTAGTTGATTTTTTGGTCTTGTATAGATTTTATTTATTTGCAATCTTATACCCATGATGGCCAAAAAAAAAAACTATACGAAAATTTCCTCAGCTTTTTTCCCTTTGTATTTAGAATTGTAAGGCCATCTTAAACATAACTCTAATAAAAATGTTTAAATCCCATCATAATTCTAGGGTCATCTTATTTTTAGTGTCACCTTGAGTTTCATTAACCTTTCAAGCCGGTTGGCAATTCTCCTATAGTGGAACTTGTGGCCGATATGTGAATGTCCTTTTAAAACGTAACGGCCACCCTAAAATTTTTATAATAAATAATGTGACAATTTCTTTTAGGCTTCTAACAAGGCAGGCATTCAAAGAATAGATTTCACTTATTTGAATGCTCAATTAAAATTTGTCATATCACTTGGTAAAAAAATTATACTAGGAGTTCTTTATGCATTTAGAATTTCTCATTACTATGTATGCTGGTTTCTTCTTTGATACAAGATCGAGCAAAGTTTGCTAAGCAGCCTCAACATCACCATCATGCATTCATTTTCATATACTGTGACCATCCCTTTCTCTAGGACAAGGATTAAGGGCGCACTACCCTTTATGTGTAAAACCTTTGTGTATTGTTTTCTTTTTAAATTCTGTCTTGCATTTGTTGTTATATGCAATGGGGTCCGTCCAACTTGTTTTATTGACACAATTTTCCCTTCTGCCCTTCATTGTTGTACTTAATTTCACCAATTCGTCGATGTGCATATAATGGGTTTGCGAGAACGGCTTCCACTCTATAAACACGGACAGAAGTACAACAAAAATACGCGAGAGAGAGTTTGAGAGATTTTTTTTCGAAATGAAGGGAGTGCATTGGCTTCTAATAGTGGCTGTGGCCTGGTGGTTTCAACAAGGCAGCGCCGCGTTGCCCAGAAAGTGCACACACCAGTGTGGGGACGTGACCGTACCTTATCCATTCGGGCTCGAACCCAATTGTCCGAGGTCCAAAGAATTTTTGCTCGATTGCACCAACACCGAAGGGAGCGGTTTTCGACTAATGTTGGGGAATCTTACGATACTCAAAATCTCGGTTGGGGACTCGACCATGGTCGTCAGCCTCCCCGAAGTATACGAGTGCTACGATCAGAATTACAGCCTAGCAAACAGAACCCTGTCCATCAATCTACCTCCAAATCCTCGGTACAAAATCTCAGAAACCCAGAACAAGCTCATCGTCGTCGGCTGCAACGCCCTTGCGGACGTGGCCGATGGAGGAGGGACGGTCAGGAGAGGTTGCGCCTCCTACTGCAGCAGCAATGTCGACTTCGCCAAGGAGACCACTTGCTCCGGTCAAGGTTGCTGTCAAGCATCCATACCAGGGGGGCTCACGACGCTCAACATTACCCTCTCCTCCATCGGCCAAAACGAGTCGAACTCGGAAGGCGGCCACTGTGCACGGGCCTTCATGGTGGACAACAGGCCATTCAATATCTCAAACTTGACTCTCCCGACGTTCCAGGATGTGGGTAACAACACGAGCCTTGTTCTGGACTGGATGGTCGAATCTGACGTGATATGCGTTCAGGCCAAGAAGAACAGGTCGAGCTATGCCTGTGGTAAAAACACGAATTGTACGGGCTTCGGGAATGGATCGGGTTATCGTTGCGTTTGCAACCCTGGATACCATGGGAATCCTTATAGTCGCTTCGGAGGGTGTAAAGGTAATTCCACGTACCCGACTCCTCATTCATTATCGCACTCGAATGAATTGTGTGGGTAATTAATTAATCAACGTGCAAGAGCCTGATGGAGAAGTATTGTATCTACCTACTAATTCCATCTAGTTTTACCCCATTTAATTAGCCGCCGTTCGATTTGCGCTGCAACCTCTTCCTCCACTCTCCGTCTTGCGACTCACGCCATTGCCGCTGCCACCGTCATCCGCCCACCACTTTAGGCGAGCCAGCCGTTGGACCACCACAGCCGCCTCTCTCTCTCTCTCTCTCTCTCTCTCTCTCTCTCTCTCTACGTTGATACACACTTTTCCCTCTCCTCCACCGGCAACGGCACCTCCACTTTAGAGATGACATTAAGTGCCACCGCCACTGTAAGCAACAAAGATGACGACTGTCTCTCTCTCTCTCCCTTCATGAGTCTGGCTTGTACCTCATCTCGGCATTGACAAGTCCCCAGTACCACCACTGTAAGCAACAAAGATGACGACTGATGAGTCTGGTTTGTACTCTCTTGAAAAGTCCCCATACCACCATTGCAAGCAACAAGATGACCCTTCATGAGTCTGGCTTGTACCATCTTGCAGTGACAAGTCCCCGGTACCATCTTCTCTGCAATGAAGGAGATGAGATGACATGAACAGTCCCCAGTACCACCATTGCTGTAAAGATGACGACAATGGGAATCTCTATGTCTCTTCCTTCATTTTTATGATTCCATATAAGTAAATCCAGTCTCTTGAAGTTCCAACTTTTTACCTACTAGAATAAGTGAAAGGCATCTTGCAGTATCCTCACAAAGATCAATGTCCCCTTAGGACCTATATATATATATATATTGAACATGGTACGGATACTAAAATGCATCTAAATGGACAAATCTGTCGTGACTATCACATGTCAAGATTTCCTAGGCCAAGTCGTCGTCCCCAATGACCAGGATGGCAACAAACAATGCCATTGTTGAGCTTAAATTCAACCAGGAGAGAGATAGAGAGTAGAGGAAGAAGAGATATCTTAAGAGAGAATGGATACATGTCGCAATAATACAACCAAGACCTGAATGGGATAGCATTACCTGACTAATAATCCCTGCACCAACCTATTCAATTTGTTTTTGCCATTAATCGAGATAACGGTTCAATTTGTCTTTTGCATAATGTAGCCATTTGCCCAGTTGGAAAGAAGCACAGAAAGAAGAACAATAATGACCGTTGCGAAATTGCTCCTGGCGTCATAGCTGGTGCAGGTAATTCCAAATATATCCCTCCATTCATTGGATGGTTTATATTCTATTAACTTATATTTGATTTTGCAGTAGGTTTGACATATTTGTTTTAAGGATTATTAGCCTATGTAAATTCCTGGTAAGCACAAGCAGTGAGCCCCATGCTACCACAGGTTCCTATTCAGTCCCAGGCTAAACCCGTTTACAACTTTCTTTTGTTTTTCTTTTACCTCCCTTCTAGCCTTTTTTCCCGTTTATCTGAAGCTTGCACTTTGAAACTACGTTCGTGAGAAGATACACTGCAAGATCCAAGTGAAAATCCCTCCTCCGACCAAACCCGTAAATCTTGAGCCAAAAAGAACAACTAGACCAGCAGATTTCAAGAGGGAAAAAACCCCTAAAATCTCTAGCGAAAGTGAGCGAATTTGAACTAGTAAAAGGAAAAGTAAAAAGGAGCACGATATTAAGTAATAGCATATCAAGGTGATTGTTGAAGAAGGCGATACGGTTGGATTATTATACCGTGCCATCTCAACATTATCTTATTACGCCGTGACGGCACAGTATAATAATTCATATTTTAATTTAGACTTTATAGTGGATGTATTAGTCTTTTTCAGGTTATAAAAATATTTTCTCATTTTAAATAAAGCTAATGAAATTATATACACACACTAGAAAATATTTATTTAAATGTGGAAAGTTTGGATAATGATAGCAACAAAAAAGGAATGGATCTGAACGTGAATGTTTGTGGGCACGGGATAGCCATGGGGCGTGAGAACTCTGTGTTCCGGGGGGCACCACCTTGAATGGGGCAAATTTTTTCCGCAAACCCACCCCGTGTACAATTTAAAGAAGAAACATATGTTTGTTACAAAAATATGAAATAATAATAATAATAATAATAATAATAATAATAATAATAATAATAATAATAATAATAATAATAATACCTCAATAATACCTCAATAATACCAATACAAGAACAATCTCTCTCCTTATAATGCAACCCAAGCAACCCATGACGCCACCCTTTTTGTAAAATCCACCATGAGGCCTTTCTTTTTAATGAAAATTATAAAAACGAAAAAAAAAAAAAGTCAAATGGTCGTCTAATAAGTGGATCAGTTTTTTTTTTCTTTGAGAAAAAGATAAAATCTATGAAAAGAAAATGTTTTTCGTCTTTAGTTAGAGAAAATCTTTTCAATCATGCATTCCATTGGTGGGTTATGAATCATACATATATATATATGCGAATATGGGTGATGTATATGTCCGTAGCCCCGTCGGTTAGAGTTTCCTCCAATAAAATGGATGGAAAAACATTTAATCATGATAGTGATAACGTGCATAATCGGTTATAAAATTCCACCGAGTCTTCGTACCATGTGTAAATGGAAAGAGCTAAAACAATGTGAGGTGAATGCTTTCTCATTCTCTTTTGTTTTATTACTAAGCGTCTCCATTATAATCAAGACAGATATTTGGAGGAGTAATAGAAGACTTTGGTTCATTTTGATTACTTGTTCAGTTTATGATGACACGTGTCATTTTTTAATAAGAACTTTTGTAAGGATTGTTGGACCATACGTGCAACCCATTTGTTACATAAACCATTTCCGTTAACATTTAATTGGGTGATTATATTTTAAAATATTGACTAACTTCCAAATCGATAGTGATCGATGGATTTTGCGCAGGAAAAAAAAGTAAATGGTTGTGTGTTCGAAATTTATTTCTTTAAATGAATTATGTGGATTGTACGAGGATTACATGCTTGAATTACTAATCTGGCAACATATACTCTTTGGCAGCAATTGCTGTGTCCGTCTTCGGCGTAACTGTTACTGGTTCTGTCTCGGTCACGATGAGGTTGAGACTGAGAAAGATCAACTTTAGACGAAATGGAGGAGAGCTCTTGCAACAACGCAAAGTCCAAATCTTCACGGAGGAAGAGCTGGCAAAAGCAACCAACAACTATAGTGACAATAATAAGCTCAACAACGACCATTCCAGTTCCGTTTATGGAGGGACAATAGCAGGGGACACCGTGGTCGTGGTCAAGAAGCCTCAAGATGAGCACAAGTCTATAATAAGGCAGGATTTCCAAGATGAACTTGAATTTCTGATGAAAAAGAGCCACAAAAATGTGGTGAAGCTCAAAGGCATATGTTTGGAGACTAAAATACCATTGCTGGTTTATGAATACATTCCAAATAGCACCACCGTCTTCAAACTCATCCAACAGAACAAGTTGACATGGGAACAACGCTTCAAAATAGCTGTTGAAGCTGCTCTTGCACTCAATCATATGCACTCCAGCACACAACCCCCAATCTTTCATGGCAATATCAAGTTAGCAAACATGCTTATGGGTCGAAACAACTCAGTGAAGATATCCGATTTTGGAACTTCGGTACTTATATCACCAGAGCATAGACATATCGTAGCCATTCAGAAAAAAGACTCCCTGCACTACATCGATCCGGAATATTTAGTCACTAGCATGCTAACAATTCAAAGCGATGTATATAGCTTTGGAGTTGTCCTTATGGAGTTGCTCATGGGAAAGAAACTTCATGTTATGAAGTCTGAAAAGTCAATCAATACCATCCATCTTTTCATCTCTTCCGTGAAGGGTGACACACTCTCCGATGTCATAAGCTTTGAGAGTGCTAGTGAAGGTGAAATGGAGAAAATACAAACCATAGCTAAGATTGCAGTGGAGTGCTTGGACCAATACGGTGTGAACAGGCTGAAAATGAGCGATGTGGTTGAGAAACTCGCCAATGTCTACCCGATCTCGACAGATAAAGAAGAGGATGAAGCGAAAGAAGAGGATGAAGAGACCAAACGAGAAGTGCATACAGAAGAATTCTCAAGCTGTCTTTCCTGTCTGGGAATGGATTCCTGCATCTGATCCTTTATTACCATAGCGACATGTCTGTCAATTTGCCCGTAAGGACTTCTAGGGTTCATCGTATGCTATGAATATATGTTATGTGTGCCATTTGCTTTTGGACTTTATATTTGTGGAAGCATCTTTGCAAGTTCAAGCGTGAGAATTTAATATAATATATGTAAAAGCCGTGTGTTGAAGTGGACTTATAGGAGGCTGACATATAGCCTTCGACATTATCATAATCTCTCTTCCCGTTTATCTTTTCTTCTTCTTTCATAATCTCTTTACATTATTCTAGTTGATTGAATAAGAACAACTCTTATCCAAACCTATATGAGAGGATCACAAGATCAAGAAAGAAGAATCAGGGAATTTATTTGATAATAACTTCATCGTGGGCGTAGAATTTTATTAAAAAACTCGCAACTCGAAATTTGATTTGGCGAACCCTCCGTCCAACTTTTGGATTCTCTCTCTCTCTCTCTCTCTCTCTTCTTAAATGAAAGCTTCTCCGTTCTACAGATATCGCACGCTAAGGCTCTGTTTGGGAGCCCTTGGTGAACGAAATTGAAAAAAAAATAGTTTAATTTTAAGATTTCCTTCCTTTTTCCCATCTCGCGGAAAATTTAAAATATTTAAGCTTTTTCCACTTAAATTTTCATCACTGCCATTTTCCCCAATCTCCCAAACACAAACACAGCATTACTAACAGTGAAATGAATAGAATGAAAAACAAATAGTACTTTGTAAAAAAGTAACAAAATCGAATGAAAATTAACAGAAATTAAAGGAATAGATTAGTGGGGATAACTTATTTTGGCTTAATGGAGTGCGAAACCTCCAGAGTTCAGTGATGAGTGAAAAATATGATGACGGCAAAAAAGAATAAGAATTGCTAATTACAATATTAACACATAACTAACAATCAAATTAATTAAAGAAAGCTAAAATTAATATAATCACCACAAACGAAAGACAAAACAAAAGCAAATGCAAGAAACCTCATTAAGTTGGGGGGGGTGGAACCGACCATACATTAAGGAGGAGCAGACATTCAAGAAAGGCAATTACTTGTGAAAATACATGAAAAAAGTGAAATAGTTCTTGGTGACATGCCGATTAATTGACAATCAATTTCAGAGGCAATTATTGTTAATAGGAAGAGTAACCAAAAAAAAATCTTAAAAATTATCGCAATTGAATTAATTTAGTTAATTCGGTCATAAACATTTTAATCATGTCAATTTTATCCTAAACCTTTTTCAAATATTGCTAATTGAATCAACTTTGCCAAATTTGACCGGAAATCTTTGATATTATGCTTGTCATCTTGGCACGAGTGGACCTCAACAACCAACTGGAGGAAGAAGGGAAGAAAATAAATAAATAAATTGAAAAAATTGAAAAATATTATTTAAAAATTATCCACATCAGCACTAGTCAAGTCACAACCAGCGTCCATGTTAATAATTTCCGCTCAAAATTAGCCGAATTGACTAAATTGATACAAATACAAAAAATTTAAGACCCAACTGGAAAAAAAAAATGAATTAGAACAGAAACAGTACATTTGCAACAGGTTCATCACCATTTTTGTGATTTTCCAGTACCGAAATGGTGTATACAGTGGTTGCCTACAACGATGATTAAATAGATATTTGCAGATCTCTGAGAAAATTCTCGTCCTATTTGGTGAGTTTGAACATTTCCTCGTAGCCCAAAACAACAATAAGGCTAATCGAATATTCCCCTCAAAATCACTCTCACAAAGCTAAATCGATAAAAAAGCAGACCGTGGCATTGTCAATTCGAAAAGCTTAAGACGTACCGATGGAATCGGTGCATGACTAGACATATTACACGCACAAATCCAGCATTTCCAGAAGTAATCAAGAAAACAATTCGCCAGATTTCCTATCCGTGAACCCACCCAAAATGTCAAAGTGCAGACGCGAGGTCTGTTAAATCCACAGCGCACAAACATCTTCATCGACTTTTTGCGCCATATTAGTATGCGACCGATCTATAAAATGAACAGGGACATCCCGGAATCTCCATCTTCCCGGGCAGCCCTAATCACATCTAATCTTCAAACACTGTCAGACATTTCACAATTAAAGGACATAGGCTCCAAACTTCGTTACCTCAGGATGCTAGATTAGAGGCAATTTTGCCAAACTAAAATGAAGTACGATTATTGAAAGTCCGGTGCAGTAAAGAATGCAGATACGTGCCATCCAAAGTCCCAATGACCATTTCGCGTCTCATTCTCAACTGCAAATTAATAAGCAAAGATACAGAAGCACCAAACATCCAAACCGCGCGCCCAAACGAAGTTGCAAGCCATCGAGATTCAGTGATGACCGAACAGGCCAGGAGGAAATACAGCAGATTGCAAGATATACCCGAACAAATATTTTCAACTAATAAAATAATACAATAATCTCAACAGCCCTAAGGAGTCGCCATCAACTTTACAGTTAAAACAAACTCAGCTACTCGTCCAGAGTCGGTATCGCTCGTTTAGCACCCATGAGTCAAAGAAATCGGAAACCAAAAACCCAAAAAGGAACAGAAATAACAAACATATAACTTACCACATTAGTACTTCCTCTATGATAAAGAATTTTTTAGCTCATCCCCATTTTGCAGACATCCTCCCTCGATTTTGGCATTATGGCAAAGCGCATTTTGTCCTGCTCGCCACATATATTTAGTTGTAATTCACCCAACATCTTTCCTCTCATCTCATTCCCGAATTACTCTCATGCTGCGGTACACACAGAATTTAACCGGTTCCTATGTCCAGGTATTCTCCAGAACTACTAGGTCAGAGAAAACTTGGTACTTCTCACACCGCAGCTTATTAAAAAGAGGGGTATGCAAATTCAGATATGCCAAACCCTGCTAAATTTCTTGATGGGTATTTGAAACCTCTCACTTGCATAGTCATCTTGAAGCAGTTCCTCTCCAGATACAAATGCACTCTAGTCTGCCTTCATATTTACATTAGCTTCCTTTTGCTTCGTCTTATGTGTTAGTAGATGTACTCCCTAAATAGCACCATAATCCAATTTTTTCCAATTGAAGGGAGTATCACCACAACCAACCTTTGTATATTTCTGTAGAAGAGGCAAACACAGACGCAGACAGCTGCAACAACAAGCATTGAATGGATATAGGGCCGATGAAGCAGCCCATGTGAGGCCGGAAATCTCCTACCATATTTTGCTGCCGCGACCGCACATCTCATGCACGAGCCCACACTCGACTGAGACTGGGCACATTGGCCAGACTCTTGCGCAACTGATGGCTGCAAGTCCTCCATTTCGCTTCCGATTATCACGGAAATTTGACTGTTCTTCCTGTCAGCAAGTTTACAGGACACAAGCTCATTGTAGGAGTGATTATTCCTCATCACAGCATAGGAATACGGCGACTGCCCATTTGCATCCAGAAGGGAGTTCCAGCCATTTAATCCAATCTAGAAAGAGACGAAAATAATAAAAGTGTTAGGACCGATGTAAAGATCTAGCAATCACGAGTGTGCGCTAATGTGCGTACACCTATACTTAACATATGTCTACTTCATAGACCTTACTACATATACCTTACTGCATATAAAAAAAATTCAAAAATAAGCAATTAATACCTAATTTTGAAAGCCCCCACAGTTATATATTGAAAGAAAACAAGGAAGAACAAGGAAAATCGTGGAAATTTTTGTATATTCTATTCTATATTCAAGTAATGTACAATGCTCTACGGTTATAGCACTAGGCATGTACAAGAAAATGAAATAAAGAATATGACAAAATCAATTCCGATATTAGACTAATATTAATTGATCTGGCATATCAATCTAAATCATAAAAAATATTGTACAAAATCACATATCTTCCAACACTCCCTCTCAAGCCGGTGGCTTGTAGATGTCTAAGACACTTAGCTTGCTTAGTAGATATGCGTGTTGTCTCATAGGGGTTTGGTGAAGACATCTCTGCAGGCTGTTCTGTAGTCCCAATTCCTCTTGTTTTGATTATCCCCTCTTGAATCTTCTCTTGAGTGAAGTGACAATCTACTTCTATGTGTTTTGTTCTTTCGTGCACTATAGGATTGGACGCAAGTTTAAGTGCTGCATCATTATCACAAAACAACATGGTTGGTCCCTTTGTTTGCACCCCAAGGTCCCGAAGCAAGCCTCGCAACCACACTATTTCACAAGTGGTCTTTGCCATAGCTCGGTATTCAGCCTCTGCTGAAGATAAAGACACGGTTGGCTGCTTCTTCTTTTTTTTTTGGTAATTATTGGCTGCTTCTTTGTCTTCTAAGAAAGTAAAGATTTTCCCAGCATGATACAAAATCCTATAATAAATCTCCTGCTCATCGGACAAGTTGCGTAATCAGCGTCACAATAAGCCGTCATCTCCATGTTGCACCTATTTGAAAGAAGAATTCCAAGTCCTAGACATTTCTTCAAATACTTAACAACCTTTAGGGCGGCATTCATATGGGACTACTTTGGCTTATGCATAAACTGACTGAGTGTCTGCACAGCATAACATATATATGGTTTAGTCATGGTCAAATATATGAGCTTTCCTACCAGCCTTTAATAACCTGACGAGTCTCTGAGAATAGGATCATCTTGGAGATTTCCTTCATCATGGCCCACCATAGTTAACTTGACATTTTGTTCGATTGGAACAGTTGCTGGTTTGCTTCCTGATAGACCTGCTTATGATATGATCTCTAGCACGAATTTTCGTTGACTAAGGGAAATCCCTTGATTTGATCGATCAATTTCTATTCCCAGAAAATATTTGGGTGATCCCAAATCCTTTATGTGGAATGTCAAGTGCAGGTATTCCTTGAAGCTCTTTATGGCAATTGCATCGTTACCCATAATGAGTATATCATCAACGTATATCATTAAATATATGGACGACGTACCTTTCGTCCATTTAAAAAGAGCGTAATCATATTTGGACTGTTTGAAACCTGTTGCTATGATAGCATTCGCGAACTTGGCATACCATTGTTTGGATGCTTGTTTGAGACCATAAAGGGATTTATGGAGATGACATACTCTGTTCTTCCCCTGTCTCCGTAAACCCTGAGGAAGCTCCACATAAATTTCTTCATCCAAATCGCCATGTAAAAATGCATTGTGGACATCCATTTGGTGTAATGACCAATCTTGGAAAGCTGCAACTGATAGGAAGGAGCAGACCATGACATCTTTAGCTATTGGGGAGAAGGTCTCATGATAGTCGAATCCTTCTCGTTGTGTAAACCCTTTGGCCACCAAGCGAGCCTTATATCATTCAATCGATCCATCTGCCCTGAAAATTTATCTTGTAAACCCATTTGCATCCTATTGCTTTACTATCAAAAGGTAAAGTCATAAGATCCCATGTATGGTTGTCATTTAGTACTTGCAATTCTGTTGTCATGGCCTTTTGCCAGTGTGTATCCATGGATGCTTCATCATAACTAGCTAGTTCCCTTTCTTCAGATATGCGACTAACACATTGTCTATGTTCCAAAGACAATTGATTGAAAGAGACATAGGATGAGATGGGATTAGTGAATACCTGGTGAGTTGTGTGTGGCACAAACATAATCCTTAGTCCAGGTTGGTGGGTGTATGGCGCGCCCTAAACGTTGAGGAGGATCTGAACTTGATGGTAGAGACTCTTCCATAGGTGGTGCTGTCATGAGATCCGGAGCTTCTTCAGTAGTTGCATCCTCAAATCTTGGTGACGGAGAAATAGCCTCAATAGCAGTTCGATCGCTTGTGGAAGGACTATTGAAAGTTCCCGAATTTCCTATCATAACATATTCAGGATCCTTGGATATATCGTCTTAAGAGAAAATAGCTCGAGAAGGATTGAGATCATTTTCTTTTGAGGATTGATCTTCAGCAAATGGAAACATGTCTTCATGGAAGACTACGTCTCTACTTATGAGGAATTCTCCTGTAGAAGGTTGAAACACGCGATACCCCTTCTGGAGATTTGGGTATCCCATGAATATGCACCGTTGGGCATGAGGACTCATTTTTTCCCAAGGGCCTACCGTAGCAACGTAGCATAAACACCCAAATATTCTTAGGTGATCTAGTTTTGGCTTCCTCTGGAAAATGACTTCGAAAGGGCTTCAACCGTTCGACACCTTTGTTGGCATCCGATTAATTAAGTAGATTGTCGTGATCATGCAATCTCCCCAAAGATTATCTGGAAAGAGGCTTGAAACTTCAAGGCACGTGCCACTTCCAGAATATGTCGATGCTTTCTTTCCACTAGTCCATTTTGTTGTGGAGTGTATGTGCACAAACTTTCATGCAAGATGCCATAGGATGCAAGTAATGATGCGCATTCATAGTTGAAAAATTCTCTTCCATTATCTATTCTAATCTGCTGGATAGATTTTCCAAATTGGGTCTTTGATAAGGAAATAAATTCCTTTAAGTGGGATAGAACCTGACCCTTAGTTTGCATGAGGAAGATTCATGTTGCTCAAGAATAGTCATCAACAATAGTAAGAAAATATCCTGATCTATCATGATTAGGTGTATGATACGGTCACGATACATCAACATGAATTAGCGAAAAAGCACTAGTGGAACGACTTTTGCTAACCGGAAAGGGTGCATGTGATTGTTTTGCAAGTGGGCAGATATGACACTGAGAGTAAGGAAACAAGGCACTATGGCCCATTCTAGAATACAAAAGGAAATTTTTATCATTGGTAGTGACATTACACAATGATTGCTTATTGGAGAAAACTTGAGATAAATCTAAAGTTCTTGGAATGCTAGTCCAGAAAAAAAAAAAAAAAAAAAAAAAAAAGTCCATCGGAGAGATTACCCAAGCCCATCAATTTCCCAGTCAAAAGGGCCCGAAAAAAAAAAGATATCAGCATTGAAAAGAATTTGACAAGAGTTTTCCTTGCAGACTCTAGACACACAGATTGAACTGGAAATCTGGAACATAGAGGACATTTCTTAGGGTTATTTGAGGGCTAAGGTTCACAATTCTTGTAGTGGTCACATAGGTAAGGCAATTGTACAGAAACATGAATACTTAAACTTTCATGAATAATGGAAAAGAAGCCCTTATCATAGACAATATGATCACTAGCCCCTGAGTCGATTATCCAAGAATTTTGAGAAATAGAATTTATCAGACAATGAAAAATACTTGAGAAGCTACTTCCTTTGTTGGAGATGTCCATTTTTTGCAATGCCTACATAAGCTGCTGATACTGCCCTTGAGTGATGAGCTTATCATTATTCGAACCATTGGTCTAATAAGTTGCTATTGAAGATTCCTTCCCCCATTTTCCTTTTTCACTGGGCTTATCGTGCAATTTCCAGCAATTGTTAATGGTGTGGTGGGGTCGCTTGCAGTATTCACAAAATTACTTATCTTTCCCTCTTATATTTTGCCCATAAGCCTTTGAACTCACAGAAAATTGTGGACCGTTGGATCCTTTAAAAACAGCCGCATGCCCACCGTCCAATCCTGATGAGGAATCGGGCCCCTTCCAGCCGTCCGATCACGCCTCACAATTTAGACCGTCCATCTCAGGCACTTTAAAAGCATGTGAAAACCCTAGCTCTTCTGGCCGCATCCCTCGTTCTAAACTTTCTGGTTTCCGTCTCCTTTCTCCCTGCGAGCAGCCAAGACCAGCATCTCTGCTCCTCTCGCATGCTCCATTGCCGTGAGTCTCTAACTCTCTTCTTGGATGGCCAACTGGAAAATACGGCCGAGCGATGGCATGGGTTCCATGGCTAAGATTTAAGATCTAGACGTCAGGTAAGAGTCATTTAGAATGAGCAAGAAACGGGTAACTTTCTCTCTGTCTCGTATCGCCTTGTATTGCTGCAAAGTGGTCTTAGGCCCTTCAAGTTTCTCCTCTGCTGCCTCCAACTCGTTCCAGAGAGCGGACAACTTGTTAAAAACGGTTGTGATGCTTGTATTCCCCTGTTTCAATTCAGAAAGTGCTTGGGTCAAGGAAAAAAAATTTGCACGGTCCAATTATCCATACATTTCCCATATATTGTCCCACATCTTTTTTGAATCTTCTGTGGGAGGAAGTCCAGCGGCAATTTCTAGGCTAATGCAGTTCCCAATCCACGTTCTTACTAGTTGATTACATTTCTTCCATTGTCTCACCATCCTCTCGTCTATCGGAACGGAACGGGAATAGATCTATCGATAAACCCTTCTTTATCTTTAGTAACAAGGGCTCGACGAAATTCTTGAGCGCAGATTGAATAGTTCTCAGATCCCCTTAGTTGTTGACTAATGAGTCATATCTCTAGTCCATCGGCAGTAGATATGTACAATGGATCACCGAGTTATGGCCGATCGGAAACGGCAAAGAGAGGGTACGGCAAGAATTCGGGTGCTATTGTTGGGTAGGTATTTGAACCCATACCCGGGTTAAGCGACCCACTTGATAATCCCGCATTTTGATTTCCAGACCCAGTTTTGCGCTTGCCCCGTCTATGGTTGGCGAGCCATTATTGGGCTGAACATTGTCTTCAGAAATTTGGGTTCTAGGCCATGGAGTACTTGGGCTTAGCCTGTAGTACCATGGGATGGACTGAATAGGAACAAGTACCCACTGGTATGGTTGACCTGCCATGGCCTGACCCAATGTGGATTAGCCTGGAATGGGTTGCCCTAGACCGGGCTACCATGGAAAAAATCCCGCATTTGGTTGGACTTGGAATTTGCTAGCTTCAGTAGGTAAGTTCACAGTAGAGTTTTGAATTTCCTCTTATGTGATATGCTCTCTAGTAGACGACGGTTGATCTTCTGCCATGGTGACCGTAAGGTGTTCCTTTTCTTCACTTGCCCTTTTTTTACCTGAGAAACTGATTCTTACGTCGGAGTGCTAACGTTGTTTAGCAAGTTAGCGTGTTCCTCAAAAGAATACCAGCAGGCAATCAAAAAAAAAAAAAAGGAGGCGTGGAAGCGGAAGCTGAAACTAAATCAGAAGCGAAGCCCGCTCCGATACCATGAAAGAAAACAAGGAAGGACAAGGAAAATCGTGGAAATTTTTGTATATTCTATTTTGTTCAAGTAATGTACTAGGCATGTACAAGAAAAGGAAATAAAGAATATTACAAAATCAATTCCGATATTAGACTGATATTAATTGATCTGGCATATCAGTCTAAATCCTAAAGAATATTGTACAAGATCCATATCTTCCAACATATATCTATAGTTCTCGGAGTAAAATCAATAATTTGCTGGAAAGATAATTGTTAATTCTTTTTCTCTCTTATAGACATATATCTATAGTGTATGAATTCGAAATTTTCTGTTTTCGAAGATTTGAAAGACTTAAAATGTATGAAAGTATTATAATTAAATTAACAACGATCTTATATGATAAGAGCTCATTAAAACGAAGGTACTAAAATAGGAAGAGGCATCCACTGCATCGCGAACAACATCACTTATCTATTTTTGGGTTCCACTGTTGTTATACCTCATCATCTTGGTCTGAGACGGAGAGATCATCAACAAAATACAGTAGGTTTTAGGTTTTAGAGGACTGAGAAACACACTTCGTGGAACCCTGCGCTCCTCCGGTCCTCCATGGCTATAAAGAGTGGTCATTGGCCGACCAAACCGAGCGAAAGCATCTTTCAATTGTCTTCCCAACCTGACATCCTCATTTCGCGTAATGTCCGCTTTCGTCACTGAGAAACGTCATCCTCCGGATGGATCGGGGTGAACCCCACGACATCTTTTTTCTCCGGCATGATGTCTTGTTCTTCGAAAGACTTTGAGACGACTTGAAGCCCTGATGCATCAAGAGAGCGTTGCCAGTCTCGTGTCACCATCACCAAGTGTCCCGTGGTGGTCACCAGGCATAGGGCCCGGTGGTTTTAGTGCGGATCCAAGCCACACTTGCATGAACGGAATGCACAAGATCTCAGCGAATATCAATTATTAGATGATGTCAGTTTCACGTGACGCCTGACATGTTACTTTAATCTTTTTCTTGGGATAAGGTCGGGCCAACCGAGTCTAAAGCTAGCATAAAAGCGAAAAGGTCTCATCACGAGTTAATACAAGGTACTTCCCTATGTTTAATTTTTGTTGGGTAACACATTTTACTTTAGGGTGAAATGAACTTTCCATCTGATATAAAAAAATGATTGTTCTAGACTCTAATCAAAATAATTTGGTGATAACTTTCACCTTAGTCATATCATTTCTCTTTAAAATCTTGAATTATTGACTAAGTGATTAAATGACGAATTTAAATGTGGTAGATTCCATCACAACTACTCACATTTAGATATTTACTAAATCCATGTGAACACGCGAGTTGCTTGCAATACTGACATTAATTTAAGTCAAAAGTTTAAATACTTTGCATTGTCAAAAAGAGAAGCTAATAATTTGTTTTGGACTACGTGTCAAGATTTTCAGCTTGTGATAGTAAGTTAATTACCCTTTTTAATATAAGATGATTTCAATCAAAATTAAAAGAAGGGTCTTCTCCTATGAATGATCTTAATGGCTACATGCAGTAGCACTAATAGTTAGAGATTAGATTGCAACATCATTATATGTAACTAAACAAAAATAAATTTTAATTATTAAGTAACCAAACAATAAATATTAAGAAGGTGTCACCTTATGACACTTATTAAGTACCCAAACAAAACCGACCAAAAAAAAAAGTAACCAAACAAAAACAAATATTAATTATTTTTAATAATACTTTTATCATTATATGTGTAACCGATACGTATAAATCCAATATTTTCCATAACAAGGCGGCATGAAGTTTTCAAAACTCATACACAAGGTTGACTAGAATTTGCATCACATGGACATTGTGATCACTTTGCATCATATAAGTATGCGACCGATTCATAATATAAAGAAAAATATTCTAGGAAAAGGGAGAGTATTCCATCTTACAGTCACTTTTAACCATATTTGGTCGCTAAATATTGAAATAATGCATATAAAGGACATGACTCCAAAGTTCATTGTCTTATAACCTTTAAATAGAGGCAATTTTCCAACCAAAACGGACTATGACCATTAAAAGTACATTGCAGTAAATAAAGAATCACTTGCCTGGACTCATACAACAACTCAATGCAATTGTAGCCGTTGATCATGTGGGACTCACTTGTGTGATCTACATGATCAAGCCACGGTGTATCTGATCCAGTGGTCCTAGGCACATGAAAAGAAATTTGTTGATAAGAAAACATGTTCAAAGCAATTTTGCCCAATTACCCCACTAAAAGATTAGAATAACATTGAACACTACCCATAAATTAGGTGGTTAAAGGTTAAGAGAGATCTTATTTTGCATACGATGATAATAATAATAATAATAATAATAATAATAATAATAATAATAATAATAATAATAATAATAATAATAATAATAATAATAATAATAATAATAATAATAATAATAATAATAATAATAATAATAATAATAATAATAATAATAATAATAATAATAATAATAATAATAATAATAATAATAATAATAATAATAATAATAATAAAGTTATGCTTTACATTGTCCTATGACTACACTATTACTCTTTGTATTAATTAATGATGTATTTAACTACACTTATGGAACTACTATTCAAATGTACTTTTGAATGCTTATCTCATTTAACCAAATACTATTGTATATCATTACAAAATACTTGAGATTATTGCAAGATTTTTTTATTTTAATACATATTCTATGACCAAAAATACGATTATGGATACATGTTGAGGCTTCGCAGTGAGTATACGGTATTTGTTCATATACATATAAGGGGACTACTTTTTTTCAAACACTAGTACATCATTATCTTTGTTATTCGAGATGTGAAATGTAACTTTTTTTAGAAAAAGATTAATATTATGGAAAAATCCTAAACTGATATATATAGAACAAATTTGGCCCAAACGGGTACACATGTAACAAATTTATATTTCATTAGTTTCTATTAAATTTTACCGTCAAATTGTTGAGTTGAATAACATGATAGTCAACAAGTATATCAATTTAGAGTTTTACCTTCTATTTGTCATAAGTATACCGACTTGTGGCTTTTTGTGATATTAATCAAATTTAATGAAAATTAATTGAGGGTAAATTTATTATAAATGTCACAATTTGAGGTTTTTAGTGGTTAAAAAATTATATTATGGTAAATTGGTTACATATGTATCAATTTGAGATATTTCGTAATCAAAAAGTTAATTTTTTGTAAATTTATCATAAATATATCAATTTATGATTTTTCATAATATTAACCTGAAAATAATATTTTCTGAAGAAAAAAATAATTCTTTGTTTAGGTAATCATAATTATTTTCTTGGGAATCCCATGATCGCCCTTTTCTTTAGTTTTTCTATTGCATTTTGTCTTTGTTCTGCAAAAGACTTCGAGACGACTCGTAAGTCTTCGTGCACAGTCACCAAGTCTTCCCGTACGAGACATCACGCGGTCAGTCACCGGGCGTTGGGCCCTGAGGTTTTTATTCGCATCCAGGCCACACTTGCCCGGACCAGATGCACAAAAATCCAAGTGAACTTTCAGCAGTCAGATGGCGTCCATCTCATGTGGAGCCCACATAAATCGACGTTGGAGATCCACTGGGCTCATCACAAAATACGGAGCATGTTGTTATTGTTAGTGCGTGCGGGGTCAGGCCAACTGGAAAGGAAAAGGTCTCTCCAAAAGTCGAGGGCAAGGTGGTTTTCTATGTTTCCCACTTGTCGTGAAACGCGTTGCTTTAGTTCCGTCTCGATAGAGCTGCGCAATGGATAATATGAAAAATGACCGCCCGAAATAGGACTAGACGAACAAAATAATCTGTTCTCATGTCGTTTTAAAACCTCGAATTATTGATTGAATGTTAATTTGTATAAGATAGATTTCTTCTCACATTCAAAATAACTTTACCCACCTCCATGTAGATAGAAATTTACTGAGATGCATGGGAATAGGCAAATTGCGTACATCGTGAAATTTGTTTAAGGCAAATAGTCTAGATTCTTTATATTAAAAAAAAAGGTACTATTTTGTTTTGGATCGTATTCAAAGTTTCAGGGTCGTGATAGCAAGTCGATTACCATTTAATTTAAGACGAATACAATCAAAATTAAAATAAAATCGTTGTTCTGTTCACGGCCTAAGAAGGGTTTTCTCCTATAAGTGATCTTAATTACACCACATTGTATTTACTAATAATTTAGAGATTTAGATTGCTGAATTCTATAAACTTTTACATATTAAGAAGGGGTACTCTTATGACACTTAGTAAGTAATCAAATAGAAAAAGATATCTACATTGATAATTTTAGACACTTAAATTTATGGTAATAGATGTAATCAATATTTATAAATCAAATCTTTTTCCATAAAGTATACTTCACCATTACGCTTAAGAACTCACTAACAAGATGTCATATGTTTATTTAGGGCAATGTCTAGCACTCCTCTTTCCAACCGTGTACTCACAATAAAAATCCAAAAAGAACACCACAGCTACAAAATTCTCTATACAAGCAATTTTATATGTAGGTGACACGTGATTATTTTCCTACTAGATAATTAATGAGTAGAAAGACTAACAGGATATGAGAAAAATAGGAATAATAGGCAAGAGAAAATTGAGAAGGTGTGTTAGAATTCAAGTCAGTGTGTTCGTAGATCATGGTAAACTTGCTGTTTTTCCCAAAAAATAAAATCTAAGCCATTAAAAAATGTGTCAACAATTTATTTATCACAAATTAAATCACAAAATAATGTGGCATCATACATTCTTGTGGTCGATTAATTACTGAAAGCATGAGACCAACGAAGTGTGCCTTCATTTAATTAACCAGCAATTACATACTACATCATCTAGCAAGCATACCTCTCTATATCTTTTTTTTCGAAAAATAGATCATACACACACCATTATAAAAGAAATTTTACATAGGCAGCCTTTTATATCCTTAATTTAAGGATTATAGCTACACACTCTTTCAAGTCAATGGTGTATGCGCCCGCTCATGTAAAATAATTTTTTTCCTATAATTAATCAACCATAAATAAATTTATTTGTTTACACTAGTTGTATATCCTATAATTATTCCACATTTTTCGTCGATTTCTATCGCAATTAGTCGGATCAAATCACCGGATCACAATCGGGACTCCAAGAACATAGATCAAGTCACTACGGCTCGAATCGGGATCAATTGAACCACTGGCTCAAGAAAAAAAAAAGAATTGGTCCAAGAGATGAACCAAAACTTAGAGAGAGAGAGAGAGAGAGAGAGGGGGGGGAAGAGGCTAAGGAGAGAAAAAAATTCGTGCAAATGAAGATCCTATGCTGAAAATAGAAGAGATTCCCACATTAAGTGATTTTGGCCGTTGGTTCGACCCTACCGCCAAAATCTCAATCTAACGGTCAAAAATCCATTTCGAAGGCTCCATTATGATCTTGAGGTGTTTGGTAATTGATCTAGTGGGTTTGATTTGCAAAAAACCAAGCCAAAATCAGGAATTGCGTCAAAATGTCTAATTATTGGTCAATTTGCAATTTGACGAAATTCAAGGACCAATTTGTAAAATTTTGGAAAATTGAAGGTGTGGAAGTGAAATTGGGATTGAGAGAGTTCCAGTCGGTAACTGGAGGCCAAGAACCGGCCAAAAAGATCCTGAATCGGCCAATCCCGCCGGCGGCCGGTCAAACCGGCCGGATCAATTCGTTCCGGTTCGGCCAGATTTTTATCGGTTCTTGACCTGTTTGGTCTGGTTCCCGGTGTTTTGTCCACTTAGGAGCTTTGTGGGTCAAAAAAGGAAGATAGATTCAGTTACCTTTGCACAACGTGAATTGGACATCCTGTCTTTTACCTTTGATTCTGTGATGGACAAAGAAAGAGTGTTAGCAAATAGTCCCTGGTCTTTTGCAAGCAATCTGTTGATCCTTAAACCATGGGAGCCTAATAAACCGGCGCAATGTTATAAGTTCACAAGCTGTGCGTTTTGGATTCAAATCCACGGCCTTCCTATGGAATGGTGTTCTGCAGAGGTGGTGTCCCATATAGCTAAAATCCTTGGAAATGTGAAGGAAGTAAAAGTGGAAAAGAAGGGTGTGGCTTCTCAAAAAGTGGGGAGAGCAAGAGTAGAGCTAAACCTGGATACACCTTTAAGTCCAGGGACATTATATAACCTAGGAGAAGGGAAAGTCTGGTTGGATTTCAAGTATGAGAGGTTACCTCGCTTTTGTTATTCCTGTGGAAGAATTGGTCATTTTGCAACAAATTGTGAAGAAACTCCTTTTGTTATAGACAGATATGAAGATAGGAGGATGCAAAGGTTTGGGAATTGGTTAAAAGCAGAGGCAAAGGAGACCAGTCCGTTTTGGCAACTCTTTTATGGAGATCGGGTGGATGAAGAGGAGGAGATTCAAACAGAAAGTAATAATCCAGAACTAAGCACTCAACTAGTCATTTATACTGGCGAGCAAACGGAGAAATTTTACAGCTCCACCTCAAGTACAAAACAGGGCAGAAGAAAATCTTACTATACCGAACACCAAGTGGATCAACACCAGGACAAAGGGAAGGGCATTATGAACATTGACGAGCCAGAACAGCAGCTTTTGCCGGCTAACAAAACATCGTCCTCGACAAAGAAAGAAGTTTCAAAAAAGGAGAGCAGAATTTTAAAAAGTTCCCCGGCAAAGAAATTAAAAAGGTACACCCCATATAACTCTATCCCTTTAGAGTTGGCAGATTTAGATGAAACCAAACTGCAAGATACTCCTATTAGTCTGTCGGAAGGTACAATGGGATGGGCTTTGGTGGCTAGCCCGAATAAGCCACCGGCTTACAAATGAGGATGATATGTTGGAACTGTCAGGGGTTGGGCACACCACTGACAGTTCAAAATCTGAGAGCCATTGTGGCTCAAGAAAGGCCCGACTTGATTATGTTATTAGAAACAAAAAACAAAGAAAATGTGATCTTTCGTGTAAGGAGACAGCTGAAATTTAAAAACAGCTTGGTGGTGAACCCGATAGGCATTGCAGGGGGTATGGCGGTACTATGGAATGATGAAGTTGAAATCGATGTGGAATCTAGTTCACGGGGAAATGATAAACTTCATATGTGAAGATCATGAAAGCCGAATCAAAATGCGAGTTACATGTGTGCATGCTCCAAATCTCTTTCGGGATAGATTAAAATTATGGGATGAGTTGAGAAAAACCAGTTTTCAAATAGACTTCCATGGGTTTGTTTGGGAGATTTCAATGAAGTATTGTACTATTGGGAGAAGTTTGGAAGGAGGATGGCAGAAAATTATAGAATGCAGACCTTCCAAAATTGCTTAAATGACTGCTCGTTAATGGAAATTGATTGTAAAGGGTGTGCTTTTACCTGGTCAAATAACAAGAGCAGGGGCTGATTTGGTTAAGGAGAAACTGGATCGGGTATTCTGTTCCTTAGATTGGAGGCTATCATTCCCAGAAGCAGAAGCGTATGCCCTCCCAGCTGTTGGGTCTGACCATAGTCCTCTATTACTGATAAGTAAAGCTCAACCTGCAAAGAAGAGAAGAGAGTTCCACTTTGAGGCTTTCTGGACTGAAGATGAAGAGTGCAAGGAAACTGTTAAACAAGCATGGCATTCTCCAACTCATTATGCAGCAAGTTTGAGAGACAAATTAATGGCGGTAAAACAGGCGTTGCAGGAATGGAGCAAAAAAAAGTTCCCAAATAGCCAAAGTCGTATAAAAGTCCTAAAACAAGAGCTTCAATCCTTAACAAACAGCACAGTTTTGAACCAAGGAGAAAATAAGATGAAACTCTTGAAAGAAGAAATTGAACTCTTGTGGAGGCGAGAAGAGATGTTTTGGGGATTAAGATCCAGGATTAATTGGCTTCGATGGGGAGATAAAAACACGAAATATTTTCATGCAGCAACTATTCAAAGGCGACACAAGAACAAAATAACTATGCTGAAGAATACATCGGAGCAGTGGGTAAGGGACACGCAGCAACTTCAGCACCTCATCATATCTTTTTTCAAAGATTTATACACCTCGGGAGGCCCAAGGAATTGCCAACCAGTATTAGATCAATGCCCAACACTAATTGGAGATGATATTAATGCATGTCTAGTGGCGGAAGTATCCTTGGAAGAAGTACATAATGCTGTTTTTCAACTTGGTGCTCAGAAGGCTCCTGGTCCAGATGGTTTAAATGGCATTTTCTATCAACATCATTGGGATATCATCAGTAAAGGTGTTTTTGAGGAGGTTAGGGGCTTTTTTCGCTCTGGAATCTTAGAACCAGCACTAAATAGGACACATATAGCCCTAATTCCCAAGATACCTCATCCAGAACGAATTGACCAATATCGCCCTATTAGCCTTTGCAATTTCTCATATAAAATAATATCGAAGGTTTTGGCAAATAGACTTAAACTTTGGCTGCCTATGCTGATTTCGGGGAACAAAGTGCTTTTGTTAGTGGGAGACAGATTCAAGACAACATTTATATTGTGCGGGAGGTGCTTCATCAATTGAGGATGAGAAAACGGAAGAAACATTTTCAAGCTGTGCTGAAGTTAGACATGCAAAAGGCCTACGATCGCATTGAATGGGATTTCTTGGAAGGATGCTTGCTGAAAATGGGTTTTTGTGCAAAATGGGTCAATTGGATAATGCAATGTGTCACTACAGTTACCTTCAGCATCAAATTGAATGGTGAACCTCTTCCTTTTTTCAACCCTACCAGAGGTATAAGGCAAGGGGACCCCTTATCACCCTATCTCTTCATTTTGATGGCAAATAGTTTATCTTCTTTGATGGGAAAAGCTCTTCGGGATGGAAGTATAAAGGGGATCGGGTTGAATCGATTCTGTCCTACTTTGACTCACCTTTTATTTGCGAGATGATTCTATATTCTTTTTGAATGGATCCATAAAGGAATGTCAAAATGTTGCGTCAATTCTAAACCGGTATTGTTATGCATCGGGACAAGCTGTAAACCCGAACAAGTCTGGTATTTTCTTTAGTAGAGACTTGTCCCCAACTATTAAGGGATAATATGAAAAGGGAGTTGAGGGTTCACGAACTTGATCGGACCGGCAAATACCTTGGGATCCCTTCGATTGGGGAACATCAAAAAAACAGTGTTTGCTTGGATTTTAAACGGGTAAATATGAAATTGGAAGGCTGGAAGGAGCAAATTATGTCAAAAGCGGTAAGGAAATCCTCCTGAAATCGGTGGTGCAGGCATTACCTCAATATGCCATGTCGGTTTTCAAAATTCCAGTTTCGGTTTGTAAGGCTATAGAGAGGAAAATAGCCAACTTTTGGTGGAAAAAAAGTGAGACAAGAGCCGGTTTGCATTGGAAGAGATGGGATATCATGAAAAACAGAAAAGACAATGGAGGTATGGGATTTAGAGACTTAACTACTGTGAACAAAGCCCTTTTGGGTAAGCAAGTGTGGCGGTTGGTTAAAAATCCGGATGCCTTGTGGAGCAAACTGTTAAAAGGGCTTTACTTCCATCACAAAGACTTCTGGCATGCTGATCAAGGCACTAAGCCATCATGGGGCTGGAAAAGTTTACTATCGGGAAGGGAGGCCATAATGGATTCAGTGAGATGGTCGATCGGAAATGGGCAAAACGTTAACATTAGAACAGATAAATGGTGAAGAGGGGACTAATAGGTGGACCAGCAAACCGAAATGACCCACAAAAAGTCTACGAGCTGATGGATTTTGAAACGAGAACAGTGGAATGCATCACTCTTGCACAACCTCTTTGATGAACAAACAACTCAGGAGATTCTTGCCATCCCAATTAACCGTCAAATTTCAAAAGATGAACTGATATGGACAGGATCTAAGGATGGGGCATTTACAGTCAAAAGTGGTTATAATACATTAAGAGAACGAGAAACGGCATCCTCTACAAAGGAAAACCCATCTTCATCCCATCAAACACCAAGAAAGCTATGGAATGCTATATGGAAGATGCAAACTAGTCCTAAAGTCAGGATTTTCATTTGGAATGTTTGTCAAAATGCCGTCCCATCCAAGGAGAATCTATGGAAACGAAAGATTTTACCTGATCCAATCTGCGATCTTTGCCGAGAGAGTATGGAAACGGTCGAGCACCTCCATCTTCTTTGTCCCTGGACAACATGGGTATGGAGCCACCCGGAAATCAACCTACAAGTGATCGGCCAAGAGGTCACACGAATTGATGTATGGCTAGCGAAGTTTATCAACAACGACTCGAACCTACCTTCTCTGGAAATGATTTCAAATATCCTATGGCAGGTGTGGAAGGAGCGCAACAACTACATATTTCGGGGAACCAAGCCGGATGCCTGTAAAGTGGTAGATTTGGCCCGATTTCAGCAAAAAAGTCATAAAAAATGGGGTTTCGGGCATGTGCAAGCAAGAACAGAAGAGGAAAACGAAATATCTCCAACCTGGACAGCTCCGATAGCTGGTTCTTTGAAGATAAACGTGGACGGATCCATCCGTGAGGGGTCAACGGAAGGAGCCGTGGCTGGTGTAGTTCGAGATTTCTCCGGTCGCCTCGTGGATGGCTTCGCGAAGGAGTTCGGGCGGTGTCGAGCCTTCACATTGAAACCCTAGCTGTGCTTGAAGCCTTGGAGTACATAAAGCAGAAAAAGATAGCAGAAGCTTCAGTTGAAACCGATTGCAGAGGGCTCGTGCAATCCCTAAAGTACAAGAAAGACTTTACTTGGGAAACACGTGCGAGCTGGACAAAGTGCCTTGAACTTCTGCAGCAACTTCCGAACGTGGATCTGCACTATTGTCCGCGGGCCGCCAACACAGCTGCGGATTGGGCCGCGCGACAAAAGAAGTAAAAAGCCTCCCTTGCAACTGGACGTTTTCTCCCCTCAAGGCCTATGGGCCATATTATGTAATGATGCGTCAATTGTGGGGCTGAGACCAGCTATAATATAAATAAAATAGCACTTTTCGAACAAAAAAAAAAAAAAAAAAAAAAAAAAAAAAAAAAACCTTATGAATGTGATCTAGGGGTCTTTATTGACCTAATTGAATGATTATCATGAAAAAGAAATAAGTCGAAACCATGGGTGCTTTGAATTGGGCCTAAAGGGCTAAAATGGTAAAATTTGCAATTTAATGGGCAAAATTTTAAATTAACTAAAATTAAACTCAATTAGCGTCACAATTACCCTATATAATGAGCTACCCATAGGTAAGATCACTTACCGCATTCAAATTGACCTTGAATTGAAGTGCTCAAGCATAGGTCAAAAAATGGATCTAGGCCTAATATTAAAATTGGACCTAGATTCATGAAATTAAACCATAGTCATGAATGGGTCAATTCGAATTTTGTCAATTGAAACTTAATTGCTTGACTTTCTAATGCTTTGGAGGATAAAATTCTTCAAATTGATGAGCTCTTGTGTGAATTTTGAAAAATTGATCTCGAATTTAAACTTATCTTAAGAAAATGAGTGAGAAACAATTGTCCGTTCGCAAGTTATGAAGGGTTGATTTTGGTCCCCTAATTAGGGCTTAAAACGGCAATTCATATTTTGACTCGGTAAATCACGAAATTGAATGCTCATACAAATTTCAAATAGTCCCTAAACCAAATGTCAAAGAAGGAACTACATCTAATTATGACTAGAATAAAAGTAATTTTATTTTTGGTCGATTTAAAACCTAAAACTGAAAAATTCAGAAATCAAGGTTCTTAATAGAATTTTGTGAAACTTTTTACACAAAAGTCAAATTGGCATTAAAAGAAATATATTTGTGCATTTTTTTTAAAAAAAATTGGGTCAAAGGTTTGACCAAAAGTCAACAATTTAGTTGACTATTCCTAAAACATTGATGTTTTGATCAAATCTTTGAATTTTCAAGAAATTCATTTGAAAAAAGTGAAATTAAAGCTAACTAGAATTTTTTTTTTGGGCAAAAAGTCAATTTTTGACTCGGGATTGACTTTTGGTCAAAGGGTTGACCAAAAAGTCAACCTGAAAATCAACTATTTGACTTTCCGAGTTTTTCTTGAAAATAAACTAAAAACTGCTTAAAAACGACAATGCAAAAGAAAGAAATGAAAAACAACATTTTTTTTATTGGGAGATAGAGTTTCGTTGCAATCAGAAACCTAAGTCTCAATTTTTTATGTTTTAATGCTATGTCGACTAAAAATCAGGTGTCAACAAGTCAAGATGGGTCCTTACTAATGACAAGTATGAAGTCACATGTGTTAGTGTTGGTGAGCTTCATGACCCATATAAACTCGTATATGCATGATTTCGAACTCACTTATAAATGGTGATGAGACAAGTAAGGAAGATATGCATAGTGGTGGAGAAATGCATGACATATATGAATTCACTTTTGTGCGTGGTGAAATGCGTGACAAGTATGGACCTAGCTAAGTATACTCTTATAAATGGTACTAAACCAATAGGTGATAGTAGTGCATCATAAAATATTAGGTCATATCATATGCTTGCTTATAAGTGGATGAACTTGCAATATGGTTAATGGTTTTATTGGCATATCGTGTTAGTAAAGAAGAAGAACTCGTCCATACATAATTATTGTCTTGAACTCATGTTATTAGATTGGTACTAGGTTAAGTGCTAAGACGATCTCCTACCTTAAACTTAGAGATTTCATTTACTGAGCTTCGATACATCATTTATTTTTCAATGTGTAGGATGGTCCCTTTGGGATATGACGGAGAAAGGGATGACATGATGCCTAAGACCATTAACCCCCAAGTTGGGTGGTGGCTTGCTTGTGAACTAATATATGAGTAGTAGTACTAGTGGGCCATAACCTACAAGTCCCAGGACTATATATTGTGATAATAAGTACTAGTATTTGTATGAAGAAGAAGCATATGTATTAAACTCGTGTGAATTTCTTATATGGCATGTTGTGATATATTTTGTCGTGCTTTCGCATGCGTAATTATAATTATGAGTATAAATGGAAAGGACACTTGCAGTGTGTGATGTAGCTAAGGCATCACATAATCACCTAATACAATCTATAAATAAGCTCATGTATTCTTCTTCAATTTACATAGAAATATATAAAAATTCTCCAATTTTATTATCCACATAATTCTTTAACTATTTTTTTTTTTTTTTTAGGAATCCCACTGTCTCTCTTTTCTTTACCTTTACTCTCGTATTTCGTCGTGTTCTTCGAAAGACTTCGAGACTTGTAAGTCTTCGTGCACCGTCGCCAAGTCTTCCCGTGATATCATGCGGTCGCCTGGCCCAGAGGTTGTAGTGCGGAACCTGGCCTCACTTGCATGAACCGGAGCACAAAATCCCGATGAATTTCAGCTGTTAGATGATGTCGATCTTATGTCGAGCTCACATAAATCAACGTTGGATATCTACTGAGCTCATTTACATACGGAGCATATTATTTATGTTCGGGTGCAGGGTCGGGCCAACTGGGTCCTCACAGGCTAATGAAAGGTAGTTCTCTATGTTTCACTTTTGTCGTGAAAGACGTTACTTTGGATTGGTCTCGATCGGAGGGGGCAGGGGATAATATAAAAAATGACTGCCCGAAAGTGGATTCCATGATCGGAAAATTTGTTGGTTACTTTTGTCCTGTTCGAATCATTTTGCTTTAAAACCTTAAATTATTGATTGGATGATTGAACGTTTGATTTAGAGGCGTCCTCCGTGTGACACGTATTAAGCAACCCAATAAATATACCAATAACTTTTAACACTAATTATTTTTTTGTAGTAGTTGTATTTAATATTTATAAATCAAAACCTTTTCCATATAGAATACTTCACCAGGACTCTTCAAAACTCATTGACAAGATTGCATGTGTTCATATGGGGAGTGTCTAACGCATCTTCTTCCCAACTGTGTACTCATGATAAAAATCTAATTAGAACACCACCGACTACAAATTTCTGTACAAGCAATTTTATATGTAGTTGACCCGTGATTATATTCCTACTGGATAATGAATGAGTAGAAAGACTTAATAGAATATGAGAATCATTGGAATAACAGGCAAGATAAAATTTGAGAGGGAGTGTCGGAATTCAAGTCATTGCGCATTGAGACCATGGTAAATTTAGGCCCTGTTTAGTAAAAAATGTTTCTGTTCTCCGGAACATAAATTTTTGTTCTTTTGCTCCAGGGAAAAGAAAAAGGAATAGAAACGTGTTTGGTAAAACTTTTGTTCCCGGGAACAAAAAAATAGATTGATTTTTTGTTCACGAGAACAGATTTGGAATAGAAAAAGTTACTTATTCCTAAACAATTCCGAAACAATTTTTCTCTCTCTTATCTTTTCTTCTCTTTTATTCTTCTCTTTCTTTTCTTCTTTTTCTTTTTTCTTTTGGCCGCTCGCCGACCTTGGCCATGGCCGGTGCCGGTGACCGACCAGACGAGGGCTAGCAACCTTGCCAGAGGGTCGCCAGTCCCCGAAGACGCCACACCACACCACGCCACGGCGAGGCTCGTCGCGCGCCATGGCAAGGCTCGTCGCCCGAGCCTCACCGGCATGAGCTCGGCCTCACCGATGGCCCGGCGAGGCTTGCCTGGCCACGGTGGCCGAGCCTCGCTAATGGTCGGCGAGGCTCCGGTGAGCTTGCCGAACCTTGCCCAACCTATCACTGGTCACGGCGACCGGCGATCAACTACAAAGAGGAAGAATGAGAGAAAAGAAAAAAGGAAAATATAATAAAATTATTTAAAAACTAAGATAAACAATAAAATAATACAATTTTACCAAACACATTTCTTTTCCGATAGTAGAAATTTTGTGCAAAGTTACTAAGACATTCTTATACACAAAAATTGTTCCCGAGAATAGAAATAAAAAAAATAAAAAACTATTTCTGTTCAAAAATTGTTCCCTGAAACAAAAATTTTACCAAACGTGCCCTTACTGTTTTTAAGCCATTGAAAATCACGTCAATAATTTATTTATCACAAATTAGTTCACAAAATAATGTGGCATCACACATTATTGTGTTCAAACAACTTAAAACTTAGGATTTCATCTCATGTAAAGTTGTCTTTATCAAGGTGCCTCGTTGAACGACCAGTGATGACTAAACGCCACGTTAGCAATTAGCTGAAAGGATTACATTAGAATTTCGTGCACAAATGTTTAAAGTGTCATCGGCAAAATTGAAAAGTTAATAACTGAATTGACATGTGCGATAGAGGTCTCCATTATTTCGTGAAAATAATGGAGGTTGGCATGCTTGTGTCATGGCCTGATGAAGCCGCACGTTGAATGTTAGATGGATCAACCCCGCTTGCGTCTCTTGATTGAGAATATGAAAGCGCCGTCGCTGTCTCCATCACGTAATTTTTCAAGGAAATCGGGAGACCTGCTTGTCCGGTCTCCTCAGGAAATCGATAATCTCGTTTCTTGATGGAAAATCCCATTGAATTCTGTATTTATAATTATTTCTTTTGAAACAGTTGGCCACAATAAAAACAACGAAAAATCTCAATAAATATGATCAAACGCTCTATTTAAGTTTTTGGTCTTGTATATATTTGATTTACTTGTGATCTTATACCCCTGATATGGCCACAAACATGAACTATACAAAATTTTTCTTTGTTATTTTCCTTTTGTACGAGTTTAGAATTGTAAGGCCATCTTAAACATAACTCTAATAAACCGTTTAAATCTCATCATAATTCTAGGGCCATGTTAGTGTCACCTTGAGTTTGGTTAACCTTATAAGTCGTCTGGCCATGCTCCCGTAGAGGAATCTAATAATCTATGGCCGATAGGTGACCATCATTTTAAGACATTACAGCCACCGTTATGCTAGTAGCGCCCTAAAATTTCTATAATAAATAATATAATAATTTCTTTTTGGTACCTAATAAGCTAGACATTCAAAGAATAGATCTCACTTATTTAAGACCTCAATTGAAACTTGTCATATCACTAAGTAAAAAAAAATTAGAAGGGGTTCTTTATGGATTTAGAATTTCTTAGGAAAAATTACCAAAAATATCATAAATCTATCACATTTGTGTCAATTCAATCCTAATTTTTTTAATTTAGCCAAATTAATTTGTCAATATAATTCATCTGGCCAATTATAGCCAAAAATCACTAACTAGATGCCAATTGTCAGACATGGCACCGTCAATGTTGATATAGTCAATTTTTACAATCTTTTCAAAAAAATTGAATTTTCCTATTTTCTTTTCTTTTCTTTTTTTTTTTTTTTATTGCGGCCAGCTAGGGCTAGCGAAGGCCCAACGACTCTCACTGACCACTGGGCAAAGTCATGCAAGCCCTTGTCAATCGCAGGGGGAGGCGACCCTCATCGATGGCCAGTGCAGGCAACCCTCACCAAGCCCTCTCCAACCTTTGCCTGTAGCTAGTCTCTGGCCATCAACGAAAAGGAAAAAAAATATAAAAATTAAGAATAAAAAAAGAAAAAGTTCAAAAAAAATTTAAAAATCTATCCATGTTAGCACTGGCAATGTCACGTGGCACAATTGGTGTTGACTAGGCCACTATGTCAACCTTTTTCGATATAACTAAAAGGACTACATTGGCAAATTATCAATAAGTGTAAAACTAAATTAGTACAATTGAAATGTTTATAACTGAATTAACACAAACACAATAAATTTAGAATAGTTTTGGTAATTTTCACGAATTTCTCATTGCTATGTGTACTTGTTTTTTCTTAGATACAGGAAAGAGCAAAGTTTACTAAGCAGCCTCAAAATCACCATCATGTATTCATTTTCATCTATTGTGACCATCCCTTTCACTAGGACAAGGATTAAGGGCGCATTACCCTTTATGTGTAAAACCTCTGCACATTTTTTTTTTCAATTCTTTCTTGCATTTGTTGACACATGCAATCGGGTCCCTCCAATTTGTTCTATTGACACAATGTGCCCTTCTGCCCTCCGTTGTTGTATATAATGGGTTGGGGAGAACGGCTTCCACTCTATAAACACGGACAGAAGCACAAAGGTACCAAAACAGATAAAAATTACGTGAGAGAGAGTTTGAGAGAGTTTTTTTGGGAATGAAGGTAGTGCATTGGCTTCTAACGGTGGCAGTGGCCTGGTGGTTTCGACAAGACGGAGCTGCCGCCGTGTGCAAAAAACAGTACCAGTGTGGGAACGTGACCGTACCTTATCCATTCGGGCTCGAACCCGATTGTATGAGGTCCAAAGATTTTTTGCTCAATTGCACCAACGCCGAAGGGAGCGGTTTTCGACTAATGTTGGGGAATCTTATGATACGCAAAATCTCGGTCGGGGACTCGACCATGGTCGTCCGCCTCCCCGAAGCATACAGGTGCTACAATCAGAGTGGCAAGCTAGTAAATGAAAGCAGTCCTGTGGCCATCGATCTACCTCCAAATCCTCGGTACAGATTCTCAGGAACCCGGAACAAGCTCACCGTCGTCGGCTGCAACGCCCTTGCGTCCGTGGCCGATGAAAAAGGGACGGTCAAGAGCGGTTGCGTCTCCTACTGCAGCGGCAATGTCAACTTCGCCAACAAGACCACTTGCTCCGGTCAAGGTTGCTGTCAAGCATCCATCCCAACGGAGCTCAAGACGCTCAACATTAACGTCTCCTTCCTCGACCAAAACGGGTCGAACTCGGAACGCGGCCGCTGTGCACGGGCCTTCATGGTGGACAACTGGTCATTCAATATCTCAAACTTGACTCTCCCGACGTTCCAGGATGTGGGTAACAACTTGGACCTTGTTCTGGACTGGATGGTCGAATCGGACGACATTTGCGACAAGGCCAGGTCAAACCTGTCGAGCTATGCCTGTGGTAAAAACACGGATTGTAGAAACTTCGGGAATGGACCGGGTTATCGTTGCGTTTGCAGGGATGGGTACAATGGGAACCCCTATAATCCCTCCAAAGGGTGTAAAGGTAATTCAACGAAGCCAACTCATTCATTATCGCACTCGAATGAATTGTCTGGGTAATTACTTAATCAACATGCAAGAGCCTGATGGAGAAGTATTGTATCTACCTACTAATTCCATCTAGTTTTACCCCATTTAATTAGCCGCCGTTCGATTTGCGCTGCAACCTCTTCCTCCACTCTCCGCCTTGCAACTCACGCCATTGCGGCTGCCACCGTCATCCGCCACCACTTTAGGCGAGCCAGCCGTTGGACCACCACAGCCGCCTCTCTCTCTCTCTCTCTCTCTCTCTCTATCTACGCTGATACACAATTTTCCCTCTCCTCCACCGGCAACGGCACCTCCACTTTAGAGATGACATTAAGTGCCACCGCCACTGCAAGCAACAAAGATGACCTCTCTCTCTCTCTCTCTCTCTCTCTCTCTCTTCCTTCCTTCCTTCATGAGTCTGGCTGGTACCTCATCTTGGCAGTCACAAGTCCCCAGTACCACCACTGTAAGCAACAAAGATGACGACTGTCTCTCTCTCTCTCCCTTCATGAGTCTGGCTTGTACCTCATCTCGGCATTGACAAGTCCCCATACCACCATTGCAAGCAACAAAGATGACGACTCTCTCTCTCTCTCTTCCTTCCTTTATGAGTCTGGCTTGTACCTCATCTTGCAGTGACAAGTCCCCGGTACCATCTTCCTTGCAATGAAGGAGATGAGATTTGCTTGATTAGTCTCTTCCATGAGCAGAAGAGACTAATGAGGATACGACAAGGCCGTGGCTCGACAGTGGTGGGGATGGTGATGCCATGGTCACGATGGCTGTAGTTAGTGACAATGGGAAAAGAGAGAAAAGTGTGTTTTCTCATTGGTATAATTTTAATAGGAGGTCTATATAAAATTTAAGGAATCTTGCCTGGACCGGGGTCTATGTCTAGCTTCAATCATGTGAGTCACTTGATCAATAATTATGATAGATTCAATCAAGTAAATCCAAATATAGAGAAAATATCTCTCTTGAAGATTCCAACTTTTTGCCTACTCGAATAAGTGAAAGGTAGTAATGTCAAGATCATCTATAGCAATTCTATCCTCATGTTGCAATGTCAAGATCAATGTCCCCCTTCCCCTTAGGACCTATATATATATTCATTGAACATGGTATAGATACTAAAATGCATTTAAATGGACAAATCTGTCGACCCCATCATATTTAGTGATATATGTGCATATTTATACATCCATTTCGCTCATAGAATAGTGACTTATATTAAAAATGCATGTACACATGTCAAGATCAATGTCCTCCTTCCTAGGCCAAGTCGTCGTCCCCAATGACCATATCTATTATGGCAACAATGAAACCTCACCTCCCTCTTGAAACCTCACCTCCGTTGATGGCAACAAACAATGCCATTGTTGAGCTTAAATTCAACCAGGAGAGAGATAGAGAGTATAGAAAGAAGAGATCTTAAGAGAGAGTGGATACATGTCGCAATAATACAACCAAGACCTGAATGGGATAGCATTACCTAACTAATAATCCCTACACCAACCTATTCAATTTGTTTTTGCCATTAATCGAGATATAGTTCAATTTGTCTTTTGCATAATGTAGCCATTTGCTCATTTGGAAAGAAGTACAAAGGAAAGAAGAACAATAAAGACCGTTGCCCAATTGCTCCTGGCGCCATAGCTGGTGCAGGTAATTCCAAATATATCCCTCCATTCATTGGATGGTTTATATTCTATTAACTTATATTTGATTTTGCAATAGGTTTGCATATTTGTTTTAAGGATTATTAGCCTGTGTAAATTCTTGGTAAGCACAAGCAGACCACGCGTTCCTATTCAGTCCCAGGCTAAACCCGTTTACAACTTTCTTTTGTTTTTCTTTTACCTCCCTCTAGCCTTTTTTTTTCCCGTTTATCTGAAGCTTGCACTTTGAAACTACGTTCGTGGGAAGATACACTGCAAGATCCAAGTGAAAATCCCTCCTCCGACCAAACCTGCAAATCTTGAGCCAAAAAGAACAACTAGACCAGCAGATTTCAAGAGGGAAAAAACCCCTAAAATCTCTAGCGAAAGTGAGCGAATTTGAACTAGTAAAAGGAAAAGTAAAAAGGAGCACGATATTAAGCAATAGCATATCAAGGTGATTGTTGAAGAAGGCGATACGGTTGAATTATTATACCGTGCCATATCAACATCATCTTATTACGTAGAGACGGCACAAGATAATAATTCATATTTTAATTTAAACTTTATAGTGGATGTATTAGTCTTTTTCAGGTTATAAAAAATATTTTCTCATTTTAAATAAAGCTAATGAAATTATATATATATATACACACACTAGAAAATATTTATTTAAATGTGGAAAGTTTGGATAATGATAGCAACAAGAAAGGAATGGATCTGAACGTGAATGTTTGTGGGCGCGGGATAGGGTGGCCATGGGGCGTGAGAACTCTGTGTTCCAGGGAGCACCACCTTGATTGGGGCAAAATTTTTCCGCAAACCCACCCCGTGTACAATTTAAAGAAGAAACATATGTTTGTTACAAAAATATGAAATAATAATAATAATAATAATAATAATAATCTCTTCTCCTTATAATGCGAGAAGGTTGGAACTTGTTTGGGAGACACAAGCAACCCATGACGCCACCCTTTTTGTAAAATCCACCATGAGGCCTTTCTTTTTAATGAAAATTATAAAAACGAAAAAAAAATGTCAAATGGTCGTCTAATAAGTGGATTAGTTTTTTTTTTCTTTGAGAAAAAGATAAAATCTATGAAAAGAAAATGTTTTTCGTCTTTAGTTAGAGAAAATCTTTTCAATCATGCTTTCCATTGGTGGGTTATGAATCACACACACATATATATATGCGAATATGGGTGATGTATATGTCCGTAGCCCCGTCGGTTAGAGTTTCCTCCAATAAAATGGATGGAAAACATTTAATCATGATAGTGATAACATGCATAATGGTTATAAAATTCCACTGAGTCTTCGTACCATGTGTAAATGGAAAGAGCTAAAACAATGTGAGGTGAATGCTTTCTCATTCTTTTTGTTTTATTACTAAGCGTCTCCATTATAATCAAGACAGATATTTGGAGTAATAGAAGACTTTGGTTCATTTTGATTACTTGTTCAGTTTATGATGACACGTGTCATTTTTTAATAAGAACTTTTGTAAGGATTGTTGGACCATACGTGCAACCCATTTGTTACATAAACCATTTCCGTTAACATTTAATTGGGTGATTATATTTTAAAATATTGACTAACTTCCAAATCGATAGTGATCGATGGATTTTGCGCAGGAAAAAAAGTAAATGGTTGTGTGTTCGAAATTTATTTCTTTAAATGAATTATGTGGATTGTACGAGGATTACATGCTTGAATTACTAATCTGGCAAACATATACTCTTTGGCAGCAATTGCTTTGTCCGTCTTCGGCGTAATCAAGCACTTGGTTCCCATTCGATCACGATGAGGTTGAGACTCAGAAAGATCAACTTTAGACGAAATGGAGGAGAGCTCTTGCAACAACGCAAAGTCCAAATCTTCACGGAGGAAGAGCTGGCAAAAGCAACCAACAACTATAGTGACAATAATAAGCTCAACAACGACCATTCCAGTTCCGTTTATGGAGGGACAATAGCAGGGGACACCGTGGTCGTGGTCAAGAAGCCTCAAGATGAGCACAAGTCTATAATAAGGCAGGATTTCCAAGATGAACTTGAATTTCTGATGAAAAAGAGCCACAAAAATATGGTGAAGCTCAAAGGCATATGTTTGGAGACTGAAATACCATTGCTGGTTTATGAATACATTCCAAATGGCACCCTCTTCAAACTCATCCAACAGAACGAGTTGACATGGGAACAACGCTTCAAAATAGCTGCTGAAGCTGCTCTTGCACTCAATCATATGCACTCCAGCACACAACCCCCAATCTTTCATGGCAATATCAAGTTAGCAAACATACTTATGGGTCGAAACAACTCCGTGAAAATATCCGATTTTGGAACTTCGGTACTTATATCACCAGAGCATAGACATATCGTAGCCATTCAGAAAAAAGACTCCCTGCACTACATCGATCCGGAATATTTAGTCACCGGCATGCTAACAATTCAAAGCGATGTATATAGCTTTGGAGTTGTCCTTATGGAGTTGCTCATGGGAAAGAAACTTCATGTTACGAAGTCTGAAAAGTCAATCAATACCATCCATCATTTTATCTCTTCCGTGAAGGGTGACACACTCTCCGATGTCATAAGCTTTGAGAGTGCTAGTCAAGATGAAATGAAGAAAATACAAACCGTAGCTGAGATTGCAGTGGGTGCTTGGACCAAAAGCGGTGCGAACAGGCCGGCAATGAGCGTTGTGGCTCAGCAACTTGCCAATGTCTACCCGATCTCGACAGATAAAGAAGAGGATGAAGAGAAAGAAGAGGATGAAGAGACCAAACGAGAAGTGCATGCAAATGAACTCTCGAGCTGTCTTTCCTGTCTGGGAATGGATTCTTGCATCTGATCCTTTATTACCATAGCGACATGTCTGTCAATTTGCCCATAAGGACTTTTAGGGTTCATCGTGTGCTTTGAATATATGTTATGTATGCCATTTGCTTTTGGACTTTATATTTGTGGAAGCATCTTTGCAAGTTCAAGCGTGAGAATTTAATATAATATATGTAAAAGCCGTGTGTTGAAGTGGACTTATAGGAGGCTGACATATAGCCTTCGACATTATCATAATCTCTCTTCCCGTTTATCTTTTCTTCTTCTTTCATAATCTCTTTACATTATTCTAGTTGATTGAATAAGAACAAAGAGTTCTTATCCAAACCTATATGAGAGGATCACAAGATCAAGAAAGAAGAATCAGGGAATTTATTTGATAATAACTTCATCGTGGGCTTAGAATTTTATTAAAAAAACTCGCAACATGAAATTTGATTTGGCGAACCCTCCGTCTAAAATTTGGATACTCTCTCTCTCTTCTTAAATGAAAGCTTCTCCGTTCTATAGATATCGCACGCTAAGGCTCTGTTTGGGAGCCCTTGGGTGAACGAAATTGGAAAAAATATTGTATAATTTTAAGATTTCCTTCCTTTTTCTCATCTCGCAGAAAATTTAAAATATTCAAGCTTTTTCCACTTAAATTTTCATCACTGCCATTTTCCCCAATCTCCCAAACACAGCATTACTAACAGTGAAATGAATAGAATGAAAAACAAATAGTACTTTGTAAAAAAGTAAAAAATCGAATGAATATTAACAGAAATTAAAGGAATAGATTAGTGGGGATAACTTATTTTGGCTTAATGGAGTGCGAAACCTCCAGAGTTCAGTGATGAGTGAAAAATATGATGACGGCAAAAAGAATAAGAATTGCTAATTACAATATTAACACATACTAACAATCAAATTAATTAAAGAAAGCTAAAATTAGTATAATCACCACAAACGAAAGACAAAACAAAAGCAAATGCAAGAAACCTCATAAAGATGGGGGGGAAGCTGTTGGGTGTGGAACCGACCATACATTAAGGAGGAGCAGACATTCAAGAAAGGCAATTACTTGTGAAAATACATGAAAAAAGTGAAATAGTTCTTGGTGACATGCCGATTAAATGACAATCAATTTCAGAGGCAATTATTGTTAATAGGAAGAGTAACCAAAAAAAAATCTTAAAATTTATCGCAATTGAGTTAATTGAATTAATTCAGTCATAAACATTTCAATCATGTCAATTTTATCCTAAACCTTTTTCAAATATTGCTAATTGAATCAACCTTGCCAAATTTGGTCGGAAATCTTTGATATTATGCCAGTCATCTTGGCATGGGTGGACCTCAACAACCGACTGAGGAAGAAGGGAAGAAAATAAATAAATAAATAAAAAATATTAAAAAATTTATTTAAAAAATTATCCACGCAACACGAGTCATATCACAACCAGCGTCCATGTTAATAAATTTGATCAAAATTAGCCGAATTGACTAAATTGATACAAATACAAAAAATTTAAGACCCAACTGGAAAAAAAATGAATTAGAACAGAATCAGTACATTTAAAACAGGTTCATCACCATTTTTTGTGATTTTCCAGTACCCAAATGGTGTATACAGTGGTTGCCTACAACGATGATTAAAAAGATATTTGCAGATCTCTGAGAAAATTCTCGTCCTATTTGGTGAGTTTGAACATTTCCTCGTAGCCCAAAACAACAATAAGGCTAA